>NMRA01000315.1:316173-352970 GCA_002633005.1 Phoronis australis | reverse complement strand
TGTTACAGCGTTCAAGAAAGTAAGTTTTTTTTGTTGACTTATTAGTTGTATTCCAGTGTAGGTAATATTGTAATTTCTGACTTTTCTTATATTTAAAATAGGGGTAATTCTTTGGCAGTGAAGGTTCTCGTTTCAGAGACACGTGTTTTCAGAGGTGTAGTTTAGATTTCTTTCGACAGCTGGCGCTCTTAGCAGTACGTTTATTTCCGTTCACCGTGTGGCGCTGTGGTTTGTTTATTTACATCCGGTTTTTGATTAGCGGGTTTGTGGCTTTGATATATGAGTTTGAATTGTACTTAGGGTTTTCATGACAGGTTTTGAATATTACTTACTTACGTTGGTTTATTTGCTGTATCATGTAGAGATTATTATTTCTTGTATTTATGGTGATTTTTGGTTTGTTTTCAGATTGAACTTCTTCTACTTCTTCATCTAGACTTATACTGATGTCTGATGTAAAAATAAAGTTCCAATTTTAACGCTGCTGCTGTTTTTTCACCCTGTGCGTGATCCAACCAGGTCTTTATGAGATGAGTACCCAAATGTACGGTCTAATGGATAATGTTCAAAATTCTTGAAAAGGACACTGTTGAAGTTAATATGAACTATCCACGTGGGAGTTGTCTCATTATCCCGGTGATAACTTTTAAGTTTTATGCAACCTGCTGTAGCATTGGCGTTCAGGTCATTTATCTATACGTGCACCAGGGTCATTAAACAGAACGTGAATTCGCCCTAGTAGATAAGTCGTCTTAAAATTGTGAATAATTAACACATTTTATGACCAGTCCATGCGCGCACCCATCCTTCAATATGGGGGGGCTCGAATTCCTGACCTTGTGGACCTTTTCCTAACAAAAGAGCGGGCGGACTAAAAAAAACGGGTTCACCACTGTGAAGTGCGCGTTTGCGATTATTTAGTCCCATTTTCTTGAACTTTTTGTCTCTCAGGGGCGGACCTTCTTCCTTCTTGCCCACTTCGTCAAATGGGGGGCTCGTTTGAGCCCCCCGAGCCCCCCCCCTTGGGTGCGCGCATGCAGTCCAAACAGAATTAAATGACATCTTCCACAAAAAATATGCAAAGCAAAAACAGTGATGGCGACGTCGATTATGATTATGATGAAGATGGTGACAATGCAAAGAGAACAGGATGGTGATAAAGGTGATGTTGATGGTGATGATTGTGATGGAGATGATGACGATAAGGATATTAATGACCTTGATGAAGAGACTAGTGATGATGATAACGACGATGATGAGAGCCATGACGACGATGATGGTGACGGTGACCATGACATATAGGATGATGAAACATGATGGTTGCGGTAAGACCTACAAGCGTTCATGTACACATTGTTCCTCCTCAAGCCGTAGTCTGAGATAGCTTACGTGACGTAGAGTAAATCATGAAAGAGGTAGTAAGACGTGTCAACGTGCCACACGAAACCACGTTTTCAACAACACTATCACTACACTTACCTACAACCCACGTGTCCTGTAAATAATATAATTCGAATCTAAGTTGCATGGCTTTTCTGTTGTATTTGTTAAAACGGTTTAAATAATAAACAAAGGAAATTTTGATTTAGCCTTTTTCCTGCCTTAAAACTGGGCTCAGCTTGTCAGTTACACAAATGGGAGGTAGGTTTTGGACGTTCCGGAAAGAAATGACTGTTTGCTATTGCTTGAGACCGTAAAATATGCATGAAATCATTTGATCTGAAGGAAAATTTGTCGACTTGGTCTACGTAACAAAGATTTGCAAGTTATTTACAAGCTCAGGAGCTACCTCTAATGCGAGTAAAGAACAAGTTGAGATCATTTTTGTATTTGTAAATGGTCTAAATCACAGTCAGACTGTTCTTTGTGAAGGCAGGTTTAGTGGAGAGCCGGGCTAATAGTTACGTAGATAATGTATAACATTCGCCATATCTGTGGTGAAACTCCATGTGCATCACCATCTAACGGCTGACGCCGTTATTGAATCACGCCCGGTCACTTCTCAGGCTCCTTAAACAACGTGCAGCCTGTTGGTGTCAGTATTTTTTAGGTCCAAATACAATTAAGCAAAAAATATTTTTAAACAACGCAATTGTTAAAACAGAAATTTATTTAAGAGGAGGACATTTTGTAGTTTTCTATAAAATTAAAACAACTTACACTTGGCTGCGGATACTGACAGACAGATTGAAAAAGCTTTGAACAATCCTCGGCGACCCAATCGTATCCGTCTGTGTATCTCATAACAGCACAGTTTGCGCTTGTGGAAGTGGTCGGTTCTCCAACATTCCATCCGTTGAAGCTAGCGGCTTGGCCGTCCACATTAACCCAGCTGCCCTCTGACGACTTATCGTCAAGTCCGATCCAAAGATCTTTATCACTGCATATACACGGAAGAGACTCTGACACGTACGTAAGTAATGGTGGTCAACAGAGTTGCTGCAATAACTCGAAGATTCTACATGTACATGTGATATCATTTATTCAAGGATGTTCAGTAAACAGGTATTTCCATACTTGAAAGGATGTTTTGTAATTGGCAAGCCAGGTACCTGCAGAGTATATGTATTACCAAGACCTCAGGTACCTGCAGAGTATATGTATTCCCAAGACCTCCAATCAGGTTTTAATTGAGAAGGGCTGATTACAAAGTGGCAAAACGAGACAAGTTCTCACGAACCTTTGGAAATTTGCTAACCTAATTTGTGACCTGTGGACAACCCGATTGGCGGATTGTGAGTACAGAGGACGCGACCGCAGTTTTCAAAGGATTAACACACGTGATAACCCTATAAATGACATGCGTGTGCAGCTATTTTGGTCACGCTCCTCACACTCTCCCCCTCAATCCGCCTTAGTACACCAACAATATTATCAGAATTTTTGGGGAACCCTATTAAATTTTTCGCAATGATTGTTTGCGAATGTATGGACACGCAACTTTGAGGATTGTCTGTAGCCGGATCATTCGTTTGATCTACAAAATACGAAAACAATGGTTTAATTTGGTTCTTTGCTGTCTTAATTTTCACCAAACTCGACATAAAAAACCTCTTACACTCTAAGCGAGCGGGTAAGGCTACAGAACTTTCGTCAAAACGAAGACATACAAAGCGAGAAACTTACAAATGCTCTTAATGTATACAAGAATGTGTACATACACACCAGTAAATTCCCAGAAATCCGACAACACTTATAGCCGGCATTTCCCTTACCTACACGAAGTACTACGCGCTAACGATATACATGCATGTACTCTGATGAGATCTTTTACAATCAATGTCATATGAACAAAACTTACAGTCTCCTGACATCACTCAAAAGTGTGTACAACTTTTTTATTTTTCTAGGTCTGCTTAATCAAATGGACGTCCCTATACAGATGGCATAAGGCCCTCGTGGAGATTACGTTGGTATCCTATTGCTGGTGATATATTTTCTTTACGTTAAGTGAATGAATGTTTTGAGTTCCAAAACGGTCTCAGTTCCCTTTTGATGTGAATATCTCGATAAATAAAGCATTCGTCCATTCGCATAGCCAATCTCGTGTATGCGTTAGCAATAAGTTTCGAACCTCCTCCACACTGAGGCGAAAACGGCGATAACAGTGAATGGTCCAAAAATTCAAACTGTACTCAACGACCAGGAATGACAGAAAATCTCAGCCATCACTTACTTTGCAAGGGAAGTTATAAAAGACTGCACATGCGCGTTTGGTACATCAGCTAGATATCCGCCAAGAGATACGCAGTTGCTTTTGGCGTCGTTCCACTTTCGTAGTACAGACTCAATATAATAACACTTCCCTTGAAACGCTGTAAACCCACCGGGACATCCTGCGAATTGAAAAATCATTTATCCGATCTTAATTATTGAGTGTCTTTCGTTATTTAATTTAAACCTAACTGCAATAGAGCTCTTTACTGATACGTCCACTTCATTTTTTTAATGAAATCAGCAGACGTCATGCTGAATTATGATGGATGGACACTTCAACAAACTTAAGCATTCGCCCCACTGCCTTTTTCGTATTCACATTCAGAGAGGTGTATAACTTGTGTTGGCTTTTTATTCATGTTTGGCATTTCTGCATTGCATGTGTGTAAGTAAAAGGGTATCCGCGATGCAAAGTCACACTGGCCAAGTTCTGAGGTTGGAATATTGTTAACTACCATTTTCAAAGTCACCTTTGCTGTTTGTGTAGCTGGTGAAATAAAAAACCTTGTTAGCTTTCAATCCATTAAAACGTTTTGTTTAATCTGGTGTTTAACATTGTATCAGCTATCATTTTAGGAAAACATTACAATAGGGCAATTTTCCCACAGGGACTCAGTCTATGGGTTAATTTAGAGGACTTGTGAGTCACGATAGTTTCTTCTAGTCTTTTTCATTATGTCTTGAACAGTATGTTTCATGTGATTTTGTCCTCTCTCCAGGTATGTTTAGTGACTATTAGTGGGTCTTAACGTTAGTTGAATTTTAGTTTAACTAAACAAAAATCACATATAGAACTTGCGTGGTTACAATAATCAAGGCATGTGATTCCCATAATTTGTAACACCAGTCGCAGGTGCGATATTGAGGACAGCGATGACGGCAACCGGCAAATCTGGAATACATCTGAGTTCCCTCCGTAATAATGTTTAAGAGCATGATTGCGTCGTTGACGTAACATTAAACTGCTCCCGGTTCCATGGAACAGTCCTAAAAAGACTCAACTAAGTTATCTAAATGCACTGCGTAATTGTGGACTTGTGAAAACATCGACTGCCCTTTCTTCTGCTGTTTTAGTTTCATTACTTTGTCAACTTGTGGCTTTGATACAAATCGAGAGTGAATTTAACATTGAACCTCAATATTATCGAAACTATTTATAGATGTTTTCACGGTATGCTCCTAACTTAAGGACTAAGTCCCTATTTATTTTCATTAAATTCAGGGCTCAATTTTTAGTTTTATTATTAAAATTATCATAAGTCGATGAGGAGGTTGAATTAAAGACGAAATAATACAAAAAGATTACGTTTGTGAGTAAACAAAGACACAGATAGGCAAAAGATTTAGGGAGCTTAGTTGAGTCCCTATTTGAGATTGTTTCGTGCAACTCGACACTGGACTCAGTCATTATAACCAGCGTTGAAGTCTACACACTGCCCTAGACTGTAAAAGTTTTAAAAACTCCTTAGCAAGGACCTGATATGTTAGGTTCCTAACTGATAATAAAATATAGACCTTGAGTCGCCCAGGAACGTTCATGATTTTAACAGTTAAAACTGGTCTGTCTGCTGGATTATCTTTTTTAGGAAATCAAAAAGGTAATCCAACAGACCAGTTTTAACTGTTAAAATCTTTCCTAGCTGATATTGAATTTGGCCAGACATCGTCGAAAAGTCTGAGTTCCTTCACAAAATATTAGCTGTTACTTGCGTTAAAATAATCTTCCGTTATAGTGACAACGTGTGATTTAATTCCCTCATTTAATACTCAAACTTCGCCGACCAATCATTTCATTGACCGCCATTTTGCTAGGACTGGTTAGTCCATTGTAAGCGTTCGAGCATACTCACAGAACACTCGCATGATTTTAATGTCTTGCGAGACTTATTTAGTAAGAAAATACATGCAGATGTAAGGCACACTTTCCGGCTTGATTTGTATTGCCATTCTGTTAGAATGTCCTTGTGAATGCGATGCGTACATTCGAGTGACAAGACAAAAGCGTGATTGTCAGCACACGTTCAATGCCTCGGCTACAGTGCGTTTATATACACGTACATG
Source organism: Phoronis australis (assembly GCA_002633005.1). Classification (NCBI taxonomy): domain Eukaryota; kingdom Metazoa; phylum Phoronida; family Phoronidae; genus Phoronis; species Phoronis australis. The sequence goes on along the minus strand of NMRA01000315.1, from coordinate 347,192 downwards.
TACATTGTAAGCTTTATGCGCCAATGAGAGGAAGTGCACTCGTAAAATTTCCTTGCTTGTCGAATCTCCACAAGGAATTATTGGTAGCAGAACTGAATGAGAAAACACATAACAGTACGTTTTTGCCAATGATGGCCTAATTGAAAACCACAAGCACGTCGACATTTACACGAGGGGTAAAAACTTGACATTTCACGGAAGTGTTGTTGATCAGGTTTGTGCCACATCAAATATCAGTTTTGAAGGATCTGATTGCACAAGCACCATACAATAGGGTCTGCAAGTTAGGGGGAAATTGCTAGGGGCCCAGAAATTTATTCTTACAGTTGATTTCAATGTTTAACCATGCGAGCTTTCCGGAGCTCCAATTACAAATAAGCGTCGAAACATGGTGTCATTTTCAGCGCCCCCGCGTATTCCGTATTCGCTACTTACCGCAGGTCCGACACGACAGCTTACAACTGAATAGCATGTAGTTAGGGTTGACATAACATTCGCCTGGACTCCAAACGTTAGCCCAATCATTACAACCAGTGTTGGAATCTACACACTGTCCGTAGACTGTAAATAAATAAATGAACAAATTTTATCTGAGAAACCAGACAAATATCGAAATTCGGTTGACTTTTGACTATTGTAAATGTATCTCAAAAATGGCTAATCGAATGAAAATATTGTGCTTTACGCTCTGTTCTCGTAGGCGCTGACGGAAATTGGTTTTGAACGGTTCCCGAATTTTTAGAATATGTATTAAAACGAAAAAAATCTAAATCTAAAACAAAAAGAAACAATAGTTTAGAATCTGTAACAGGTAGTTGAGATTTCACTTTAATTTAACACTTATGTCAAAATGGGCCATTTGAATCAATCAAACAACTAATCAATTTTAATTTTAAAGTAAATGCCATAGACCCAAGCACAAAAAAAGCATTTAGCGATTTAAGCTGCTCACAAGTTCTCACAACTTTGCAAAAGTTTGGAAAACATCTATATAAAGGTTAACAAGTTGTTCGTTATCTTTTGCGGTCACCAGTATACGGGAGGGTGTTTATAGTAATAGATGTCAAAATACCTTTCTCTCTCTAAGTTCAGTGTAGCTATTGCAATTAAAAAAGCATTCATCCGTAATAATATTGCCCGGTCAAAGCCCATTTACGAACGAAAAAACGCATTGTGGGCTATTTTTGGACATGATTACTGTTTGAGGTCAGTTGTTTTGATCGGAGCTATAAAACATCAGAATCGGTTATGTTTTTATGATTTTATCATAAACAGATAACAATTAAAGTCTGTGACAACTGTAACGTATCAGCCAGAGTAAAAAGCAGAATTCACCGATGGCAAATGAGAGGCCAAACATTTTTACCGACAGTTTACTCATTTCTCATGGTCACACACTAAGCATGGACAAACATAAGGAAAAACACTATAAGCCTGCGTAATCAGTCAAATATTTAGAAAACTATGAACTTTAAATCAGTAGAATAACATATTTTCTGAAAGTAAGAATGCCTGTATTTTTTGCTTTTTTACCAATCTTTCATTAATTTGGTTACGTGACCACGCAAAACAAAAAGTAGAGCAATAGTATCAATAACAATATCACTTGATTTAACTGTTCAAAATGAAATCCAAAAAACGCTGTTATAATTTTCGAAATTATCATAAACTGTTTTCTTTTTACACAACTTTTGAGTTGTTTCATGGAAATCATAAAAATCCTACACGTTAACTCTGACAACCTCTCATTCAAACGTGGAGCTTTTAAAAAGCCGTTTTGAGAAAATACACAAGGCATATTACATTGTATTTGACAGTTTCACATGAATCCGATCAGCCATTTCTAAGATAGGATGTTTCGAAGTTAAAGAAATTAATTTGTCCACTTTTCTGGACTCCTGCAAAAGCTGTTGCGACCACTCTAAATTTATGGTAGGTACTCCACGCGACATTCGAAATCCGACACAAAATAACGACAGACATGACCAATTGTTGAGGGAATTGAGCCTCCTCAATTTTACTTTTTTGATCTTACTATATAATTGCTTTATTAACACCATCTAGAAAAAAACAAGAAGTGAGCCGGTCAGTTGTCCACAGATGACACGGACGCTATGGATCAATACGTCAGCCAATTATCCTCTCCAGTATTTCTCTCTTCTTGACTCTTCTTCGCAGCAATTCAGCTAAATATCATATTTCAAAATACATGTAATTCGTTGTAAATTATCTATAGCGTGTTCATCATACTCACCCTGTGAACGAAAACACCACGATGTTCATCATACTCACCATGTGAACTTAAACACCATGATACAAGTATAAAAACGACTTTGGTTGAATGCATCTTCTGCTCACTGCACGCTCAGTTATGTCTATCTAAAGATACTATTTTGTTGCAAGGCGCTTGGAACACCAAGTGTTGATCCTGTTGATTGTAGGATTGTGTCTACATCTAATTATAATTAATGTTTACAGCTAACGAAGCGGAGACATTCATACGGTCGATTTTCCAATAAAATATTGACATATTCAATTGTCGTCAATTAATAACAATGTGTAAACTGATAGTATCAACCTCTAAAATTTAGCTGAATGCTTCTGTGGTTGCTATGGTTGCTGTCTGAGAGCGAGACAAAGTTCGCCCCATTTTACATCTACATTGTATTTCAGCTGCTTATGTGGACAGCGTTCGGTAGGAACTCGTGGTGAATTTGCGGCTAGAAATCACTGGTTATAGAAAGGGCTGAATAGAAAAATCTATATCATAATTCGACATACCACCATCACCGACCAATCCATTCATTGGCGGCCATATTCCTAAAGTATGTAAGCTTCCGCTCATACTATCGAAACACTCGCCTTAGCGTCGTATTGCATTCGGCGAGATTCTTGCATCTACGTAAAGCAGCCATATATTGTTAAACAGCACGTTCCGCCAGTAGACGTAAAAAACATTTCAAACTGCCAGAAGCACGACTTATGTCGTCCCCAAACCTACTAGGGACTGTGTCGTAGAAAGTGGCTGAAGACTTAATACAGAAATCTTGTCTTACTTTCCACCTAACTATTTTTAAAAACAGTTAAATCTGACTTAAGCAAAAGTACAAAAATTTTCTGAGAATATACGCATAACTATTGACTAGTGATATAGATGTAACTTGTGTAGAGTTCTTAATTTCCATACTGCTACGCGTTCATAGTAACTTGGCTTAATACCAATGGCGAAGTGGGTGCATAAGATAACATTTTTGTCTGAAGTCACTTTCACGAAACGGGTCCCAGGAATCTAAGAGAACATTATAATCTCAGAGACGTACATTACATGTTTAGTAAGCTAAAGAAATGAACAAACTTAAGAGGGTCAAAAAGTTAAAAAACAAAGATCATTTTTATAACAGAGGTTTATGTAGGGTCTATTGCCGAAAAGACGGCACAACCTGTACATGTAGGTGTACACGATTGTTTTGCGTTGCAGTCCCAATCCCCAAACCACATAGTTGTTGGCCCGGCTTTTCATTTTCGTAATGGGTCCACAGTTGCGGCTGCTGAGGGGAGTTCCAAAGGCAGAGGCTCCTATGAATCCCGAGCCCTCCGGTTGTTGCCTACATCATGTTAAATGAACTTTACCTACTGCTACCACCCATAGCAATGGGAAATTTATAGTTTGTTCAATCCATTTCGTTTCTGTTTTATTCCAGTAGCGTTTAAATTTTTACAGTGTACCTGCGCCCAGAATTTAATCCGACTTGCAACAGATACGTTTTCATTTGAAGCAAACTGGTGTCGAAGTGCACCAGCATTGTTAAAGGAGAATGCCACCCGATTTAATTAGTCTTTTTTTGCCGTCTTAATCGGTCTATATCCGTATCGCCTCGCATACGGTCGACCTTACCTTGCCAAGAGGTGTCGCGTTAACCTGTGAGGAAGGTGAGAAACGGGACGTCAGTGGTTCATATGCAGAGTGAATGCCGCTATGTTGCGGTGCATCGTTCTCGCTTGTCCGAACTAAGCAGCTGCGAGGAAAGCGAGTTTATCGTTTTTTTACTTCCTCGAGAGTCTGAAATGCTTAGGAAGTGGCTCATGGTAGTGAAGAATAAAGGTACGCTGTAAATAGCAAGTATGAAGCCGTGAAACATCTCCGTGTCTGTGGCCTGCAGACGTCGACAGTTCTTGACGAACTGCCGGCTTACCACATAACTCCATACATTCCGTTGTCTGAGCTTGTTCACGGCGCCTCTCTAGTATTTCTTCATCACTGTATTCCTGTTCGAATTGTTAGCCTGTAAAACTTAACGGTCCACCAGCGAAGTCGGGACTGATGAGCTCGCTCGTCCTAAGTCGGGATTGCGAGTTGCCATGTTGGCGTTTTTTACTGAGCGTTCTGTTTCAAAATGAATTATTCTCACCCTAACCAATACTTATATAAAATTGAAACAAAGTCTGTCTCATTAGATGCAATTTGTAATGCCTTTGGAGTGTTCGTGAATGAAAATGATTTGAGAAGCCAGCAATGAATGAATCATTGCGTTACTGGCTTTAGGTGCAATAAAACTAATTGAAAGGACACCAAGACCATGTGAGCTCATGCTAATTTAGTGTTTGCTGGCAGAAACTGTTGTGAAACAACTCGATTTCCATCCCACGGCCAGGTGTTAGGGGAATCTTTATTTACATTTACATTACTCAAATAATGATTGTCAATGTACAACTTCTGCCCTGACGCTGCTGTGGCCAAAGCGGAACATGAATTCGCGGCCCCCGACGAGTAAGTAGATTTGCAGTTTCGTGGCTAAATCACTAAAATAATCACGTGCACAGTACTTTGGCTCGCCAGTATAGTATCTTCTTGACTGGAAGTTTAGTTTCCACTGAACTTTGGCGGGTTGATGTTCGTGATGTCTGATCAGTTTCCGAGCCACTGGACGGGTTAGCGAGTCAATCCGGCCGGCCGCCACGGGCCTGATCGGGCTCCTCGAGCCACTGGCCAGGATAACAAGCGTTTTGCGTTTAGAACTCAAAAAATTAAAAGGTTAAACAACACAGATCTAGATTTTCCTGTCTATATCTCACGGAAGATACTTCGAAATTATCTCCGAACAGACCCCAAACTCCTGCTAAGGACCTTATTGGCCTGCCGAACTTTGTAGGCTACGGTGTATCCAAATACCAATAAATCCGTTAGAGCGAAATAAAACAACACGTTTTTATAAGATCTCGGTGTATTTTTAAGGGTTTTACATCGAAGTTTGATGATCTATTGGTGTTAAACGATGACTTCAAGCAATAAGCTGACACCAGTAACCCGTGTAGTGAACCGCTGAACAGACTGCGTGTGAAACCGATGACGTCAATGGATTATTTCAACACCTCCGTCTGCCGTCAGGTTCAGGTAGCGCAACCGTACGTGTCGTTATGGAGTAGAACTATTCGATCTAAATTGATACAATTTAGGTGGTTTTTTGAGTGGCATGCTCCTTTCAGTCAATTCACCTCATTTGTGCCAGAGCAAATTTGTCTTGGCAAGCTGCATAAATAGGACTAACCTGGCAGGTGGTATGATGAAGCTCACACTGTCGACCAGTGAACAGGGGTCTGTTTCACAAGTTAAAGGCCTCCCGGAAATTTCTAAAAACATTAGTACCAAGGTCATATAGTTGAAAATTAGCTTTTTTATGTGTATAGTATCCTAAATGGATGCATTAGGAAATGGCAGGAGAGACCAGACGAAGGATACGATACTTCGTTACAGGCGATATGATATAGTATTTCCGCTGCTCGTGATCTTGGAATCTTGCTGAATCTCAAGATCGTGTATGCGTGAACTTGGAATACACGTGGAAATTTGACAAATTCACTCAAATAATCAAGTTCAAGTTGACAAAAACTGCATAGCACTAAATCAAATTACATGTTAATAAAATAAAGTAAATTTAACTATTAATCTTTTTCAACCATTGGCAATCTTATTCATCAAAAATAATTGATTTAACCGGCATAAAAATCTCCGATTATTTGGCACAAGTTACGGTAAAGGAGAAAATGGGTGATCGCGATGCCAATGATTACAAATTTTCTTTACGCTGAACAAAAAATTTCACCTGGTTACCCAAATGAATACTTTCAATTCCAAGTTTACGCATACGCAATCTTGAGATTCAGCAGGATTCCAAATTCGCGCACATCAACTCCAGTGAGTTGCTCAACAACCTTTAGCAGTTACATAAACTTGCTTTTTAGAAAATCAATAAAAGTATCTATTACACACGCTTGTTTGTTATCTTTCACTTAGCGGTTTGATCAGTTGGATACGACAATTTGTCACGGTCGCAAAATAGATGTCCGTTGCTCTGTATTGGCACTCAATGTGGTTTGGTTTTAAAATCTGTCGAATGTTTTCAGACAGCTAACGAATGTGAACTATGTGATTGTTAATAGACAACACGTGTTGTACTTTCCTCCCAAAAGTACAGTAGTAATTTTGACAGGATGCACTGAGATCCAGAAACTACATGTATTTGTAACCCATTTTTATTCATTTACTGCTAGTTGAAGAGTTCCAGTACACACGCCATTGACCGCACTTTAGACATTGCATTTGATTACATCGATTTGCTAAATACATTCAGTGTATTATCGAAGCCTATAGAAATTAGTTATTGATCGCCATGTTGGATTAGCCCCATAAATTACAGATGGGTTATTCCCGTCACAAATTACACTTCATTACTTTACAAGACTGCAGCTAAAAGAAAGTGCTCGATACACGTGTTTCGTGGACAAGTTAGAGATCATTTGGCGACTGTGTTTATTTCCATATCGATGACCACCACTGTGCTAGCGACATCTTCCGTTACCTCGTACCGGTTATGAACTGATCTACTTATTTACATAACTACCGCTGCCTACATGCTTTAGCACACTGAAAAAGACAAAATCCCTGGGAGTGTTCTGACCACCCTTGTCAGTTAATTGATAAGGTAAGGCAAATGGTAATCTTGTTTCTCTTTGAGAATGCGACTTTTTTGTTTTCGGGGCTTATGAGACTGCAATGACGGGTTTGATCATAACAAATCGACCGTACCAGAATCTACCTCGGGTACCAGAGTATAAACATCCGCAATGAGAAGCACCTAGCGGATTGACGGTGCGTGTATTTTTACAGGTACGATTGCAAGGTACTTACTTAGTTATAAGTATGGTAATGCACGCAGTCTCAAAAAAAACATGTTGGCATTCCATGGAGGCATGGACAGTAGTCTGCAAATTCTCATTTGAACGCTTGTCATGGCAGACACCTAATTTGCCTTTTTATTCAGTGCCTACCCCAAGAACAGAAGGCACATCTACCGTGAGAAGCTCATTTACACGCACATTCTACTTCTTTGTGCTTAGGCTGTGTTTGCCCACGATGGTGGCTCGCGAGTTGCCAAGATGTTAGCGCGTTTTCCACATACGTTTAATTGCTTGTAAAATACAGGTTATCCCGAATGACTGACAGCTCCAAAAGCGCGGCTCACGCCTACCCGTGTCCGCTAACAAGCGTGACTCAAGATCGGGCGAACATGCGGTTCCGGCACCTGTAAACACGCACGACTCACGGACTCGTGTCCGCTAAAGACGTCGGTCACAGATCGCGAACACGCGACACTGGCACCCTGTAAACACGCACTGCACAACAATTTGCGGCGTAAGGCCTATGCGAATCCGCGAGCCCAGCGTTTTTGAATTCCTTTGTCGTGCTTTCCATGTCAAAATTGCTTGGAGAACGCAGAAGCTCACACGTGTTGTGGTTAAGTTTGACACTAAAACGAAATGTCATATTTAGTAACTGCTTCATTTCGAGCGCTGTACTGTATAGGCATTTCATCGGAATTCAAATCAATAAAACTGAGCAAACATTCCGAACATGGTTAGCGCACGCCCTTCAATATTGACAAGAATGTTTTTGTTTGCTCGCCGCACGGTAACAACACCATACAATGTGAAAAAACAGAGTTTAAACTCCGTTGCGTGTGTAACAACTACCTAATTCAGAGCAGTAAAAAGCAACTGAAGGCCGTAAGGGGAATCTTGCTCCGTCCATTCGTGGTTTTTTTGAGATTACCTACATATCTGTTAAAATTTCTATTGTGTGCCCTATTTCCATAGACAACGCTCGTATTGACGTAATGTTTTTACGTTATTTATAAGGATTTCAGTTACATTTTAAATTGTGTTTCGTAATTTTTACAACTAAACTTCTTGTTTACCATGCAGTAATAAGGTGCAGGCGTCAGGATCGAGATATTGGTGGTGTGCAGGGATTCATGCCCTGGCCTGAATATGGGAAAACCTTGGAATATAAGTGAAAGATATTTTGGCTTTCAAATACATGCAGACAGGACAATGAGGACACAGGCTTACTCTCCTATTAAACTGTATATAAATCTGAGTAGATTAAGTTTTGCAGAGCCCATTACGGAGCATTTTTACTAGGAAACGGCCAGTTTTATTAACTTTTGCAGAATCTATGGTTTACATTCAACCGAAAATGTTCACAGCACCATACAGTATTTGTAAAACGTCCGAGAAAGCATTTGATATGAACGGAATGCCCAAAGCATTTAATATGCACAGACTGCCCAAAGCAAACCTTTTCAGGTTCTCTGATTCATATCTTATTTTTCTCCGTCAAGTAATTTGCTCATAATAATAACTCTGATGATAAACGAGCTTATAGCGATCGTGCTGCACAGGTCGCGGTCGAGCAACTGGCACCGAGGAAATTTATGAGGTAAAGATCTAAATGGGAAATGTCAGATTAAGGTCAGAATAGACGTTAATTGATGCGCTGACCTCGACGAGATAGATCGACAGTTTCTTGTAATTATCAATAACATTATTGTTATTGGTGAACTTGCCAAACCAATATACCGTTGGCAAGTTCGCTGTTCGTTTTCAAGTCCAAATTGTCCCACAGAGCATTCAATCCGTATTTCAATTTGCGATCCAAGCTGATCACCTCGACATTGTCTTTTCTCTTGCAACGTTCCGTTTTAGGTCTTAGTTGACTCAGTCAGTCTGAATGCAGGTCCCCCTTGCTTTCGGTTGTACATACATATTTGCTGACAGGTTACATGTCTACGCCAGAAACTTGCTCACCGAAACGCTGCCACTAAAAAATATCAACACGAGTTGTCCTTTTCCAGATACCGGAAGATGGCGTACGTGAACATGGGTCAAGACTTCGACACGGAAACGCGTGTGGTTTTCGCCCACTCATCTGCACGAGACCGAACTATGGTTCCAATGTCAGACCTTACTGTTACGACCGCAAAACCAAAATTCCAGTGGTAGGTTCAAAATCACAGATACTTCGTGCACACCGAAAATGATGGCTGGCTGGGTGCCTGGCTGCCAGGCTGCCTGGTTGGCTGGCTAGGTGGCTGGATGGGTGGCTGGGTGGCTGGATGGGTGGCTGGATGGGACGTTGGCTGACTGGATGGGTGGCTGTATTGATCGATGGCGAACTGCCTGTTTGCATGGGTTGACATGGATAACTAGCCAGCTGACTTGATTAATGGCTGGCTGTATGTAGAGTATGACTGTATGTGTAACAATTGGTTTCGCACGGCCGATTGTTGGGTATAACAGGGACTGTATGTACATGTATGGCTGCAAGGTTGGATGGCTGTATGGATGGCTGTATGGATGTTTGACTGACTGGATGAGTGGCTGGATGGGACGTTGGCTGACTGGATGGGTGGCTGTATTGATCGATGTCGAACTGCCTGTTTGCATGGGTTTACATGGATAACTAGCCAGCTGACTTGATTAATGGCTGGCTGTATAGATGGCTGGCTGTATGGATGACTTTATGGTTGGCTGTATGGATGGCTGTATGTATGGCTGTAAGGATGGCTGGCTGTATGGATGGCTGGCGGTATGGATGGCTGGCTGTAGGGAAAGCTGGCTGTAGGGAAGGCTGGCTGTATAAATGGCTGGCAGTACATGTATAGATTTCTGTAAGGATGGCTGGATGTATAGATGGGTGGCTGGGTGGATGGATGGATGGAAGGTTAGATGGAAGTATTGATGGTTGGATGGAAGTTTGAATAGCTGCCTAGATGGCTAGATGGCTGGATAGATGGCTTGATGGCTGGCTAGACGGCTGGATGGCTGTCTTGCTGGATGGGTGACTGTTTGACTGTCTGGATGGATGGCTAACTGAGTGACTTGATGGATGGATAGAAAGATGAATGGTGGACGGATAACCGTGCAGCTGGCTGTTGTCAATTACTACGATAACAATTCTGTTGATCGCATAAGGGCAATATTTAAAATTGTGAATTTTATATGGCTTTACTTTCATTTGCAGGACCCAGTTTGGCACGGCTGTCTTCAGTTTTGTGTTCTGTAACTGTACATTTGGCCTCCTTGGCCTCGCGTACGCTGTGCTGTCATACGTCGATTACAAGACTGGGGATTTTTTTAATCTTGAACGCAAAAAGTCGTGCGGTTGGTGGTGGATCATCCTTGCACTGGCCATTGGTACCGTCGGCTGGTGCGTTCTCGTCTACATGACCGTAATGTTTCACGAGGTAAATAATTCTATAGTCCTATAATATACATGTATATGTACGGTATGTGTTATCGGCGTCCCAAAGGCACCGCAAAAGAGATATCAACCGCTTTTAGTGTCATCTTTGGTTAAACTATGATTTTATGTTATCCTAGATAAAATTCAAGTAAATTAATTTCCATTGTGTTCTAGTTGGTTATGCATGCGTCACTCCGGAAGTGATGTTCGTGGCCCGAATATTCCTCGACCATAGTTGTTTACAAGTACTTTGAATTGTGTTTGACATCGGATGCGTAGTTGTGTACGTTAGTTTGTAGCAATTTAGCACTTGTTTACCTCTCTAGCCTTGTTCAACACGTTTGGAAGTTGTTGCGTACCGGGATAGAGGCATCATGACTTCTCGAAGAGTATAGGTGAACTGTTTCACCGATTTCCAGTGGATAACAAAACCAGTCAGAGTTTGCTCGTTCATGCCAAAATCAATCGTTACCTGTTCGCGCCAGGTCTAAAGCGGCGCAAAACTGTTGTGTGCGCGTCAAACATTTTTTACCGTCGGATTACGAAAAGGACATCAACGCGGACACGAGGGTACTTGCTAAACATATTCTGAATAAAGATGCCGTACCATCGGTATTTCCTTCTCTGCTGTACGTCGCCACCTGCTGGAGGTGACTTTTTTAAAACTAAAAACGCGAAGCATCGCGAGCTGCAACCCCTGTAGTGACTTAGGGCCACAAAGTTGGTGTCACCTGCAGTGTGAAGCATGACGTCTAAGGCAGTGGCGTGCAGGGGTTTGGTGGTCCCCGGGGCGACCTTTTATAGGATGCCATTCTCTGCGTTCAAATACATGGACCCTAGTACTACGAAAAGTAAAGAGGTGAAACATAAAAAGAAACCTTATTCACAGTCACAATTATTCATAGTGGTTGGTTGCCCCCATCCGATGTGGATGCCAGGTGCCGTCACTCGTCCCCCCACCTTCCCTTCTGAACGCTACTGGTCTAAGGCCAGCAACCAGCACAGCTTCTTTATGTACATGTTGTTTTTTAGTGTTTTTGCTGTCCAGTGCAAACCATACTGTGACTAAATTACACTCTATGAACTTTGTAAAATTCTTCCAGAATATTCGTTGGCTATTTTTGGAAAATAGTAAACAGGCAACATGCAGAGATGTCTACAATGAATAATATTGTAGAACAATCTAATGAAACTCGCGGGGAATGATTTGAGCCATCAGTTCCGGAGTGAGCCATGTATAATTCAATAGTAGGTCAGTATGTGGGGACTTATACATTAACTTTATCTAAAATAACCTGAAAATATTAGTATAACGAAAAATGACGCTAACTAGGTTGCTTTCCCCTTTAAGTCATGCCATAGACGGACACTACAGATTTTGGGGCCAGGGGATTAGCTGGCTTCCTACGGACAAGTACAAAAACGAAAATAAAAAATGACGTCGGCATGTTGTTTCCAGGGTCTATTATTTTCCCTTAAAAACGGCTGTTGCACCTCCCCCCTTAGAACCTCTTAGACCCTCCAGCGACTTTCTGTTTTGTGCTAGTTGTACTGCACGGTCCTAGCTTCCGGTCTTTGCCTATGACACGTCTGGCTAGTCGAAAAATTTGTTTATGGAACAACAAGGTACGGTCAATGTATTGTCTTTCCGGAAGGAAAGTGGTGCGGTACACGAACTGAACGGTCTCACAAAAGTATGCACCATCCATAGGAACGTAGGAATGTGTACTGGAAGATCCAAAATATGACAGAAAGGCCCCACCATACTTGTTGAAGGAAATATATAACAGAAGCTCTTAGATCGGTATGCCGACGTCGTGATTTATTGTTCATGCCGGTAGCGGAGAAGTTTGTGCCAACAGGGGATGCAGGCAACAATACATGTATGAGTCTACTTTGAATCTAACTGTAACCGATTGTGGCCAATAAATACTATAAATACGCACATCTGCAGGATGTCCTGTAAGAGGTGACAGCTGGCTCTCCAAAAATCTGCATTACATTTTATACCGACACATGAGTTGTGTAGGCTTATCGTTTGAAGACTTTATTAATCTTTAACCGTGAGTGCAACTTCAGCGACCAGCATAGAAGTGACGTTGATTTATTACTGTGTGCTTTACTTGAATGTGTAGGCTTCAAGCATCTATATGGTAACAAACACATATTGTTGTTGAAGTTGTGCTCTTCAGAAACTTTGCACTTCGTATCCTTAGTCCTTCCGAGCTACGCAAGATCACGGCCCAACGTTACGCAGAATAACATCACGTAGGTGAAAGGCCAGTGGTTCGTGTAGTCTTGAATAGGGCCGTGCCGGATTACATGGCGATAGAACTCTCCTTTGTCCCGGAGATAAGAAAGCGCGTGACCTCCTTTTAGAAATAAAGCACATTTTCGTGTCTCTCATTGATGTCGGAGTTGCAGCCCATACTACAGCAGTGATACTTCGTTGGCATTAGATGGATGAATATAGTAATGCAACTGAGAAAAAACTTGCAAAGAATCAGACAACAATAAATAATATGTGAAACTCCAATGGCACGAATACGAGGCAGCAAATGTTCTGGCTTGACGGATGTTTACGGCGTTATGGGGAAATACAGCGAGATTCGAGTGTCGCTGTGTAATCCGGGACGGCCCTATTGTAATAAGCTGTTATTTTCGCTCTGCACTCAGATTTTTCGCCGCTACTGTCAGTCGCGCGTGTGTGTCTGCTACAGTTAACGGCCTCTGGTGGTGTTACAATCACGGAAGTTTAAGTCATTCTTTCGAAAATTTCATGATATAGACCTGAATTATTCTTATTTTACCACGGAATTGTCTGGGTTCTGACACACTTTGGTTGTCTCTACAGATTTTTTAAAGGCGATAACGCATGGCTCGCTTTTAGTGTCTTCGACACGGACAGTCAGCAATTTCCATTCTTTTACAGCCCATTGCAGACTTCACCAAGCGGTTAACCTCGCATTAAAGAGTCGACGTCCATAAAGCGCACACAAGCTAGTTAGAGACCTAGACAGTTTCTCTACGAGGTAATTTTACTGCGATTCCGGGCTGGACAGGTGGAAGGGCAGGGGGAACAATTCATGTTACCTCCCTATTAATGCGCCCCGGTTACTAGTGGTCTGGCCTTTTCCGTGGCAGACAAACTTGGTGGCTTAAAACTGACAATGAACATAGTTACTGCCTGTAATGATAGCGATAAGCAAAGCTTAAATGTTATTGATAGCCGCGTTTTCTGTGCATTTGTCAGTTAGCCTCGTACAATTACTATGCTTTGACAGTAAAGTTGAATTTTAAATTTGTTCTTGGGAATTTTATTATTTGAAAATTTTCCTGAATAGATCTGTTTAGAAATGTAGTAGCTGTTATTTATTTTTTGTTTTTACATGTTAAAAAATAAATGACATAAAAGTGAGCAAGTAAGACTTCATTTGTTTCTCACGTCGTTGATCGATTTACTGTCTGCCATTCAGATCGTCTTGCCTATGCTGCAGAATAGTTATCACTTACTGAGTACACAGTTCCAATTTGACGGTTTTCTTTGAAAACCTCTGCAAAGGAATGGCACCGGATATCTTGATTTTTATTCTGAAATTAATCAAGAGTCGATTACGATAGTACGGTTGAAGTGACGAAAACGAACATTTTATTCATTGAGATGCGAAGGCTATGTTAAACAAACACCGCATGCGAGATGGATATAAAGTTCTAAATCGCTGTCAGAATAAATAATGATTAAGTAATTAGTAAGAATAGATCCATTTTGAAATGCCCAAAATTTGTGCATACATGTATGTACTTTTAAATCATGGGGTCAGACTTGTTGACATGTATTTTAACGTCAAAATCTATTTTTAGATGGTGTTTACAACTTTGGGTTCTGGGGTCAAAGAGATTCTAGAATATTCTGAGAACAAATTGTAACATTGGATATGATCATGTGGTTTTTATTAGCCAATCACTAAATAAGTAGAATGTTATATTATGGGCTGAAATCAACAAGATAATTACAGTAGATGCGCTATAGTAGTTGAAGCATAAAGACTTGCTACGTTGTACAGAAGCAATTGTACGACAGAGCCATCTCGTGGAAGATTCTGGAAAGGATCTTGGCAAGGGTAAGGGTTAACGAACAGGAAGTTAACGAAGAGCTTGTCACTTGCATCGAGGGTAGTAAGATACTACCTGAAGTGTTGCGTCATCAGCCAGAGACTTTGACCAGCAAGAAGAATCGCGGGTAGAAGAAATTGCCTGCAAGTGTTGCATCACCAGTGACGGTGACCAGCAAGTACACTGTCGCTATACAGTGTGTGTAGTTCGAAGATTCACCCACAGGACAGACATCCAACAAGTGGAGAGTCCTGGCTTGGATAGAAGATAAGACATTTGATTGTTTTGGTTGTTTGATTAAAGTAATCTTTAAAGAGGGCGCTAGCGTAGTTACTCTTTGTAGTTGATTACTTAATTAACAATAGGTTTCATTTGTCTAATTAGGGGTTATCATGTAATAAATTAATTACTGGATTCGATTATTCACTCTCCATCTACGCACAATCTCAAAGCATAGCTACCTTTTAAACAAACCCACAGTCAATTGTCTGGCAGTCGCCATTTCCTAGCTGAAGTTCGGCTAAGGCTCAAACATGCGAGTTTAGTAGTGAATTGCATTGTGATGTCTGAGCGTAATAGGTCGACATAAAAGAAGAAGAGGTGTATGAGTTTTACAAAAAATTAAACTTTTGCGTTGATATTCCTCTTTAGCCGTTCATCTTATTCTACGCAATAAAAGTAATTCACTACCCAAAATTGAACGTCATTGAACACCGTCGATCATTTCAGTGCAAATATTTGCAAGCGACAAAGAAGTGATGTGTAGTGGGAATGCGCCAGTCAAGTCTGGACGCAGTCGACTATCCCAGGTCTGGTCGTCTTTTGGCAATTTTAATTTTCGCCAAGATTTTGGCTGTCCGTGGTTAATTGTTATAACGCTTGACAGGTGTTGATGAAACTTAAGAGAAGGGTTTGTGGAAGCGATGCACCGCACCAATGTTTTCGGCCGAATTCGATTACAGAGGAACCGTTTTTTGGTGGTTTTATTCTTCGACATGATATGGGTAATCCGTCAATTGTTGTCAAAAACTCGAGACAGATTTTGATGGTTGTACAGATGGCTTGGAAGATTTTTGATGGACCTCCAAATAAGTGTACTACATGTATGGCTGGGATGCGCAGCACCAGTCAATTTGGCCAAATTAGTCCAATTTTATATAATTTGAGTATCAAATCTTTTCCGGAACTTCAAAAACTTTTGGGGATTTTAAAAAAATGGTCAATTGTTTCAAGACGAAACAGGAAGCTGGAAGAGGACATCCCGTGAGAATTCCTCGGTAAACGTATTGGAACATGATCAGGAAGTGACTCCGTCATTTAACAGAGTCGATCAACCTCAAACAAATCTTGAAGTTAGTAACAACTGAACAAGATGTCGTATTAAAACTGTAAACGATAATTCAACCCAATTTCCAAGAACATAAGACATATTATATCTATTTGAATTATATTGTGTAATTATACACGATAAATACATTCCGATCAGTACTGGCCGCCTCCTTTGGAATTGGGATGCAGTAGACTTCGCGACTGGCTGAATACATGTATACGCCTAAACAAACCATGAAATTAAAAGAAAATCGTTTTTGCAACGTTTAACAAACATTTTGTTTCTTATTTTTATCACTGGTAACTCAAGGATGTGTATGAAAGTCAAACATACGTAACATATATGAGAGAACGGCTTTCATTCGCTACCCGACATATATCTTTCGAGCGATGCAACCCACGAGTCAATCGAATCATTTAGCATCGAATATCCTTCGACTCGGCATACATGTGCATGCGTGGATAAAACTGAGTAAAACAGAATTTCTTATTTGCACATGATGCTAATAAAATGAAAGAACCCAGTAAATTTGATCGCTTTATTAAAAGTCCCTTCATCAAAATGTGAAGCGTTTAGACGTTGGAAGCTGAGTGGAGCATTTACCCGGAACCAGTATCTCGAATTAGGTGACACGTTTCTGCTCCCTGAGAATATAGTGCATATTCGCAGCAGGAATTACTGAGGCACTGTCCTAGGCACCTGATTGCCCGAGGCGCCGTAAATGAAGCTATTTCACTGGCACCAATCGGGAGATCACCGAGTATGCGGAAATGTCCACTACCATTGTTTCCATAAAAACTAGAATCTTCTGCCACAACCAGACTGACGTCTAACGATGATCCTGGGTAGGTGGCTTCACAGTATGTTGGAATCGCTGTCGTCACTGTTGCGGCTGCAATAAAAATTCACATTGCAGAGCCTTTGATAGTGTACAGTTCAGAATCCTATTTCATAAACTTATCAGTGCTGGTGTCCATGGCAACATATTAAAAGTAATCTAAGCAACGTACGAAAGGTTAGAATTGCGAGTACTAGTGGATAATACTCGCAAAACAAGCTTTTCTAAATGCACAACAGGATTGAGGCAAGGGTGTGTATTAACTCCAAACAATATTCATAGCATTTGAAACGAATCAATCAAATGTCTGAAGGAATCCGACTGTGGCAAAGTTTTTACTGGTAGCTTCTGTGATTCACTGCATTTCACGACGTAAATAGAGCCGAGTATACTGGCAAAAATGTTTTAGGTGGTTTGATACACGTTGCATCAGACGTGCGCAGGGCGTTCATTTTGGTCCAATGCAATAAATACTTAAAACTATTTTTAGCATTATTGCACAAATAACAGGTATACACAAATACATACAAATTAAGACCAAACAGAGGACCTAGAGACCTGACTCAAGTGTCTAGTAGTCGATCCAGTGGGAACTGAACCGATGACCACGAGAACAAGAGGCGGACACTCAACCCACTAGGCAACACTGCCTCCTCCTGAAAGCCGCGTATACAGGCTTACATGCTAGTGTTAGAGGTGCGGAAATTGGAAATATCTCGGTATGTGCACTTGGACTGAGAAGCAAAGACACTTTCTCTTATTACATCAATTAGCGTTTTTTTACATATAAATGAATTAATGCGAAGCCTCTCCTTCTAGAGTAGTCACTAGCATCTTGAACCCTTCTGGAATCTTTCTTGACGTACTTCCCGTGAGTCGGAAATCAATTGCGAAAGTTTCGTCATACATTTACAACGAATAAATTCAACGAATTAATAAAAGGACAGAAAAAATCAGCATGAAAAATGCACTAATACAAACTGGACGAGAACATAAAATGAGAGAATTCTTCAATACGCATTGAATGAAGTTTCTAAGGTCACACAATGGCCACACGTGGTGAAGAGACAAAAGTCTGGTTATGAAAGATCCCAGAAAAAATCCAAAATTTGCTTACTCAGTAATCGCTTATCGGATTCACATGAAACTTTTAGATATCATGCTTTCATAATTTTCTCCAAAACGCAGTTATGGGTCGTTTTAACATGTTTCACTTTTGCATGAGGGGCTATTAAATATAAGACTTTTATAGATTTCCGGAAAAACCAAAAGTTACAATACGAAAACTAAAGAATAATTTAGAAACTAAAACTGCGTTTTGATACTTCATCTAATGCATTGATATCGAATGATATTTGGCCACGTTTTTAAGTCGTTTAGTTATGAGTATGCTTTTCTTTTGCTAAACTGTAATGAATGTGCATGGTCACGTGACCTAATTCATGAGAGATGGTAGGAATTAAAGGATAGCATGTTTTCAGAGAATGCATACTTCTACAGAGTGTTTTCCTATAGTTTTGTAGATATTTGGCTAAATGTGCAGATTTGCAGTAAGATACTACATAACCTCAAAGATGACCTTTCTTTTGCATTCACCAATTCAAAACCAATGATAAGTTTCCTCACTCAAACGATATCACTAAAATATAAATCGCAAACATTTTAAAGTCTGATTCTGCTTAGGACGCCACCTGTGGCCACAGCACGTCACCTGATAATATAGGTCTGAAAGATTTCTGCCTCAACCGTGATTCGAAACCCAAACCTTCTTCTCACCGTGGCCACAGGTGGTGTGCTGACCAGACTTAACAAGATTTGCGATATACATCTTGACAGTAGCAGTTTTAAGCATTACATGTACATATTTGTATAAAAGATAAACATTTCGTAACTTTCACCTCTGTTTCTGCTTGCCTGATTTTACTGTTAGTTTTTAAAAGTTTTTAAAGGTGGGCTTTCCGAGGAAACCTCACTTAGTTTTTAAAAGTTTTAAGGGGTGGGGTTTCCGAGGTACAGTGTATCCTCACTGCAGTTGAGTGACTTCTGTGCCTACTACGCATGAGTCAGCCGTCGCTGCGGCAGTCACTTTCTGAGGCGATGCACTACCAAAAAGTAAAATTAACTGTAAAATCAGAGTAAATTCAGGTTAACTTTGGAAACAGTTGTGGTAGCGATGAATGAGCATTAATTGAGCTTAAGGTTCGACTGAGCTGACATGCGTTAATGAGGAAACCCCTACGCTATTACATGTATTTGAGATTTTATTACTCCAACGTGTAATCGAGCTTAAAGCCAGATTGTGACCATCCCGTCCTAATCGATTAACACATTAATGCACATGGCTTTAGCGGCGCTGCTGAAAAAACCTATGCGCTGATTTTTCTTACAATGCATTGATTTTAAAATTCGACTTTAAAATTCGAAGACGACTAAAATCTACTTTTCAATTCTAAAAAGACGTGGTGGTTGCTTGCCTGACTTAAGATTCGTTTATTTGTTTTTTTTTTACTTTAAAACTGGTACGCTAAGCTGGCTCGATGGTAACGACCGCAATTCTTTCTTCCAATAATCATTCGGCCAAGCCCATGAATAGCGAATAACCCACTTCTGTCTGTGTCGACACCATCAAGCCTTTTGCCGTGTACCGTGGAATTCGTTGAATACTCGGGGGTAAACAGTGCGTAATAGTTGCCGAATGTAAAATCTGTTTTATTGATTTTTTTATTTTTACTAAAATAAAGCTGAAAAAGTATCGTTAAATTATTTGTCGAATAGGAATCTACCAGAACCTCGCGTTGTTTTGCGCAACAGCCAGCGTACACGTAAGTCATAAGCCCATATCGGTTATTTTGATTCAATGGGATCCGCTGGCAACAAGCTACATGTAGCCGAAAATAAGTTAGGTACTGACACGTTCGATAACCTGTAGAATACAATATATTGATTGCAAGATGTGCATCAGAAACGACACATCCTCAACTTCTTCAACTTAACCAATGACATCTGATTAACCATTTTCTTCTGCCCTGATCATAAAAGTAGTGAATTTAGACACTGAGGTGAAATACACATTGAAACATGTAGCTTTCGAAAGATTGTAGTGACAAATTCAGAGCAGCAATGAAATTGACCCCCCTTTTTGAATTTGAGTTGCCCAGACTGGTTCTTTTTTGTTTGTTTCGCGTGAGTTTATTTTTTCGTAACTTTTTTTCGGATTTGTTGATAACTGGATAAATGTTTTTCTCAATTATTTCATACGTTTTTGATATTCCATTGTTTATTGAATTACTAACATTTTCGTTATCAAAAGTGCTATAAAAAACGTCTCTTTCCAATTGATAACCGTACATCAAGGATGAACGTAATCTGTGACGTCAGTGGTAGCATTGCGTGACAATTTTGCGTCTTCAACATAAAGTCATTTGCTTGTCATTTCCGTGCACACGGCGGCTCACGCACCTATTTTCACAGCAATACAATAGTCTAATATTGAACTGCCGGAGTTGTGCTGATGTGTGAGTATTGCAAGGTGCCCAAAATATACTCACACACGGAGATTCCAAATTGTGTTTCTGCGTTTGGACGTAGTGTTTGGTGCCTTGCTGTGGAAATTGGTGCCTGAGCCGTCACGTGAACTATAGCTGGTAGGTACGGGAATGGCAAACAAACGACTGTGTACATTTCTATGCTACCGGAAACTAAAAAACTTGAAAGAAAACGTAAGTCTTCTTCACAAGAAAAGCAATGCATTTATTTTGATTTGTAGACTTAACTCTTTTTCCGATCACCTCTTTATAATTTCAAACCAGTTATCTTATTCGTAAGCCAATAAACAACACAGTTGTTAGCATTTAAAGGGCGAGTTCATACAGATTTATAGTCCATAATTCCTAACAACAAATAGTGTGCTCGTGTCTTTCATAAAAGGAAACGATTGACAGAGATATGGCACAAGTCTTTTTGTACATTTCCCAGCACGATATCAACTTTCCCCACATTGTCATGAAGGTCTACAGCGTTCTTCACTCTGTCAAACAATTACTTTCTGACGAACGGTATAACAACATTTCGCACTATATTCAATTGTAATCCTTCAGTCATAAGTGCCTACTTTATTTTGGGCTGTGTATTTCCGACAACCTCTTCAAATCATAGCCAGGTTACATAATTGAATGAAAGAAACACCGAAAAAGAATAGTAGGTAAAAAAGACAGATCTACAATGTATTCTATGGGTAAAACATTTGCGCTCATCCGCAGGCCAAGTACACATTTGTCAAGAAATCCTAGAAATGCGCGGGAATGGAAGTATTAACTGAACTATGAAAATGCCACATGCAAGTAAAAGCCACATGTTACAGATACTCTTAAATTAAGTTTTAAACACAAGTTACGTATACTTCAGTTGGAACCAATCAAGCCCAAACAATGCTTATTCTACTTTACTCTAAGTTCTTTCAAAGCTAAGAGAATTTAAAATGATTTTTGTTTAATTTTTATTGCGGTCGTTTAACACTCCTAAAATGAGCGTCGTAATGAGTGACAGCTGACTCGTGTATAATAGGTACTAGTGCAACTGCCACCACATGAAACGAGGATTCCGCGGAAACCTCGATTGCCCACTTTTAAAAATAATAAAAATTCAGAATAAGATAAGACATTGTCAAGCATAAATAAGGCTAAAAGATACAAAATGTAGAATAGTTTAGTGATAACTCAAAAGTCGTAAGAGTAAAGTAGCTACTTACCAACGGTTGATGTCTGTAAGAAACAATGTAACATTAACTCATACATTGTTGAGCGGTTATGAACACACTTTCACTCAAAATATATATGTAGTGAAGCTTTGGCTTTTTCCTCTCGCAGCTAGCTTGTTCCTTACTCATTATATGAGATCTCTTTATGACGTTTTTGACAACAAAACAAATCTGAGCTCTTAGTTCAGTCAAAAAATTAGAAAATTGGTCCTAAATGGGGGGCTTTGCATGAAAAAATCCCAATTTACTTTCAATAATATTGAAAAGAGTTAACTCTTGATTTGTATCAAGTTGACTAAAGTAATGAGAGTCGAATAATATCAGAAAGGACAATCAGTGTTTTCACAAGTCCACAAATGGACAGTAGATTTAGGGAACTTAGTTTCATGCAACCGGCCGTAGACCTTCCACGTATCCTACATGTACATGTATTTTCATCATTACAATGGCGGATCTAGGATATCATTAGGGGGGACCAACATATTGCCTCGGGGAATTGGGCAAAGCATTGTATGTGCACAGGCGGCCAGAAAGGGGCCGGGGATGCAGACCTTCTGTTCAGAAAATATATCGGTGGACTAAAAAATAGAAAACGGAACACGATTCCGCTGCGATCTGGGGTCTGAACCCCCCTCCCTCGTCCGCTACCGGTCCCAGTTACTGAACTCAATATTTCCTAACGCTTCACNGGGGGGGGGGGGGGGCAGCCTCCCCCCACCAAATCCGTCAGTGCATTATGTGGCTGCAGGTCAACAAAATTAAAGCAAACAAGTGCATTGCTCCATTTCATATGTTGTTGCTGGACGCGAAATGCGAGGTAAGTACACCGACTGGGTCTGGTTAGTTTCGATCAGAACTGGGGCAAACACAATAGAGAGTCTTAAAACTATCGAGTGTGAGCTAATGCATATGTTCATACACTGTTTGTTTTGTATTGACAAACATTAAGCTGTACGTAAATTACACTTACACGATAATTGCATAGGTTACTAGGAGTATTTCTTTACCAATCTGTCGGCTTATTATCACTGAGGGATAGAATTGTAACACTGGTATGGAAATAATAATCAACTTTGTCATATACATGTAGATTTTAATCACAACCAGAATAAAATTTGTTTAACTTCTACAATCCACCCTTCTATAAAATCAGTTACCAATACTGCAATTTCTGGGTTTGTCATCATTTCTTTGTATGTCTTGTGTATTCTTCAATAAATATATATCACTTTATTATTGCAAAGAACTGGTCTAAACTGGTTCCTCACTCTGATTTTGAAACCGTTTTGGGACTTGGAAAGAAATACTTGCTCGAGAACACACTCAATGGGTTACCTTGATAAAGGGGTCAGTATATGTGGCGAGTATGGCATTTTTTTCAAGTGACATATTTATTGAAGAATACACAGAACATACAAAGAAGTAATGACAAACCCAGAAATCGCAAAGCATTATATCTGGGTTGTAGACAATTCTTAGATGAGAGTAATATACGTAGAGGTATATACATGTAAGTATTATCTAATATAAGTATTCCAATATTTAGATGCTATTACCAAGGAGTGTACGAGTATAGGAGAGTTCACTCTGCCATTTTATCATTCGCCACAATGGTTACTGGTAGAAACACTAGCGCTCCAAGGGGTGAATAATCAACACTTAGTTTGGCGCGCACTGAGTTCGAACAATGTAAACGCTCATAAATTCAGTACTTTAATGACATTCAACGTGCAATAAAAGTGCTGTGTGATTGAAAATGGTTAGAATAAATAAGCTAACATCCACTTACAATACAATGAGAAAGAAAATGTGTATTTTAATCAAGATTAAAGTGTATTCTCTTGAACCTCCCTTCAAAATTCATCATGGTTTTGTTTCATGTTTGAGTTCTTAACACGGCAATTATCGTTCGTTATAACAGTTTATACCTCCATGGACTACATAAGTTGAATGATTGCTCCTGGGGGTTCAGAGGGGAATTCCCCCCAGGTGCCAGCTAAGGCCGGGGTACCAGGCAAAAACCGGCAGGTGGGTGCCAAATGGGTGTTGACCCCCTCCCAGGTGGGTTACATGGGAGGAGTGCTAAACAGGTAAAAACCAATGGGTATGTATGCCACATGGGTGTTGAGCCCCTCCCATCGTCACACATTTTGGTTGCTCCCCTGATCATCGACAATTGTTGCTCCCAGCTCACTGCTGGTTTCATCTCCACCCAACAAGTTCGCATGTGTTCCCTATTCAATGCATGAGGCTACTGGCAGTGCAGACAATTGTTTTGTGCAGTGGGTGTTACACAAGTGAGAAGAAGAAAGCAAGGCAATTCATCACTACCACAAAATCGTAATACAATTTTAGAACAATCCATTATTTCTTAGACATGCCAGTATAGGGCTCAATCCCACTCTCCCACTCACCAACAGTTACAAGTCACTTGCTAATCTGTAGAATAGCTCACAACTTACAAAATGAAGTAACATTGAGTAAATCATCACTCATAACTAGTCAAAGTTCAAAATATCGTGACAAAAAATTAAGAGGTACTAAACAGCAATCAAAATATTCACTACCCACATAACTTCATACAAAATTGAATTAAAAAGACTTTGATGATAAAACCAAAATTTTATTTGATATACCCACTGTTCCTATTAGTAAATATTTCAGGTAAGTTAAAGCCAGACCACAAGATCATATCTGATACCTAGCCACAACTGGGGCTTAAATTAATCACAATCTCAAAAACGTACTAAACAGGCAACACATACACAACCAATACAAGAAGAAAATCTGACCAACCTTGTCACTCTCTATTAATTCACTAGCAAACAACAGCACTTTTCGCCAAAGAAATGCCTTATAAATAAAGCTGAAAACTAATTTACTCACAGAGGTGTTTGTCATCGAGAAGCAAAATGAGACGGATAGCTTGGGTTTAACAATTTTCAGCCCACCACTCAGACTCTGAATGATCCATCAGTTTCACTTTGGCTCTCTCCTAATCACAGGCTAACCATTCATAAAATATTTCAATCTGATCAACCTTAGTAAAATACGAAAACCAGATTTTGCGGACTAATTGTCCTTTCTACACGTGATTTTCCAGTACTTGCTTTGTGAGACGATAATCAGAAATGCAAAAAAGCCTATTCCAGAGCTGTACTATAATTTCCGGAGAACTTTTTGACCCTGACATCTTCATTTTTGGTGGATTTGGGACATCAAACATTGTTCGGGCACTGCAGTCAATACCAGCTTGTTCTTCATTCAAGACCATGGACTCCTCGAAGTGATGATAGCATAACTTGCGGTTCTTGGACAAAATAGGTTGCATCTCTATTCATAAGGTCAGCTCCCAGCGCTTGCACCTGAACAGAAATCAATGACTTAGAGACTCAGGAACAAGCCTCATACTCACTAGGTTCACAGAAAACTGTTAGCCTACACTAAAGTACACTACACTACAGAATTTCTGTTGTACTGTGATTGTGATAGAGACAAAAGCGTTTTGGTGTCAACTGAAAAAAAACTCAGACTCAAATGTTGATCCAAGGATATTTTAACAGGGCCGCGCCCCCCGCATCATTGACACTAAGAATCAAGTTTTCAATGACGCACTGCTTAACTTAATTGGTTCAACTGGCACATTAAAATTATGTTCGGAATTTTTACTTTTTCACAGAGACCCACAGATTCGCTAACTTGACTCATGACAGACTTAGTGGCCCCGTGGCTGTGATTGTGCCATGGCTGTGTCATCAGTCATATTACTCATGGCCATCATGGGCATGGGTATGTTTTCATAAAATTGTCCCTGCGATCGTACGGGTGACATTTTGATTTGGAATTGATGGACTGCAAGTATCCAAAAAGCTGACGATCACATCGTACGTTCATCATAGTCCTTCCGCCGGCAGCCCGGTTGTACAGTAGGCCTAGCCTACACTGCAGACAACAGAACAGTGGCAACGGGACTGCGATCGACTTGTCTAACAAGCGTGAACAGAGCACACAAAATGAAAGCCAATGTATCATTTTATTGAATAACAGATAATCCTTACCTTTCTGGATCCTTAGGAAACCTAAACATGACACATCGGGTTTTTTCGTGGATGAATTCATGAAATTTATCACACTGCAAAATGTGTCTTTCCCCATTGTTTTGGAGCTTCCTGGTTGACAGTTGCTTGTTCACCACTTGGCGGCGCTAGTAGTAGCGGTAACAGCGAACTCACAAGTGAACTCTCCTATACTACTACACTCCTTGCTATTACGAACATATAACGACAAAAATATGCACAGATATATGTATGGAAATCAGAAACAACAATAATTATAAGCGATACATTAAACTTTGCAAACGTTGCTTAAGAGGAATTCATTGAGAACAAGGTCATAGTTAGGACTATCATTCAATGACAATGTAACTTTAGTAGGTATAATATTACAAGAATTGAGAGCAATTACACTTAACTGGTTTTCATTGAGCGCACAAAATAGTAATTCTCTCAGGTATTCGATCAGGGGACATTTGAAGAAAACATGAGGATAAGATTGATGGTCACCACATTTACAGTTTGGAGAGACATTACTAAAGTTGTGCCTAAACTTGTTGGAGTTGAGGAAAAGACCGCTTTTTGATCTGTACAATGCTATTTCGTTTTCGCAGGGAAGGGAGAATTGAGTCAGGGCTGTTGAGTTATCAAACTTATGAAAAACAGTTCTAAGATTATTTTGATGCCCATAAGAGTGTTGCATTCCTGGAAGAGAATTCCCATTGTCGATGCACATCATAACTGTAGACCTTCTGAATGTCTGACTGAACGACGGAGGAATTGCATATAGGGTGGAGGATCTCAAACCACTACGATGGCCTTGTCTAGTGTATACATGTAGATCAAATAATATTTTTGACAGAGGCGTTGTTGATTACTTTGATATTAAATGTGGTCATGTGAAGATCGTGTCGAGTAGACAGTTTGAGCAACTTGAGACTATTCAAAACCTTAACACTATTGGATCCCCTGTAAGCTCCGTTTATGAGTAAGGCAGCTTGATAGTGTAATTTCTCCAAGTGCTAGAGTGCACCAGTATTGGCAGACTGACATATAATATCACAATAATTGACATGTGGAAGTATAATGGATTTGAACAGAACTTGTAAATGTGTAGAATTTAGATGACGAGTGTTTTAAGGCTACCAAATGAATGATGATAAAATCACGTACTTAACATGAAACCGGAAGTACAGTATTTATTTGCTGCGGGATTGACGCCAATACAAAATGGCGACTGTCATTGGCTAATAAAATCAAAAATACGAAAACTAAAATATATCAATGATAATATAACAACGAGAGACAAGCTTAAGTGGGTTAATTAGTTTCTGAGGTTTTTGTACGAGCTCCCGAACGTGAGGTGTGACTGAGAGTTTTTCATCTAACAGTATACCTAGATGTTTGTGCGACTGTTTTCTAGGAATGATTTCATTAAGTTTAAGATCATAAGACGGGTAAACAAGGAAGAGAGTATTAATAGACTTGGAGAAGGTGAGGTCAAGGTTATTCGTTGGTTTAAAATTCATTCTCCATTCTTGTCTCCAATAGTTGAGTCAAGTCATGTTGAAGCCGCAAAGAACTTTCAGGGCTTCTCCTTGCGAAGGGGTAAAAAAGCGCCGTGTCATCTGCATAAAGGTATGTGCTACATGACAGGTTATCAGGAAGGTCATTAATATAAACCAAGAAGAGAAGAGGGCCCAACACGCTACCCTGCGGTACACCTGAGGTTTACAAATCGAGGAGGGAATAAATTTGAAAGTACGCCGTCGACACGAACACTGTATTGACTATCGGAGAGATATGAGGTGATCATGTTTAAAAGATTTCCAGTAATGCCATAGGATGGAAGTTAGTTGAGTAGAAGGTCGGGAGGGACACAGTCGAAAGCAGAGGCTATATGTAGAAAAAAATATACCTGACACTCTAGCCCTTCTCAAAATATAAATGGATCTCATGTACTATTTCAACAAGTTGTGCCACGGTGCTTTTCCCACGCAAAAAAAACAAATTGACGATGATAGATCAAGTTGTTTTGTTTGAGAAATATAAGAACACTTTGAGCAATAATCTTCTCGAAGATTTTGGATAGGGCGTTAACTAAAGTTGTTGGGCGATAATTTGAATTTCAGTTTTGGAGTCTTTTTGTGTATAGGGACCATAATTCCATGTTTCCAAGAGGACGGATATATACCTAGCTGAAGAAGTTTGTTCAATAGATTGGTTAAGGGCATGGCAATTTCGTTGGAAACCATTTTGATCATCCTGCTGGTGGTAAAATCTGTACCATCATTCGTATTGGGATCAATTTCATTGAGATACATCCGGACATCAGTTTGATTAGCCGGGATATCATACAGTTGATTGAGACAACGTTCACGAAGAAAGGGAAAGTTACCTACTACAGTTGGTGCAATGTGGCTATTGTTCGTGAAAATTTTGAGAAACAGGTCACACTTAACACTGCTACTTGTGGCTAGGTTACCATTGTGGTTGATGACTGGGTAAGAGGATTGTTGTTGACTGCCGCGTATTTTATTGATAATGTTCCAGTATTCGTAGGAGTTCTTGTTTACATTGTTAATTTGTGAAACAAGCTTGTGGCAGTGATCAGCTTTGGCTTGATTTACTGAAGTCTCTGCCAGGCGGGACTGCTCCTTGTATCTGTTGTAGATTACAGTGTTGTTAGATCTTCTGAAAGAGCTGAGATTCTTGTGCGGATTGCCCGTTGAATATTATTGTTGAACCACGGTTGGCTGTTGTGTTTAATTATCTTTTCATTTGATGGGTTGTTGTTTTCTACAATTTCATAGAGAGTACTGGTGAAGAGTAAAACAGTGTCATCAATGTCGCCAGTGTCCAATATGGAATCCCAATCAATGGAGGTGATATCCTGACGTAATTTATCGGTGTTCACTTGACCATCCACTGTATTTCCAAATCGTTCGTGTGGTGTGTTATTCTTTAACTGTTTTTGTAGGTATTATAGCATAGCATCACGTGACAGACTGCTAGTTCTGCTCAAGCCTATGTTCCACTCCAAATATATCAATAAGTTAGAATAGTTTCACAATGGTACATGGCCTAAATCAACAGTTGCTTTTGACAGAATGTGGCTTTTAAAGATGTATGCGAAATGTCGATAGGCAGATTTTTATGTAAAGCACTTGACTTGATATTTAAAATGAATTTTTCATTCATTGCTCTACATGTATAGGATGACAATTTGATTTGTATCGTGAAAGTGTGCTATGAGAACTAGTAGGGATTTCACTGTGGTAAAAAGGTATCACAAGACTAGTTCGCCAAGGGACCAGAAGTACACTGAGAGCCAGTATCTACACAAAGCAGCTGTCCTGGTCCGTCGGGAGACAAAAAGTTCGCTATGCTAATTATCTCTAAAAAAAAAAACACTCGAACTGTCACGAGACCAAGAAGTACTGGCAGCATAATACATGTAGATGGCTTTACAAAGCACACTGTAGTGAAAATATTACATGACCGGTTCGTCAGAAGTAAATTAATAGTCAATAGCCACACCAATAAGCTGGTCTGGTCCGTCGGGAGACCTAAAGTACACTATGCAAAAGTCTGAATTGAAAACTGCTCATTAGATACTTTTTAATCCCCAGTTGTTGCTCATACATGTATTTTATGCAACGTTGACTAAACGTGGCACACTTTCAGTCAAACAAGACAGACTTTCAGAACACACGCCTTGGGTTGCTATGGATAACGTACTTGACCAGTGACGTGTTTAGTCTTTTCGTTGTTTCGAAATGCAGGGCCATCAGTGATAACCCAGCAAGCCTCTCCTCAGACATGATAGCCATCAAATGTGTGTTTACATGCCTGAGCTCAGAAAGTGATGTCTGCCTCACAGGATCCAATAGCGGATAGACATCCTATAAATAACTGCTCCCTGATGTTTGGAAAGATGTCGCCGTCTACGTGCTTGAGAGTGGAACGCAAGTTATCTGGGAATTCCTCTCGACTTTGAGCATTCCATAAGTACCACCAGCGTCGGAGTTACTGCTAAAATTAGAGCAATTATACTTTTTATGTTTCTACTACTAAATAGGGCAATCGGTAATTTAACAGAAGACACATTGTGTTACTCAAAATGCCGATAGTCAGAAGGGAGTCAATCACCTTCAGGGAATATGGTGATGGCAAGTCTATGTCCCAAAAATGCAGCCGATCCCTCAGTGAGCCTAACGCTACATACCTCATCCTGCTAACCACTAATGGCACAAGAAGTGACAGCTTCCACCCGCCTGTTATCTTTCGAAAATATGTAGGTCAACTGCTGTGGGAAGTTGCCAAGGAAGGGTTGTTCCACCGTTCTTCTGTAGTACTAACTGGAAGAAAAAAATATAAACTGTAAATTTAACTACACACTATGTGAATTAGATTTTGATTGTGAAGCAGATAAAGAGCCAAGTGGAAATACAAACTAGAATCAGTTTCTGCGGGCTCGTAGACCCTGAACATTACTGCGTAAATTTGGCATGTCCGAAAATAATTTTGTTTCCCATTGTACGCAAGCATCAAAGAAAAAAGCATGGCAGAAAACCGACATTATGTACAAATTGGGTAGAATTATAATTTATTACCTGAGTGTTTCTGAAGGAACGTTATCCTTATGCTTGTGTTGTCTGGACTGCCGCTGAATATGTATATCGGCTCCAATGGTTTGCGCGTCTTACAACCATTCAACCCAGACATCTTTGATATTTGTTCCCAACGCGTGCACTTCGTCAACTCAGTGCTGTGTCAATGAGCTCATAAGCGTCTATAATCTCAGTATCTCGTTTCACAGCTTGGCACTAAGCCCCTTGAGGTTGTCAAATCCATTCAAAAGAGTTACAAGCGCAACTATCATGGACTGCTTCAAACCTTGCGCTTTTGTCAAAGACGATGTATCCAAGGATCAATTTGCATCTCTTGCAATTTTCGGAATAAGCGTTTGAAATCCGAAGTTGTAACACCAAGTAAACGTGCATGGGCATGGGTGTTTCATCGGGTGGGAATTTCGGCAGAAAGTCTGCGGAAATTCCCAGTAAAGAAGACGCAGTGGTGCTTCTTGCGGGCAGTAAGACGGTCGGTGCTGGGGTTGGAGCCAGTGCTCCTTAGGAGGTCTATTGAACACCGTGCGTGTCCCGCAAGACTTTGCTCAGAAAGTACAGCCTACCCGCAATTTCTGGTACTGTACACTGTTCGTGAATGCGGTCACCTTGTCAATATGAAACCCCTCTCCCCGGTTCATTCCTTGTACATGCCTAACTTGGAAGGGTGTATCTTGAAACGGGCTCGCTCGCGACCAGACCACAGCGCCCGCCACAGCA
>NMRA01000315.1:280960-316076 GCA_002633005.1 Phoronis australis | reverse complement strand
CTTATTACACGTTTTATATTTTGTGTAATCGGTTCTTAACAAATTTGTTGTATTTAAAATAGTCTTCAAATGCTCAAAAGACCAAATCCGTTTTTCGTGTTGGCAATAATGACGGGATTGCTTTGGAAATCGTCTTAAGTTAAGGTTTTACAAAGAGAGAATTAATGAGTTTCTGAGTGATTCACTTAGGCTTCGATTAAAATTCACATCTTATCAGCAGCTTTCATAGTCATTCAGGTTCCATTTTCTTTAAAAAATGAAGTAAATTTTCTCCATTGCACAGTGGAGCAGACGACGGAAACGGAGTCGTAGTGTGCAGCGCCTCTGCCGGTCGCCTGGGATATCGCGGGAGAGCCTACACTTAGCCGTAGTTCCGTTACGAATGCGCCGTGTTCCGAATTTGACACTTGAAATTGGATCTGAGCCCTCCCCCCCCAACACTAAATCTGCACACATTTAAATCTTTTTTCATCCGTATAATTTTAATTACCGGGGCAAATTAATAAACTCAACATTTCCCTACGCTCTTGCTGTTTTATTTTTTTTGCGGCAGCCAAGGGGGAGGGGGGCCCGGGCCCCCTGGGCCCCCCCCTAAATCCGCCTATGTACTACACCACTCAAATTCGAGTTACAAACGTGTGGAGTGTAATAGCTTGACAAGGCATAAAAGATAAGGTAAATACGTATCACGTCGATTCGCCTGAATATCAGGGTTGCGGTATTTTCCCTAATTCAATTAAAACTTTTCCTAGAGTAAAGACTCTAGTTACCTAAAAAATCCGCTATAGATCAGCTTTTTTCCGAGGTGGGTCAATCTAAAGTGCTAGGCTACATCAGAAAAATCGACGGAATCGCGCGTACGTGCGACTTGCCGATGAGCCACGAAAACTCAAAATGCGTTGCTTTTCGTGATTACAGTAAATTACAATGCAAAAAAATGTTATTTTCAGGGTGAACCCCCCTCCCTCAATTTTTCGGGTTGGTTTATTTGGGGCTTACACACGCTGGCGGTGTCGTATTTGTTTTGTTGGCGAGGTTTTGTTTTTTTAGTATTTAGTTTTTGATCCAGACTCAAGGAAGGTTTAAGCCCACTGAATCCCCGCCCGTAGATCCGCCACTGCATTGAACCGGTGCTTTGTATAAAAATAGGTTTTGAAATCCGGCCTCTTACGGTTTGCAGTGAAATTGGTCTTGTCTTGTACCTTACTTGGTGATCTCTGGGCTCGGAGGAATTGGGAAGTCGTCATTTCTTCAGACCAATTAAGCTCGTGAAATTTTGAAGACTCGTTCTCTCCAAGCCAACAAATAACTAGTTTGATTACAGTAAAAGACGATGTGAAAGCAACTTCACAACGGTGAGTATTATAATTCAAAATATGTTTTCAACAGCAACAAGCGTTTATTCCCGTTTTGAGTTTTGTCAATTTTCTTTGAATGCTCTCCTAATCCACATCGTGTAATGAAACTGAGGATAAGGACATGCTCCTTCAAAAGATGACTTACACTTGGCAATTGATACTGGCACACAGACTGGCATGAATTTCCACATTTCTTCGCTTGCCAATCGTACCCATAGTATTGTCTCATCATAGCACAGTTGTCGAAGTTACTGTTTTTGGGTTCTCCAGAGCTCCATTTAGTGAAGGCAGCAGGCGTACCATAGATATCCAACCACGTTCCGTCTAAAGCCTCATCGGTATATCCGATCCATAGATTTTCACTGCACAATAATAGGGAAACTATACAGAATGTAGCATGGTGTAGACACTAGTTTGCTGTCGTACAGTGAGATGTGCTAGAGCAATTTAGAATTGCAATTATCGGCATCATGAACATGTATAAACCGGTAGAGTACAAGATTGGGTGTCGCATTCAGGGCTGAATTATTCGGAATTCATAGGTTGTAACAAAACAATTCTCTTCTCAGTCATGACCATACACTATGAGTTAAACCGTGTTAACTTACACAGGCCAATTAGGACAGGTGTATGACTACACAGTACACAAACAACTGCCTTTACCTACCCAGCATATCAATTTCAAAGGCTCTTTTGTATGTGAACGACACCCGTGATTTCCATTCCTAAACATATATGAGGGCTAGGTACCTCTCTAAGCTCAAAATTGACTACGAGATATTTCTAGCCCACATTGGTTGGTCCAAAAACATACATTTAAACTAGACGTTTGAATCGAATTGCCAATTCCTTTGACAACCGGCCTACACATTTTACTTGAAGCAAAAGGAACAGTAACAAGAAGAACCCAGAGAAAGCACAAAATAGTCTTCGTCAACAAGAGAAAATAGCAACTTCAGCTGCACTCTAACTGAGCCTGCCTGATCTAATCCCTCCCATTAGCGAATTGTACTTTTACTGCCTACTACTACAACGTGCATTTATTAAATAATCTCACGACTAACACGTTTTAAAAACATCACTTGCGTAACCAAATTATCTTCAAAACTTATTGTCATTTGCAGATTCATGGCAAATTGATAAGGTTCCGTGAAGGAGAATGGTCTTGGTGCGTGTTGGTGGAGATCGTTGAACTATTTCTAATGTTGGCCTTAGAAACCAATTAGGATGATTGTGGAATGACGAAGGTTAGTGGGGAAAACTTGCTGATAAGTTTACTATCTATACGCGGGGTACTGAGAAGTGGAAGGCAGGTGGTTGGAGGGGTTTCTTACACTCTTGTAGGAATTGTTCTGAAACCCCCTCGACCCCCACACCTTGACCCCTTCGACCATGACCACCTCTACCCACAACGCCCTCGACCTACGACCCACGACCTTCGACCCTCTCGACCCACGACCCAAAACCCCCTAGATCTAGTCTACATTAGCTCGACTCGATCTGAGCATAGAACAAGCGCTGATTTGCAGGACCAATGAGTTGGGCAGTGAGCTTGGCTGGCTTTTCCCTGTATTTTTGCAATTAAGGCAGTCGATTTGGCGAGTTTGAAAGCTAAAAACATAAAGAAAAACAACGCGACCAAATCAAATCAAAGACCTACCCAGGGGCGGATCCAGTATTTTGTGTTGGGGGGGGGGGAGGAGAGAGTATTAGCCAGGATTCTTCCCGTCGGACATTCGCACCCCCGAACTGCCAAATGGAAACTGGGAGAATTTTAGTGGGGCCATGGCCCCGTTGGCCCCCCTCTAAATCCGACACTGCTACCAACCTTGCAATTGTCGTTCGCGGCAGAATGTAATCGTCTCGTCTGCTCTTCAGTGAATTGCAGATTCAACTTTTTGTGGACAATACGAAGATACGACAAAACTGTAATTTCACCAGCAAATACAGTTTGAAAAAACAAACTGTTAACTAAAAAGTATTTTAATGTTATATGGAGTATATTGTAAACGAGTATGCAGTGCAAGGCAAATAATAAAAATTGGAACTGGGCCTTTGATAGCTGCTCGTGGAAGTATTTCCGTGACCACGATAGCGCGCTCATAATGCGTTATTTAAGACCAGCGGCGTTCTCACGCCACTTTTGTTTTTAATTACCAGCAGACTCTCCGGTATGTATGCCTTATGAGAAAGATACCCAGCGACGTAATAAGATTATAAAATATGTAAAAAGCGCACAGATACATGTACCTCTATTACCACAGATCGTGAGTCGAGGGGATCGTAGGTCGAGGGGGTTTTGGGTCCAGGGTTCGTGGGTCGAAGGGATCGAGGGGAGTGGTGTCGAGAGGGTTTCACCCATTACACTGACAAAAGTACTTGAATTGCTTCGCAGCTGAGAAGTTTCAGGTGTAGGCTAGTGTGAAACACCTTACGGTTGAAGTAATGTCTCATGTTGAGATTCCAGNATACAGTGTAAGGCAAACAATAAAAATTGGAACTGGGCCTTTGATAGCCGTTCGTGGAAGTATTTCCGTGACAACTATAGCGCGCTCATAATGCGTTATTTAAGACCAGCGGCGTTCTCACGACACTTTTTGTTTTTAATTACCAGACTTCAGCCAGAGCAGACTCGCCGGTATGTATGCCTTATGAGAAAGATACCCAGCGACGTAATAAGATTATAAAATATGTAAAAAGCGCACAGATACATGTACCTCTATTGCCACAGATCGTTAGTTGAGGGGATCGTAGGTCGAGGGGTTTTGGGTCGAGGGTTCGTGGGTCGAGGGGAGCGAGGGGAGTGGTGTCTAGAGGGTTTCTGAACAATCCCTCGTAAAGATGAGGTTAACCACACCCATTACACTGACACAAGTACTTGAATTGATTCGCAGCTGAGAAGTTGCAGGTGTAGGCTAGTGTGAAACACCTTACGGTTGAAGTAATGTCACTTGTTGAGATTCCAGAATGTAAGAGGGTGGGTTACGTGTATGTAATACTGTTAGCAACACAACGGCGTTTAAAGCTTTAGCTTCTAGTTGGTTTAATTAGCAACGCAAACCGTTGAAATGCCCTCCCGAATTAACCGTATTACTGTCATAAAAAATACTTTCACATGGCACAAACTACGCCAGACCCGTCTGTTTCCTAAATAGAAACCTATGTATTTGTCTAAATTCCTGAAAATCCGCCAAGGAGCTCCAAAATATAGAGGCAAACGTGAAAGATATGGGCAATATGAAGCTCAGCGTTCGTTGGATCCGTCTGATAGAAGCCGTCAGTCTTTGCCACGTTCATACGAACATTATTGCCAAATTTCACGATTTTGTCAAGGGCTTAGTTGCATTTGAAAACAAAGGTGTTACCAAGAAAATAGGACTTATCCGAGCATCAGAACGTCAGCCATGCTATTGTCAATAGTAAAACATTTCTGAATTTTCGCAAATCTTCAAATAAGTGTGCGGCAGTCCGACATGCAGGTAGGCGGTTACCCGATAGGTGGGTGGTAACCAGAAGACTGTGCAGCTCTTCGTCAGGTGAACGGCACCTCGACAGGGTAACGCCAACAAAACAAAATATTTCAAAGTGCAGTACAGAGCGGTACAGAATTGGTGAAAATTGTGGAGAAGGGACTGCGGGACATCAGTGGCGGCGCCATTCAGGTTATCCACTGCCCAAGGTGGTAACATTAACAGTGATATGTCGGAAATAGCTCTGTAGTGTCAAGTACTTACTCATTCGCAAGCGAAATGATAAACGTCTGCACATCTGAGCTGTCTACATCAGATAGAAAACCTCCAAGAGTTTCACAGTTACTTTTGGCATTCTCCCAACTCAATTTGACGGTCTCGACGTAATAGCACTTCCCTTGAAATAGTGAAAATGCACTGGGGCAACCGTCCGCTGTAAAATCAAATCATAGGGAAAAAGTTTGCATTAAGAATAATTACTATTATTCGCAGTAATTGGCGGTATTTTGTCTCGTCCCTAACTAGATGCCAACCTTTAACGATATTTTTCATTTCATAATACAGGCAGTTATACATAAATGTCATGCTTTCAACATCACCTTAAATCAATATAAGTCTAATATTATCCAAACGACAGGCCTCTCGTGTTTCTTTCTTTTTTGAAACTTGGTTGTTACGGTAATTCGTTTTATGTTGCTCTCGTGCACTCCTTCAATGTTCCTTTCCGAACTCCATCAGCAAATGAGAAAAATTGGTACCGCAGTCTCAGCAATACCATGTTTAGCACTTACCATTGAAAAGAAGATATGATACCAATATGAAAACTGCTTTTCCTGAAACCATCTTCATTGCTCCTCACCAAGATGAGTATAGTATTGGAGCAAACTTGGATACTAAGATCGTGGTGGATTCAGTGGTTACCCAACTTACGAAATAACAGTACATTAACAAAGTATTTATATAAGTATCAATAAAGTAGATAATACTTCTTGATTAATTGAACCACAGCAACAACTTAAAACAAGGAGAACAATGAGGCCGGAATCGATTTACAATGTACGTACGTCTGTCACAAATTTCAACACTATGATGGCAAAATCAAATATTGACCCCGGCGTTTGGATCCCTGGCGGAGACAATTATATGAGCGTGTCGTAAAAATATTAAGAGAAATACTTTCATTAGAAACCAGGCGCTGATACGCCGTAAAATGTAACTGTACAATTTCGTAAAATGTAACAATTGTTACCTTTTACATCATTGTTACACTTTACGTTGCTAGGCCTCTCCTAAAATGTAACAAGTTGTTACTTTTTATGCAATTGTTACACTTTCCGTCGAATGCACTTGAGAGAAATATACCATTGTTCCATTTTACGAAAGCGAGGTCATATTTCATACCGTGCTTGCCAACAGTTCAGAAATAACCACTTTTTGAAGTTGGCGCACGTCTAAACAAGATCTTAAATCTCAACCTTCTCATTTTCAAAAAGTAGGCCTACTCTGCATCCTCAGTTGTCAAGACGTTTCTCACAATATCGTTAAGGCTGAACATGGGAACCCCTTTAAAATCCTTTTGAAATCGCACTCGCTGTCCATTATGTGAAACCCTGAGAAAACATTGAAGCATAAACGAGATGATTTTAAAATCTTTGAGGACCATGATGTATTAGCACCGTGCTAAACATGCACTGTGTATATTGCACTGTGTCATCGTAAAACAAATTAAAAAATATGAATGACATTGATAATGATAATGATAAAGATAAGAGTAACGATAACCAGTAATAGTAGTGCTAGTAGTAATATAAATGAAGGTAGTAATACCAGAAATATTTTTAATGGTAGCAATAGTTATGTAATACTAACAAAAATGAAAATTGGTAGCCAAATTCATGCCGTGTCAGCCCGGACGACACTCCTACAGAAAATGTATACGAAAAGTGCCGTCTGAAATGTTTTTTCACAGCAAAAAATACTGTCCAAAATGGTGCCATTTTTGACAAAATACTATCTAAAAGGGTGCCTTTCCAAATTTCAGGAACAGAATTGTGTGAAAATGTGAATTTTTACTCAAAATAGTCTCTAAATGGGTCACTTTTTTGTCCGAGCCCACTTTCTATTATCCAATTTTCATTGTAATTTGACTTTGGATTTGTAAAATGTAACAATGGTACATTTCTCACGTGTGCATTTGACGTAAAATGTAACAACTTGTTACACTTTAGGAGGATTAGCAACATAAAATGTGACAATGACGTAAAACGTAACAGTCGTTACATTTTCCGAAATTGATACACTTTACGGAGTATCATAGCCCGTTTCATGGCAACATGTACTTCGTTAATAGATCTGTACGAGAGCAACTGTTGTCAAGAGGCCTGTTTATCAGAAAAGCAGGACTAAGGTCCTTTTGTGTGGGACAAAGCAACTACATCGTTGGCGATGACTTCACAGCAATAAAACACTGGTTGAAATAAACTGAAACGTCTTGGAGTAAATCTGGTGAAATTTCGAACTTCGCAGCTGTTTGGCTTCTGAAATCGAATTCCCCGCTAAAAGACAAGCTTATAATCATTTTAATCCGAATAATGTACGTGCTAGGATTGTGCTCTCTGATCGATAATAGTGTAGGTATCTCTTTTAACCTTAGCTGATAACTGACCTGGGAGTCGTGATGGAAAAACTGAAAGACCACTAAAGAGCTTTATAACCCCACTGACCTCATATAATTCATTTACAGTAAATGCGCTGCGCTAAAACTAGTCAACTCAAGTGACTTTCCAAATAAGGAAGTCAATAGTATACATGTAATCATGAACTTGAAAGTAATTTCGGTTTGCTCGCGACCACTGTCTGTGGATGCTGGAACGATGCCTCTTTTACAATGAGGCGATCCAAGAATGCTCCATTCAGCAACGCACAGTTCTTAACACTGAGTTGAATACGACATTTGACTGTGTAGTAGTATCAGTTCACAAGTGACTATGTATGCTATACACTGCTACGTACACGACAATGCGTACAGTATAGACAAGGCTTAAGAAAACACCAACACCTGTTCCTGTCTCAACGTACGTGCTTATCGACCGTCTTACTTGAGATTGTCTAAGAAGTATCAGTAAACAGGCTGTCTAGAAATGTTCACAGTTTTGTTTTGCAATGTGTAAGACATGGCAACTTGCCACAACGGATTCTTATTGCAGATAGCAGAACATTTGAGTTATGGCACCAAACAAAACCAGTTTTACAGCTTCGTTCAACGAAACTGATGTGATAAGGAAATGATCAGTTAAAGTACTGCTATAATGAGGAAATTCTGTTCTATTTGAACGTAGAGTGAACTGTTTAATAAGAAGCAACCTTTATGTGCAGCACACAAAGACATCACTAAAGATGTTCATAAGTGCACAGTATGAAAAAAACACTTTGCCGTTTCTCTTTAGCCTAATTAAACTTGGTTTTCCTATTTTACATATACCTTCTGTGTCGTTGAAAATGTGGTTGTATAGTTGGGTAACCCGGTTCTTGGTTGAACAGCGAATAGATAGTTGGCTAACGAGGAAGCAACAGCAAGTTGATGGAGAGCAGTGTAAAAACTAACACTGTCGTTGAGTGTCTACTGACACACAAAGTTTATTAACTCTAACTACAATATATATAGTGGATAGAAATGCGTGTGTGGGTTGTGAGTGCAAAACAATTGAGATATCCGGTGATTTCATTCAAATCATTAATTAAGTCTGAACAGTTGTCTGACATATAGGATTTCGCTATGAGTAGGCAGTGGTCAGTTACATAATAAACAATACACAATGATGTCCGGAATGGGTATAATAACATAATTTTGCTGAGACAGTTGTACGTTAAAGGAAATGATTAAACATGAAATTAATTGGCTTTCTGAGAATTCATGACATCCAAAAAAACTTTGAGATTCCTGGAATACAAAAAACAAACATCAAGTCCCTATTAAGCACTTTCTGAAATTCAAATTTCCATAACGAAAGCACTCCATTTTGGTTTCATATCCAGATGTTTCCAAATCGAGACTAAATACGTATACATAATGTAGTCCGTGTTGGTCCGTGTTGACAAGCGCGATATCAACATGGAATAAAAGGAAAAGTGAATTGTGACAAAGCTGTAACGTTATTGGAAGGGGGAATTAAATGTTGTTAATTTACTTTACGTCATTTACAGAACAGATCGGAGCCGTGCAGTCTTTGATGAGACACTGGTGTTTATGTACTATAAACTCGCCTCTCATCACAAAAAAACAGTTTTCAGCTTAGACCAATTACCTTTTTTGAAACTGGTCTTCAATTGTTCCTTGGCCAAATTGTAGACGAATTGAAGATTTGAAAGAACAAACATTCCGTTATTGCTTGAACCCAGTTCCTCTTCCAGTTGGCTTGCCACGACGTGTTATTATACACGTAAGTATAAAGTGTAATTTCATAATCCTTGATCTTTCCCTTTTCAAAAAATATGCACTTTTACTGGTTCAAACAGCCTAGTTTTCCTGCTAATTAACAGTGAATTAACGTTCCTCAATAAGGTAACCCTAATATCACAGAGCCAAAAGAGGTCGCTTTAGAACCTACAAGTTAGTTACGTTGGCAAAAAGTTGTGAAGAATTCATGAGCAGCCGATTGAAAAGTATTTAGCCCACTGGTGATTCTAACGTTATTCGTGAGACTATTCCATGTCTTAATGCCTTGATAGCAAAAAGAAATGGAACCGCGAGTTCTTGTATTTTGGCTTGGAATAATGAGAAAATTCTCGCTCCTGACGTCATAATTGTTTCATCTTAAGCTTGAAGACGTCTCCAAGGCAAAAGGGACCAATAACATTGAGGGGCTTGAATAACTCAATGCACAGATTGTTTTATCTCGTTATAACTAGAGAAAAGCATTTTGCGTGACTTAATAGTTCCGTGTATGTTGAAGTAGAAGTAGTCGTCGTTTTATTGATCATCAAAACATAAACGATGGTTACAAAATAATATAATGTTACGATAGTCCAGCGAAAATGTTACCAAGCTGATAAAAAAGAACACATTGAACAATATAATTTCAACCCTTACAACAATGTATGCATATAACACAAGTGATGAAAATCAGTTCAATAAAGTAATACGCAGTCAATGGGTCTAACTAACTTCCAAAAATTGACGGCGAACTGGAAGGTATAATAGAAAATGGAAGTAACAGAAAAGGACATATAACAAATTATACAATATTATGTGTAGCGTTCAAAAAATTCATGACTTCATTTGCCTAGGTTGGTATTTGTTTGTCGAGTTGGTTCAAAAATAACAAAATGATTGTATGGCCCTGTACGCTAGCAAAAGCACATCTGATGTTGTTGATCGGAGGACAAAAGCGTGATATGTATGTGTTCCTCTGATTGATCATCACCAAAATGGCCGAGTCTGAGGTCTCATAGTATTCTCGCTCACCTTCCCGACTCGATCCTAAGTCAGTGGTAGGATAGCCGCAAACGAAAGTTAGTGCTCTAAAATATTCGACATAGAATACATCCACCCTTTGGGGCTCAGGGTCGTATAAGTGGAAAAACGGGTTTTGTGCAGATTATTTCTTATGTTCAGTTTGAGCCCGTTGAGTAAATCGTAAGATTGCGAAGGTTGGCGAACGTGCAGAAAACGTAGCTTTCTCCATTGATCTTTGGCCAACGATTTTACAATCATTGAATACAAAGCGAAGAGCACGGTAAAGTATTCTTTTGCAGGGGCGGATCCAGGATTTTGTAGGAAGTCTTGAACTTTTGGGTTTGTGGACCTTGTTACTAAAAAGAACAGGAAACGGGGTTTGATCAAGGCTATGCATTGTGCATTCCGCCCCCCGAGCCCCCTAGATGCGCGCATGTGCCAGTCAGCAATTCGCACACCGAACTGCCGAGTCTGCGAGAATTTTAAGGTTGCGATGACTTTTTTCCCCCCTCCCTAAATCCCTCAGTGTTTTGAGTTGTTTACTATTTGATATGCAACAACTAAACCATTATAGGGATTAGCAGTTAAAATATAATTTGATGTATGCGTTACATATCTTCAATTTTGAAGCTGTGTCCATATGGTTTTGGAGTCCAAACAAGACGCAAACTTGTCTAGGTGCCTTCTTGCTAATAGTACTGGTATAGTTTTCGAAAGTGATTTTGGATCATTTTGTTTGTGATTTTTGGCTAAGCAGAAATTTGGAGTGATTTACTTTTAAGAGAAATGATAAGTTCCCCTCTGCATTTTGAAAGCAGTACACCTGTATCTAAAAGCAGCCTCATCGTAACTTCAATATTGATTGGTCTTCATAGAGTACTAATCACGCAAAGGCACCTGAAACTTCCTTGCTATCTTATGTCTTACAGGTGCATGGTCTTCAATGGCTTACATGACGGACTTCAGGGTCATCAAAGACATCAGAGACATGAACGGGTGCCTCACTTATGCTGAATTGTCTGAAACACGTTCTCATAGAAGTGCTTCATGCTTCTGTAGGTTATTTTTAAGTTTAAAGTGAGCTAAAAGAACTGTTGCAACAATACCTATGAGGTTATGAAGGTCACTGATTCTGGTACTTATTAATGAGTCCCGAATTCTTCTGCAACACACTGTGAGGATAACATCTAACAACGAGAGATTGCATTTGGCACATTTAACATATTCGCATTAAGGTCTCCTATCACAAAGAAAGATTTTAATTATAATTGTCGACCTGCTGCATGTAAATTTTAGAAACTGGATAAAAGCTGAGTTTGTCACACAACTTGAAAAGGTTTGCAGATATTGATCCTGTCAATGATAAGGTGTTCGATTCTAACGATTATTTTTGTTGTTTTCTAAGTCAAATCTTCTGTGATACAAATGATTTCGAACATATACCAAAACCCTCCTCCAAACCTATTTCTGTCTAATCTACGACTAGCGTGATTATTTACAACATACTCTACAGTTTTGAGGAGGTGCAGTTTTTAGTTGTCTCTGATAGACAGAACAATCGTTAAACTTTGAGGACAGGCTATTAATATTAAAATGACCTACAGCAACATTGTCTGTATTTATTTCGGAGTTTACTAACTTCTTCAAACTGGTGTTTGCCGACTTCACAAGGCATGTACATGTATATCGCATCATGAGACATTAGTTGACAGACCAACAATGTCGCACCTTTTGTGATGATATCCGAGCGGGAGTTTTGAAAACCAAGGGGACTCTCCAGGCAGCGCTCCAAGTCCCCGCAATCGCCGCCCTAGTTTCTCAACAGATCTTTAATTTCGCGACATCTAGCAAACTGACGACGAATGACAGGTGACGTATTTAAATCGACCACAAGCTCGTACTTTCAGTCGGCAGCTCAAAAACAGTGTGCCGTTATGAAGTATTGGATATTAGCCACGATCAATGATACGTTGAAGAAATGTCAAAATCAGCGACCAAAATGTCAGAAATGCTTTCCTTACACGAACATTGCTCAAAACAGACTTCTTGACAGCGGCTACTAACTGTACAAATCTATTGACGATACACAAGGTGTCGTGAAACGGGGCCGAGTTTCTAATGGGTTCTTGAGCGGCCGTATTAAAGATCCAGTTTGACATGCGCAGCCAGCTGCATGCCGCGAGAGGCAGAGTTGAGAGGCTGGCGTGCGTTTACCAAGTCCCTGGCCAAGTGAAGTCGAACAATAAATGAGAATACGTTTTCAACTGGGTCAGTGTTTTTCATAGCGGGAAAAGCGGGAAATAGCTAGTGCCTAATCTTCAGATACGTCGTACATCTTGTAGGTCTGGTAAGATCTTGTCGACATTTCTGCTGTATTGGTTGTTTCGTTATATTGTACGCTGTAAAAAAATTAGAAGTTGAGTTTCGATATTTGATATCGTCATTTTTATGATGTCAAAAGTGTATATACATGTACCAGCAGCAAGAAATTGAACCACAAGATTATACAGTAGCCTACGCTCGTAAAAGATGTGATAATTGTGAGCGGCTTCTACGTTGATGCAATTTGAATTCGTTTCAACTCATTTCATGGGCTCTACTCGAAATTGAGAACCTCGGCTAGATAATGTCACAGAAATTCATTTTCACATGTAAAAGACGTTTGAAATCAATACTCAGTGTCGCAACGGCACTAAAAATTTGAACTTTTGAATCAGATAAGGCCTACTCATCGATGTAAATGTGTTTCAAGTGGCATATATATTATTTTAAGAGGAAGTTTTTAGACTTGTGAATGAGGTGAAAAATCGAAGTCGTTAAGTAATTAACTTAACACGTACATACAATTATAATAGAATTACATCAGGCCCGTATACAGAGCGATAGGTTCACTGGCAGAGGAGGCACTCCACTCAGTAACTTTTACAGTAATGTAAAACACCCACTAACAGTTTGTCTCTCGTCGAAACCCCGCGGATAAAATCTTGGATCAGCGGCATTGCAGCTCCACAACGCAGCCGATATGGCATTTCCACGCTCATTAAAAACGAAGTCGTCACACAACATAACAAAATTCACTCTGGGAGGCCATCTTGGCTCCAACCCTGCTTCTGTACCTATTTATTCCGCTCCAGCAAGTGAATGAAAGGAAAACTGTTGTCGCTGAGAGCTTTAAAAGCGCTATTATCCTTCCATAAGTTAAGATTTTCCGCCCCAAGGTTGTTGCGATTGTCTTGCGTATGGAACGTGACCCGGCCCGCTTAGGTTAGCGAGGGATGAATGACCAGAATGAGATTATTGCGCGTTGTTGGAAGAAGCATCAGCCTCCTGAAAATATTCAGTGAAACCGGCAAGTAGCTAGTTCTCCGCAGTTTTCGGATTGACGTCATGGGTGCACCCAATCTGAATTTAGTCCCACGTGCCTATATTCAAACCACTAAAATTCTATATTTTGGCCAATTAATGTCAATTGCATTTTATGGACCTGTGCTTCATTTATGGATGCAGGTGGGTGAACGTCGTGAGCCTACAGGTGCACACGTTATCTTCGTT
Source organism: Phoronis australis (assembly GCA_002633005.1). NCBI lineage: Eukaryota > Metazoa > Phoronida > Phoronidae > Phoronis > Phoronis australis. The sequence goes on along the minus strand of NMRA01000315.1, from coordinate 302,241 downwards.
TGTGTTTCTTCAGTATCTATCCTCGCCTCCTCGGTATTTTTTCAGTTCATTGGCGCATCATAATCTGCCATCTTATAAAGGATAAGTCAAACTTTACTGACAAGTTAATTTGGTTTTACTGTTGTTTTGCCTGAGTTGATCTGTTTCTTGGTTCAGATACGGCTCAATCACTGTTTTCGGTATGCAAAAACGTGACATTTTCTCCGTAAACCTTTGAAGGCCTAAGAGAAAAAATTAATAAGAGGTCAATAGTAGCAAGTTAATGATTTTATCAAGGCCACAATCACATACACACGTAGTTTAAATGTGAAAGCAACCGCTTTTCATGTCATTTTCAGTAAAAATAAGATTCGTTGATTATCCCAGACATATTTTTCAGTTAATTAAAATTTCTGGAAATGTAATTAATTAGTCGTCCCCGACACCGGAAGTGACGTTTAGGGAGTCAAGAATTACGCGTCATTTCCTTTCGTATAGTCCGACTGTGTGAGCTGTCGATTCAGTCATTGCTCTACATGTACCTCGGTTGTGATAAGTTGGGTCGTAGTTTGGTTTTGTTTACGGTTCAGTCAGTATGTCGCACAGTTCATGCGTACCGGGATGTAATCATTATCGTCTCACGCGCACTTTAAGTGCAACATTACATCGATTTCCGAAAGATGACACACTTCGCCGTATTTGGCTCGTTCGTGAGAAGAAAGCAGTGTTATCCGTCCACGCAAACTACAAAGCAGTGGAAAATTACCGAGTATGTAGCAAGCATTTTCTGCCGGATTACGAAAGAGATATGTACATGCACGGTGAATTGATGAAGGGTGTCATACCGTCGCTGCTGTTTCCCGGCATTGCCACGCCGCCAACCCCGAGAGGTGCATTTTTGAAGCGATAAGCCTTGCGAGTTGTGGCCACTAGAGTGACTGGAGGCACTTCATCTACTGTCACCCGTGCCTCCGAACTTAGACTAAGCGTTCAATTCCGGGAACTACATGCAGCAGTGATTCGCCCTGTGCTGTTGTCTCTAGCCGAGAGCATGTAAGCAGCCCTGCGCGATGTTGAGTAGTGGGTGTGAATATTGGCCCAGTTCGACACCCTGTGAGGAAGACAGTACTGTTGTACATTTAGTTTGATGAAACCAGGCGAAACTTGTGTATTAAAAGTCAACAAAGCACTAAAAACTGTCATGTTATCAAGCAAGCTCCACTATATGTTTTCTGTAAGCTAGTTCTTCAATATTTGTAAGTTTTGTTATTTAACTGCCAGGTTCACTATACAACGTAAACTGGAATACAAGAAAGTAAGGTACATTTAAATGAAGTGTATACATGTATTTATGAAACAATTAAACAATGGAACAAGGTAATTACGAATAAGTGACACTTGTATCAGTAAAACGTAAAAATAATTTAGGTAATTTATCTGTTTACTCAAAGTCTAAATCGGCCAAGTATAGTCCACTTTGGTCGACCTCTGCCGGATAGCGACCCCGGATTGCCATCACAATGCAAGAAGGCAGCACCGTTCGCCTTTTGCGCCCCAACTTTTTTCCTCGTTGCAACCAGTCAAATGTAACTCGATAGGCCACTAGTCTCATTTGACTGTAAGCAGAAAATGGTATATTTAGAAATAGTTTTAGCAATTATAAAGTACGTGCCCGAGCTCAGCATCCTATTTTACACCCCCCCCCNCTCCATGTATACTGTCATCATTCACAAAAACAGTGTTTCAGCAAAATACTGTAAATTCTAAATTCTCGATAACAAGACCTCGCTTATAAGACAGAGCCTTTCTCCAGCGCGACATTAGCAGCGTTGTTTTGAAACCTGAATCCGCCTTTGTCATCAATGTGACCAAAATGAACATTGTTCATCAGACTAATAATAATAAAATAACAATGTAATTATAATTAAAGTAATTATACTTTAAGAAACAGACTTTAGAAGTGCCCAGGGTACGAGGTCTACGGATGTGCCAGAGCCACTGAAGAGGGTCACTTTTTGAGTGAAAAACAGTGTGGCAGGGTCCATTTCGCACCAAAAACCTAGAAGTAGGGTACATTTTAGTCATTATAAGAACCGGAAGGCGAAATTTGAAATTTACTTGTGGATAGATTTGGACTTAAAGAACTTGGGAAAAATGAGACTTTTGTGGTGTTTCGGAAATTATTGTAATATCTGTTCTCAAATTAAAAAAGAAGTATTCCAGGTCTCGAAAAAATTGTCAAGTTGACTCAAGAGACATTGGCGTACTTGGACTGAGAGTCTTATTTATTAGCTGTTTTGGTATAATAGCTCTTCAATCAGACTGAACAAAGTCAGTTTTTTAAAGTTATGGAATTTATTTATTTATTGTGATATTTAAAATGAGGGTGGCCTCTTCAGTGACAGCACTGCTTTCCAATAGGGTCCTAAACAACGAAATACAAAACAGTAACATAATACAATAAAGTAGTAAAACAATAATTAAATACATACTAGAAAGGTACAATTAAGAGTCACTGCATGAGAAAGTCAGGCAGATGCGGGAACATTACATGTCACGGATTATTTTGAAATATAGCTTATTTTTACTCTTAGGTGGAATGGTCAACATCTAAAATAATTTTATGTAAAATATCTACCTTCTTCACAGAAAACTGCCCCCTCGAAATTTTTGGCTAGTTTATGACTTCGGAAACCATCAAATTTTAGCATTTTTGTTGCATCACTGTGCAACAACAACAAATTAAAAGAAACTAAGAATGAAATACTGAATAAACACAACTTCTGTCTACATGAAATTGTAAAACTAATAGTTGAAACGTATTCGCAAATTAGCTATTTTTGTTATACTTATTCAACCCACTTAAGTCAACCTGTGTAACTGGAGGAAATGCCCTTTATTCGATCGTTAATTCTTTCACCGTGCAAAAACACTCAGAAATGTAACGTACTACATGTGAAAGCCGAGCCCTTGTAGAGTACATATCTATTAAAACATTCGTGGACAGCGACCTGTGTGCCCTGCATGCTTTTATTGAAACCACCCACTTCGCTGATATCGGTCGTCCTGTTCGCCATTACTGTCACACTCCCATTAACAAACCAACAAAGTTCTAAACATTTATGAGTAACAAAAAACGATGTCAACAAGATCGTTAAGTTTTTTTCAAAGCTCGAAATCGGAATTGCATTAAAATTCTTGCGACTAGTGCTCAGAACTTTACAATTAAAGCTGAAATTACGGCCTCAAAACGGTCAGTCCTGTAATGTCTACTTGACGTCTAGTAACGTTAAGTGCTTCCGAAAAAAATGGGAACGAATATTAACACGAGGCAAGCCAAAAATCATACTTGAATGGTTATTGCTAACGATACCCTTTAAGTACCGAAGACCCACAAGGAGCACTCATCCTCTAAAGGTGAAAATCTTCCGGGTAGTAATTTTTTTGCTGCTCATCAGATGGCACACCGGTTTACCTTCTGTTGAGCAAGTTGTACTCATTATGCAGTGCAAAGTCAATATTTTAGGGCGCGCCCAAGCGTATAACTTTGAGAAATCCTATATTTTTGGCTAACTATTCAATGCACGGAAAACGTATATTGACTATTGCTATTTCTATAGGAGAGTTTTCGCCAACCTCCACTCAACAGTTCTTGAAGCAACGTTTCAGCCCGTTGTATTTACAATTATCACCGGGACTTCCATTTTAGTGATGACGATTGCAACGTAGATTCGACTAAGAATTGCAGGTTCAGATGAGAATGGACCAGAAGATTCCAACCTTGATTATAGAAAATCCCTAGAACAATATGAATTCGAGATGTACATAAAATACTACATAGCGCTAGCGATGTCATTGGTTAATCTGGGCATCAGATGTAAACCACCAGTAGATACAGAATTTCAAAACGGGCAATTGCAGTGGTGCTATGAATTTGAAATACAGACAGACTACGAAAATGTCAAATTATTTTACTTAAGGTATAGGGGAGTTTAAGTGTTTTATTATCTAATACTCATGGAAACTCTGACTTGCAACACATAGAAAAACACAGGAAATTTATACAACGCAGCCTTTGGTCGTAGTTGACATCGATCTATGGATTGGACACTTTAGTTTCCCACCTGCAATTGATTATAGTGCATATGTGTATTATACAAGTGTGGGTGTTAAAGCTGGTTGTGAACGTTAAGTTTTGGGTATCGAGATCTTTGATCAAAAGAAGTAAAAATGAAACCATAGTCTACATCACACTGCAATTTTTGTCCGAGCAGCATACAAAAACAGGAAAAACGCAAAGCGCCCAAGATTGTACCTCTGGCAGTGTGCTTCCAGGGATGTTAATAATATGTAATATATAAAATAATAAAAACCTCTAGGTGGTGCAGCATACATTATACTCATCTGAAACAAGACAACCACTGTCATATTCTTGTCAAATTACATACATCAAAATACTTGGTTGATACAGAACTGTTAGAGGACACCGCAGCACTCAGACGTCCTAAAATTTATGCCGGACATACACTCCTCAGTAATGTAACACATACATAATATTGCACTCAGATTCATCAGCACAATTTTGTAAATATTGCGGTGCAGATAAACAAACAAATTGCCACTCCGGGCGCCTCAGTGATTGCACTCATCTGAAAACTGGCAGTCGTGATCATCTCAATAGGAACACATGAGAAAATTTTCAGAAATATCCTCCAAGCAATTTCAAGAACAGAGAGGCTGACGCCAGTAATAATATTCTTTAGTGGCACAGAATATTTTAAATCCAGCCGAAAATAGCAGTTTGTTCTCGTTCCTCAACCGAAACAAATGTACAATATTGCACGAAAATACTTCAAGAAAATTGGTAGATATAGAGGCATACATAAAGAAAAACTAAATTGCCATTAAGCAGTGGTGTAGTGGCGCGTAGGCACAGGTAGAAGCAACCAACCACCTTTTGGCATTTGAACGTAGTGCCTACGCCCCATCAGTTACGACCAGTGCTCAAGGCGATACGGTGGGCTTTGGGCGCCTATTTACCTTTATTTTTACCCCTACAGCACAGCCATTAAAGGGCACCATAGGAGATCGTCCAATCAACAATCAGTGTCAGTCGTGCTCATCTCAATGTCAACATTTCTGCACAGATTACATTGGTACGCCAGGAAGTAGGAAAATGTGGCTGTCTCCATAACTGAAACTTATTTGCAAAATTTGATGAAAATCAGTCAAGGAACGTGCTAGATAAAGAGACTAACATGAAGAAGTAAAGTTGCCACTAGGGGCCCAGTGGTAGTCAAATACATCCCAAAACTGCCTTGTGTCATCTCATTTAAAAAATTTCACATTCACTAAGGATTTGGAGAGGAAGCAGCAGATGCCAGACCAAAAAGACCGGGATGACAGCATAATGGGTCTACACAAGCATGCTTGCAAACAGTAATACAGAACAAGGCAAAAATTATCAGACAATATAAATCTTTGCCCCACTTGATGGCTAGTCCTGTTAATGGAAAAATGACTGGTAATAGCTATTGCCACAGCTAATTACAGAATGTCTTAGCCACCATACTAACTTTCCTTTGACCACGAATTCTACTTTTGCCCCAGCTATCATAGCAAGGAATTCCGGGTCATTTTGTCAGGAAACGTTTGGCTTGTACTGTATATTAATGTAAACAAATAGCCCCGAAATGACAGTTAAAGGAACACTCTTGGCGCGAGAAAAAAATTTCACAGAAAATGTCATGGAATCAAACTAACTAGTAACATCACTTCATAGCAATAGACACGCCATAAGGTGCACAACAAGAATACAGTAACACTGATGATTACGATCTACATAGATACTGCTCACGGTATTCAACAGCTGTTCTATGATTATGTCCTGCAGTTCTAATTTGTTGAGAACACCTCACTGGATCGCTTTTTTGACCAGTTTTCATGCCTTCGCTGAACGCAACAGTCAAAAACATCTTTACGCTTTCAGTCATTATTTCAGACCTTTATGCTGACTTCAGAGCCCACCCCATTGTCCTGTATGACTCTCCTGATGTTTGGGTACTAGCTGCCAGCATTTTTACACCTGCAAATGTAAAACTCAATAAGATAGTATATGTTATCTAGTCCATTGGCAACTTACCAGAACAACAATTGTCAAACACTCGTAAACACCACTCACACACCTAATTGTAAGCTGATTCCTGTTCATACAAATCAAACACAGCTTTTGCAACCAATAATCAGTTCAAAAATTCACGTGACTAAGAATCCTGTACATGACTCAGGGAAGAGTGTGTGAGGAGTTTTTAAAGGTAACAAAGCTGGATGCAACACCAGGAGTCATGCTTTTTGGATGGGTAGCCATGTTTTGTGAATTCACAAAACAAGCTTACAAAATCCAAATTCTGTGGTCATAAGTGAGAGAATTGTGCTGTTTGAGTGGTCTGATTGATACAATAATCCACGTCAAAAAATCCAGCCTAAATTTGTGGGAACGTCCAAGCCATGGCTGCATAGGCTATTGAGTAGCATACTCCACAACAGCTTCACTTTTTTGGTTTGTAATATAGAACATCACACAGCGTATTTCCATGTTGACTATTAAGTCAACTAGGAACAATCAGTGACTAAAATGCACAGCGAAGGTTATACGTCAAACTTATGGGTTTGTGATGCCAAATTGAGTTCAATGAACATGCTGTTAGATCATGAACTTCACCTTCTATACTAATGACTTTGGCAGCCCACTTTCTCCCCACATCAGCGATGATCTTTAAGTGCTGTTGGCTGTTTATCATGCCAGCCCATGCTGACTTGCTGCTTGAGTTCGTTTCGAGAGGCAAAAGTGTTGTTACATCCATCTTTTGGACACAGGAATATCTTCGTCTTCCGATTGCTGAAACTAATGAAAGGTCTCAATGAGGATGCAACATGATATTCCTCAACCACTAGTTCCATTGGTTTGCAATCAGAAGCAGGATTCTCCAAAACCACCCCATCTCCGATCCCATATGCTTTTCAAGCAACCAATTTTCTTGTTGGAATAGGTAACTTAGTTGTAAGCATTGGACTACAAATCCTTTTTAAAAATCAAGCTATAAAAGAATATTCCATTCCATCAAATATTTAACTTGTGTTTCAGACCACGTACATGTACACACCTGAAACTAGTTCTCAGATGGTATGACTAATGACGGTGAGATTTCTGAGAAAAAATAGTCTATGTAACTGTATACAGCCCATACTATGAATTGTTACGTAGCTCACCTTCAAATGAGAAGTTATTTAGTTGACGTAGTGGTGAACACCCTTTGTATTCCCGAGGCTGCAGACGTACACCTTGGCTTACAACCTGGATACTGCCACATGCGGTGCTTTGGACAGATGATGTTTTGTTCTAACAGGCTGGCCAGTTCCTTTGTCTCTAACACTCCCATTCGTGCCAGATTGCCAATTAACTCCCATTCTTCCAAGTGATCTAGTGCCTTGACACTTTTCGGGTATTTGACAATATTTTTGTTGTAAGTAAACAGCGGCTCGCTGGCTTTGCCATTTTCCTTCAGAGCGTGACCTATTTTTGTGAACCTCATTCTGTTTCTTAGCTAAATGTCAATAACGCAACATCGCTAAAAGAAAGCTCGAAGCAATTCTGGTTACCTTAAATAAAATTTAATTTGATTTTTTATTACGATTTACTTTCAATTTAGATCATATTTTTCATATTTTCTGCTTTGCCACCCTCTTTTGATGGCAGTGTGAAACAGGTGAAAGTGGTGAAAGGGCCTTCGCTAAAGTGCAAATTCGAGAATTAAAAAGGTGCTGTCCACGGAAATAACGATATCTTGTCAAAGACGAGAGCTGTAGCTATCACAGAACCCATGTGTGGGTGGTATGCGTTCTTGCGCGCTTGAATTACATAGGCCTCTATATAGGTCTAAATTGGTAGCTGTTTTTGGCCCGTGGAGGCAAGGCATTCAAAAGTTCCTTAAAAATATCAAAAGACGTCATTCTGAAAATTTTTGGCATTGTCAATTACAAAAAGGATAGTTTTTCATAACTCAATCAATTTTCATTTTTGAAACGCCCGCAAAGTGGTTTAATTCCCATGGAAACATAGGGCATTTTCAACAGTCGCGCAAAAGGGGTTAGGTCATTTTTTCACCCGATTTAGTTATTCGTTTTTTTACAAAGTGACGAAAGACAAAACTAACTTTTATATTTTTGTAACTAATTCACCTCAAGTGATATATATACTATATCAAATTTAAAATTCGTGACATGTCATGCTCCCATAATATTGCAAATTGCCTGACGTTCTCATGCAGTGACTCTTAAAACAGTTTGATATTTTAAATAATAAATTGTTGTGTACTTAGTCACACAATAACAGGATGTTTGTAGGTTGTTATTGTTTATGAGTTCAGTAGTTTAATTGGTATTATGTCATGCGATTCCTGGTATAGGAAGTGTGTCATAGGTAACCCATCATATGTTGTTATGTAATTGTGTGTATATATATTGTTATGATATGTAGAATAAATCAGTTCAGTGTTCAGTTCAATTCTGTTCGTTTCACTGCGTAGTTCATGGAGTGTCTACTTTATTTGACAAAGTAAGATACACAACATAAATAAATGACGAAGGATGATGAAAATTTCGCTAAAAGAGATGATATAAATGAAGATATGATACTAAATAGTGAGAGCATTTACAAGTATGAAAAATGACAATTAAGACAGGTAAGGTGTAAGAATGGTTAAGTAAATTACAGCCACTTTTTAATATTAACCTTGAACGAATTAATTGAATCGGACCTTTTAATTTCTGGGCTAGGGAAGTTCCATATTGCAGCAGCAATATAAATAAAAGATTTCTTGCCGGTCTCGGTTTTCAATTTTTTACAAGAAACCTTACCAGCAACGGGAGAACGTGTAGAGTATGTAGCTTGACTGCTACTGAATTTGCGGCTGAGATCTGTTGGAGCCAAGCCTTTGACACATCTGTAAATGCAGCAGGCCCGTAGGAAGGGAAAATTATTGGGAGGCACAATCCAATTCGACTTCGCCTAATTATGCCCCCTCCCCTCTTTCTATCGCCACCACATCCGCTTAGCTTGTACCTATCTGTCTGCGCTGGCTATAAGGTCAAGATTCGTTTTATTATGATCCAGTTTCTGGAAAAGTTCGTTTTATTATGGCCATTCTTTGAAGGGATTTTTGGAAATGGTAGGTTCCGGGGTCTCTGGTACAGTGCATTTGGGGCTATTTCAGTTTTGACTAACAAAAATAGATTGCACAATACTACTGAGAAGCAATTTCGAGAAAAAAAAAACAACGAAAAATTGGGCGACAGTTGTCTCCGTTATCCCTTTCCAGAGAGCGGTCTCTGAAAAAATATAGTTTTGCATTCGCAAATTTGCATTATTCAATTAAACATTTTCTCGATTTTTCGAAATACATGTGTGAATGATTAAGGGCACGTTTTCAAGTGCGTTTAGACGACCTATGATGCAAAATATCGAGACCCTAAGAACAATGTCCTGGCCAAGGCCCTCAGAGGGTGAACCACGCACTGATACTGAGTTGGCAAATGTTCTCAGTCTTGAATTTTCTCTTTTATCCGTATTCGCAGTCTTTTTTTCTTGACTGTCCCCGTCCCCACGCCTATGTCGGTTGCCACGGTTTAACCCTGACGGCTGCAATTTTTTCTGGGGGGTGGGGGGCACGTGTCCAACCGCTTCCTACGGCCCTGTGCAACAGGCAGAGAGATATTTATTTCTTTGTTATACTTTGATAAATCCAAGCTTGGAGTACAAGTCGTCGACCCGGGTGTCGCTAGTTCCAGTACGCATGATACCCCTGGCGGCTCTACTTTGCATTACTTGGACTTTGCTCAGAAGTGTGTCGCTGGTATGTCCCCAAACCGGTAAAAATAGTCAATATGAAGCCGAATAATAGAATGGTAACTTGTCTTAAGAGTGCTGACATTACGAAATTTGCCTAGACGTTTCAGTACACCATTTTCTTTGATAATTTCTTTGTTATGTGATCTATGTGCATAGTAAATTTAAGGTTGGGATCTAAAATAAGGCCTAAGTACTTAAACTTGTCAACACTCTCGACAGGGTAACCTTTGATAGAAAGAGACAGTTTCTTTTGTTTTAATTTCTAATGGGCTCCCAACGGCATGGACTTGGTTTTACTAACATTAAGAGTGAGTTTATCATGGATAAGGGTTAGTTCAATGTTGAGAGGAGTTTCAAGTTCTTTTACTGATCCAGCTGTGGACATTGTTGCAGTGAACGATAGAGGAGTAAGATTTGTGTACATGATATAATGGATGATTATGGAAAAATTTTAGTTTTCGAGAACTTTTTTTATAAATGTTGCCTTTAGACCTATGATAGCAACGGACTTAGGAAAGCAAACTGTCTGCCTGGGTCGGTGAGAGAAATTCAAATACTAGTGTTGTGGTGGACTAGAGAAGAAAAGGAGTAAGACGGGTCCACATGCTCACATATGTCCCAAATAATACATATAAATGATACGTGTGTCACAAAGCTCGTTACCAGATATGAAAAGGAGAACTTGGTAGGCGATAAAAAGTCATTTAACATGACTAATACGATTATTAGTAATAGACAGTGAATAAAATAAATAAAATAATAAATGATAACCTCTGGTAAGATGGGCAATAAAAAGCACCACGTGAGGTTTATAATTGTCACGTGTCCTTAGCCATTCTCTTTGTTAGTGTCATCTCGTGTTTCAGTTCACCTTCTTTATTACGGCCACATTGATGTACGTTCTAAAACGTCTACATGTTTTCTTCGCTTTCATTCCTTCGTTTCCCCCCGTCTATTCACTATCACGGTAAGCTCGTTTTCACGTTATATACCATGCCTATATGTTAATATTGGTTCTCTAGTGACTGGGCCAGTTTGTCCCGGCAGTAGCAATTTAATATTGTTAACCTTGAGTTCGATCCCCTCGTTGTACAGTTGCATTACCTCGGTTTGTCAGGTGCCACCCTGTCGCCGAGCCCGCGACCCATATATCAATTCGTCCCTCAATTGTCCGGCTCCTTCTCCCCCTGTTTCGTTTTCCTACAGGTCGGAGGTAAATATCTCTCGTACCCATCCTCCAATCCCATCCTCGTTGCTCAGAAGTATTGTTTTTGCCTTAAACTCATTATATGTTATACCATTTGGCACTATGACAAGTTTTCTTCTTGAAGTTATTTCGCCACCAATAATTCTGACGTTCATTGTTATTTGTTGGCAGTCAGCCGCCCGGCCATAACGGAAGTCGAGGAGACCACCGCCGGTATCGCAGTTTCCGTCTAAATTTATTTTCGATATTTTCACAAGTTTAATCGTCTGAATAATCTAACTGTATAGCAATTTTATTCGATTATTTTGATACTGCATGCTCGTTGTTCGGTTTATACTGGTTGTTTACCAGTGTTACTTACACCAAGTAAATCACACTTAGCCTAGCCCGCCATACTGTAGTCGGTCTTGTTTAGCCTAGCCCGCCATACTGTAGTCGGCCTTGTTTAGCCTAGCCCGCCATACTGTAGTCGGCCTTGTTTAGCATAGCCCGCCATACTGTAGTCGGCCTTGTTTAGCCTAGCCCGCCATACTGTAGTCGGCCTTGTTTAGCCTAGCCCGCCATACTGTAGTCGGCCTTGTTATTCAATCGTTGGCACAGGCTAGTCCGTAATTTTATGCAAGTTTCTGAAAATTCTTTGTATGTATACGGCATTTATGATTTGAACCATTTATTTCGATAAAACAGCCGGGGACGGCATGCCTTCGTCATTCGCCAGGCAATGGTCTCGATGGGTTTGCACCTGGTCAAGTCGACTACAGTTCCGAGTCCCGCAAATAATTTCTGTCAAAATTTATTTTGTAATTTTCTGTCAACAATTTCAGCACAAATTGTCCTTATTTTGGTTTTCCGCTGTCTGCTATTTCAGTATCCCCGTTTGCAGGCTGGTAACAGACAGTGTTTCAATCTCACAGCCGGCGTTCTTAAGCCAGTGTTCCTGAATGAATTGTATTTCAGGTTTCACGGTTAGTTCAAAATGGCGGTGTGTACTTCGGGTCGGAATCGCGAGTGATGCGTTTAGTTAAACTTTCTTCGTCTACGGATTGTGTATTGGTTATGGGATAGGTTATGCATGGTTCCTTATAAATTCTTCTAACCATTTAATAAGGGTTAAAAACGTGTGCCACTAGTGTTTTAACGATTGGCTAATAAAAATCACATGATTTTATCTAATCATATCGCTGGGTGTTGCGATTTGCTCTCAGAAATTTCTAGAATCTTTAGAGTGCATTGACCCCACAACCAAAGTAGTAAACATCATCTAAAATAGATCTTGTCGTCAAAAATACATGTAAACATGATTGACCCCAAGGTTTAAAAGTACCTATGCACAAATTTTGTGCAACTTACTGAAATGTAACTATATATGGTCATTACTTAATCAATATTTATTCTGACACTGGGTACTTAAATATATTCAAATTTTCTTTTGATGTTAAACTAAAATGATTTCAGTATCGACTAGTAGATAGAATAATGTGTACAAATTCATATCTGCTTGAACATTTTCTAAACAAGGCCCAGAAACTTTGCTTTATTGAAAATGGAAAAATGAAAATTAACACTAGTGCCCTTTTTAGAATCCAGGATCTACATCTATCAACAAATGCAATTTTGACTCTAGCAAAACATTACATATACCGTTAAATACTGGGGGCGCTTTGCCTTCCATACATGTATATGCTTTTGCAAATAATTCAAAATATGTTAGTTTAGTTTAGTTTAGCTTACATTATACCACTGAGAAATATATTTTTGGAAATAATGAACAGCTTAATAGATTAAGAGATAGATAGTTAAGTTTTACCCATGTTGTAGAGTGACAATTGAGTAAGTGTCTGGTGTGTGTGTGTGTGTGTGTGTGCGTGTGTGTGCGCATGTGTGTATTACGCTAACTTAGGTTGTACATCTTTTTGTGTTATTGGAATTAAATGTATAAAAAAATACAAATGAATACACATGGTTCTATAATCCAATTCAAAGCAAATTGGTTTAATGTCAACATTCCAATGCTACAGGCTTGCTACTTTCAGAAAATGTACAGTTTTACAGGCTTAAAATCTATAGTGCTGTAGATAATTGGCCAATTACACTCACTTGTCTATAAGGTTCTACATTCTTAATTTGCCAAGGTAACGGCGAATGTACGAGCTTTGTAATATAATAAACAGAAACACGAGAATTGTTCTTGTAAGCATTTGTTTTTCAAATCGTGCATTTTACCATTCTTTGTATGTGTAAGACTGCAATACTTATACAGGTACTGTACGTGATCTCATATTCTATTCTCGAGTTCACCTAATTTTTGGGACAAGTGTACCTGTACGCGTAATGTGACCCGTATGTCAATACTCGTTAGAGAGTGAACAAATCATTAGTACCCTCTAAATAATACAACTGACGTTCGTGAGTCACTTCAATTTAAAATAATCGATATCTTTCTTATCAATTTTGGTTCCAATTAGTGTTTGAATAGCGGTAGTGGCAACACTCTGTTTCACATCGCAGGACGCAATGGCAAGGCAAAGATCTACCATTCTTCGCAGTGTACTCTATTTCACGTTGCTTGGTAAGTAGGCACATGGCCATAAAATATGTAGCGAATGTTGTGCTCATCATATTTTCACAGAATTGTTGCCGTTCCTACTTCAAAACTCCGAAGTTTCAATTGAAACTTGTCAATACGATGCAATGCAGCAAACAAAGCAATGGTGCGATATGTGCGTATCAATATCAATATTAGGTGAAGTTTATAAAGTTGCATTGTTTTTTTAAGGCGTCTGTGTGAATCGTACAACACAGCTGAAAGTCAGGTACATAGTCTGTTCTTGCACGCAGGTGCGCACGAAAGGTTTATGTACTGAACCTACTCCGTCACTTTTTGAAGCTGCAAATATAAAATGGAACAGAGTCTGTAATATGAAATGTTTAAGTTAAAAGGACTGACTGAAAAGGACAGTTTTAAAACATCGCTGGTGTCGTATGTAATGAGGCCATACATTATTTATACTAACGCAAAATTTAACCTTCGTAGGGGTACTGGGAACGCAACTCCGTTGAACATGCCTTAATGACAGGCCTCCTGGGACAAAACGAATCGGTATCGAAGCTAGCAAGGTGCTACAAAGTTTTTGTTTTTTAACCTTAATGTTACATGTGCACTCTATTGTAGATCATATTAAATGAACGTCAACGATACATGTAGATCAGTTAGTCAACTCGATATAGGATACCAACATACATGTAAACAGCGAAAAGTACGTGGGGTTGAACTCTAATTCCAGGTACAATGTCGATGCAGACATCGAACCCAGACTCAGTGATTAACATTACCGCTACTCAGACGTCTGGAGGTTACGTAAATACAATACAACCGTCGGATGCAGTTACAACGTCAACTCAGACGTCGGACACCTCGACATCAGCTCAGATGTCACATACAGCCATAATGACACAGACACCATACGACTCAAGTTTAACCGAGTCATCGGATATGGCAACAACGGTTCAAACGTTGGACATCTCGACATCAACGACGACTCAGGCTTCAGAAAACTCGACTTCAGTTCATGAGTCGCCGTATACAACAACGACTGAAGCTTCAAACGTCACGACATCGTCTGAGTTGCCGGTTACAGCGACAATCACTCAGGCTTTGGACAACTCGACTTCATATTATGAGTCTCCGGATACAACGGCCCAAAGTTCGAACGCATCCACATTAGATCATTCGTCGGCTACAGCAACAACGACTGAAGCTTCAAACGCCACAACATCGTCTCAATCGTCAAATACATCAACGACCCACACTTTGGACGTTTTGACTTCAGTTCAAGAGACCGCGGATACAACAATTAATACACAAAACTCGAATGTATCGACATTAGGCCTGTCGTCGCATACGTCAACAACAATCCAAACTTCATTCAACTCAAGTTCAACCCAGAGGTCCGATACAACGACTGAAGCTTCGGAAACCTCGACATCATCTCAATTGTCTTATACAGTGCCAACGATCCAGACAGTGGGTGTCCTTACTTCAACCAATGAGCCAATGATTACTACGACTCAGAGTTCGGAAGTATCGACATTAAGTCAATCCTCAGATTCAGCAACACCAAGCCAAACTTTGGACGCCGTGAATTCAACTAATGAGCCCACGATTACAACGACGATTCAAAGCTCGGAAGTATCAACATTAGGTCAGTCGTCAGATTCAGTAACAACAACTCAAACTTCGGATTCCGTGAATCCAACTAATGAGTCCACGATTACAACGACGACTCAAAGCTCGGAAGTATCGACATTGAGTCAGTCGCCAGATTCAGCAACAACCGCCCATTGGCAAATTTCGGACGTCCTGACTTCAACCATTAAACCGACGATTACGACGACTCAGAGTACGGAGATATTGACATTAGGTCAATCGTCAGATTCAGAAAGCACAACCCAAACTTCGGACGCATTGAATTCTACTAATGAGCCCACTATTACAACGACGACTCAAAGCTCGGAAGTATCGACAATAGGTCAATCGTCAGATACAGCAAAAACAACCCAAATTTCGGACGTCATAAATTCAGCTAATGGGTTGACGGTTACAACCGTTACGGCTACCCAAAGTTCGGACGTATCGACTTGGGGCCAGTCGTCGGATACAGAGACAATAACTCTGACTTCGGACGTCTCGACATTCGCTAACCAGTCGTCGATTTCAACAACAACTCGAAGTTTGGACGTATCGACATTAGTTCAGACGTCCGATACAGCGACTAGTCATGATCCGACTTTGAATACCTCGACATCAAGTCACTTGTCGGATACGGTGACGACACACAATGCGGAAATCTCAACATCAACCGAATCGAACCACCTTTCGGAAAACACTTCAAAAATCATGTCCCGGCACGAGAACGTGACAGCGGAGATCACATTATCGTCCTCAGAGAATGTGACGACTACTCATTCCTCAGAGAACGCGACAGGCGCTGAGACTTTTGAGAACACGACCTCAACCCATGCAACGGTACATGTGGCCATTCAGTCATCGACGAACACTGTGTTATCTCAGTTGGCGGAGAGCTATAAAACTCAACCAACTGTCGCTCCAGAGGTTGCATTGTTTGCTAAAGAACCCAATGGCCTATTCAGAATTACAAATGAGATAACCATCGGTGCATTGGAACTGCTTCGTGTGAAGGTAGTGCGAAGCATCACATGTCTGGGAACGTGCACGCGACTTGTCAATTGTACAGCAGGATCGTACTCCAACTCCGATCAGATTTGTATTCTCTTCAACGAAGGTTGATTAAGGGAAAATATTTCATTGAGCAGTAGTAATTATTAGAAACAAAAAATTCCAAACCCTTCCTGTACATGGGAACAATATACATGTACCAAATATCTGTGCATGAGAACCCATTTCATTTCCTTCGAGAAAAGAGCCACTCACATCATTGGTTGCATTTACATCCTTGAAATATGCTCCCACTTTAATACGGGGTTGAAAAATGACCATTTCGATACCAAAATCGGCGAAAACCCTACCCACTTCATCAGCACACAGAGGGTGTTCATTACTAAAACCTCCCGTTTAATTTGAACTCCAAAGAGCGGTTTCCAAATCGAGGTGAGATCCAGTTATTAATCTAATCCGTTGTTAAGTGTTCCCTAGGTCATTTGTATGTCTTCACAAAACAGTTCAAAGAAATGTTACTAAAACGCGGGTTACCAGAGAACCAAAACCTAACCTAAACTGTTTTTTTGTTAATTTCTATCGTATTTCTCCGGATGAAAATCTAGCTTGTTGCAAGCAATTCTATTTGAAACAGTTAAAAATAATCAATTTTAGTCCAGGACATATCCATTCATTATCGTCACAGTTCTAGCTATTGCGGTGAAGTTGTTAAGCAGTGAAGTCACCGCCAATGTGGTAATTCCTCTGCTCTAAACAACGAACCTTAAATTTGGGATCGTGACAAACATTCTTCTTCACAACTGCTGTTCTTCTAATTATTTTGCACTCACCTGTACAATGAGGGAGCCCCCTTACTCCTCTACCCCCCCACCTCGCGGCCCGGGGAACGCCAGTTGCTACATGCCTCCTAGTGCCTACTAGGAACTATAATTCTGGTTGTTTAAAATACAAACAATACAAACTACAGACTGCTAAATAAAGGGATTTCTGCTGACAGTAGGTCTATGAAGCTATTGGCGGTGCAGCTCAGGAAGACCGTCACTATGTGTGTATTACGTTTATCACTGCACTGCTATCGGTAAATGGTCACAAGCACAAAAATTTGGGAATAACGTTTTGAGTTTGATCAGCATAATCCAATATACGAATCCAGAATTTAGTTATGTTTCATTGACGTGATTATTGAATCCTCCTTTCATTGTTTGAAATTTAAATTGATTACTGACCAATAAACTGTCTCGAATTCCATTAACGACAAATGAAACAAACGCCTCCATGGCCAGCTTGACTTGGACAATAACAAACTCTCAGTTCTTCACAAATCTTAAAAACAATTCCAATCAGAGCAAAAATTCAAATTAGACCGATTGTATTAGGCGGACAAAATCTTTTAACTTAAAAGTTGTTTGTTGACGAAGGCACCAGAATTAAACAAGGTTATACTAGAATTATCAAAAAAATAATTAGCTATGCCATTTACAATAAACACATCTAATCTGGTCAGTAAAGGACCTCATAGTTTATTCTGGAAATCAGTGGTGTGCTTCATGGGTCAGTGTAAACAAGATCAAGTACACTGTGACTGCAATTCAACACTATTTAAAAATCCTGAATTTCACGAGTCCAGTGTACTAGTATAATGCACAGTTACTGGCTAAAAAGGAGCTAGAGTGATGAACAGCTTTACAGACAAAACCCACCCCCCATAGACCATGCCATATAGTACTGCCAACCTAACAACGGACATATAAGGCCACATAAAAACCTCAAGGAATTTTACTACTGTTACTTTATTAAACTAAAAGTTAAAATCCATTTCAATACAAAAATCAGTGTCCTTATCGCCTTACACACTGCCCACTCCACTGGCTGGTACATTCTGGTCTCCTCCAGTTGAATCTGGAATCTTCCACTCTAGCTGCCGGCCTTTTTTATACATTTGTCTCCGAGCATCTTTTACTTTATCCCCTCCTGCCTTACTCAAGCAGCTTCAGGGCAGTTCGAGCATTTTCAATGGAGTCGTAGGTATCCGATTGTATGCTTTCTCCTAGAAAGTACATTTGAATGTGCAATAGAGTAAGAGAAATTGGGTAGGCGAATGCATCCTTCTGCTGCATCTGTGGCAGATTTTCACCATGTTTACAGCTCAACATATGATATAACTTTTGTATTTATCGATATCTGTAGTAGTTTAGCTTGTCATAATATACATGTATATGACCTTTCATTTCACCTACATGTACACATGTTATTTCACTGTAAATTAACTGCGGTATCGCTTCACAGTTAGCGCATAGAAATATTTTTAAGTATTAAAATA
This sequence comes from Phoronis australis, assembly GCA_002633005.1. Taxonomy (NCBI): domain Eukaryota; kingdom Metazoa; phylum Phoronida; family Phoronidae; genus Phoronis; species Phoronis australis. The sequence goes on along the minus strand of NMRA01000315.1, from coordinate 283,631 downwards.
TTTCATGTAAGCTATACTGCTTCGTCCTCATTATCATAGAGTGTTTGGATTCTCGGGTCAGTGACACTCTTTGTTCTACGATTGTTGGTTTAATGGTAGCGCGTGATCTCTTTGTCTTGTCGCAACACTGGGCCATCGTCCATAATTGTCTTCAAGTTTCGAGTTGTACGAAGATATTGTAATAAAAAACTCTTGTAGCGACAATGAAGACTTCCTCAGAGATTGCATGAAAGTCTGTACCTAACGCTGTGCAGCTCCATTTGTAGCTGGATGGTAGGGGGCACCTGTAAGGTGTGCACTTACCAAGTTCTTGGCATCAAGCCTAGAATTCTTTAGAGAAAAACGTTGCTGCATTCATACTAACGTGTAAGGATAACCAAAATTCGCAAACTCTCTTACAAGCAATTTCGTTATTGTTTTTGTTGACAGTGAACATGTTGGCTGTATACATCGGTATTTAGAATACGCGTCTACCATGACCAACCAGTTTGTTCCAAGAAAGTTTATGGCATGATCAACATGAACACGGCTACATGGCTTTTCGGGTAGCATCCATGGATGAATAGCTGCTTTCGGTGATCTGTTTTGATGTTCAGCACAAGCCGTGCAATGACGGTCAGTTCTTCAATATCCTCCTTAATATGTGACCAATAAACCATTGTCCGTGGTAGTTGCGTCATTCTCTGCATTCCGAAATGGCCAATATGAAGCAGCTCCAACCCCTGCATTTGTAATCTCTTTGGAATAACTTCCCGTGTTCCATGAAAAAGACATCCATCTCCTGTGGTCACGGTATCTTTCAATTTTCTGAAATATTTCCATTCTTCGGAATCCATAGAAACTGGCCAACCCTTTATTGCATATCTCAATGCTGTCAGAATCCTTGCTAGATTCTTTATTAAGCAACTTAGAACTCCACGACGTGTGGATAGTGCCAGACGTCTCTGACTTTCCGAAGTTAATTTAATCTGATTATATGCATCAGCCAAATCCATTTTCGTGAAATAAAAGCCGCCACTGCTCGAGCTTTTGCATAAGATCTTCAGGCAAGGGTAGCGGATGACGATGAGTTTCAAGCAGAGGATTAATCGTTACTGAGTAATCTCCGCATACTCTTAAGTTCCGTTTACTTTGGCCTGTAAGCGGTGCTTTTCTTATAAGGAAAACAGGAGTTCCATACTCGTTGAATTGTGTAGGTTCCCAAATTCCACGTTTAATACCAGCATCATATGCCAGATTCAAGTCCTCCAGTTATGCAAAAGGTACTGTGCGAGGTTTGCAAAATATTGGTTGAACATCAGGCTTGAATTTTACATCTAATTCGAAACCTTTTAAATATCTCAGTTTAGGTTTGAATAGCTCTGGAAATTCCTCGCAGATGATTTTGCACGCGAGCTGAAACTCTACATCACTTTTCTTGTCCTTATGACAAACAAAACCAACTGGCATTTTGGTTGTCATCACGCAACATGGAATTCCTACAGAGTGCAGTTACGTCAGTCTTTAGCTGTCGAACTGCCGTTCGGCCAACAATATCCAAATCGTGTTTGCTTACTAATAATTCAATGTTTGTTGTATAATGCGAATCGGACTGTAATGTTGCGTTTGTAATGAAAATTCCCAAAAACAGGTAATGGTTTTTCATTTGCCGCTGATTGTGTGATGGAAATAAAACAGGTTTTCCAAGTTTAAACTAAACCTTCTACGAAACGAAATTTTCCGGTGATCCAGTATCTACGTCAAATGTCTGTTTTTGCCGTATATGTGAATAACAATCTGAATTGGATCTCGATCCGAAATGTTATTAACTTTCTGTTCTGACCTTGCTAAGATACTGATTACTTTATCTCTAGCCTTTCTTTTGCTTAGACAGTCTCTATATGACCTTTCTTGTGACAGGAACGTAATTCAGTCTCTTTAAAACGACAACCCATTGCCGCGTGGTCTTTTATCCACAATGGGGACATGTTCCCTTCTGGAAAAAACCTAAACTTCTGTGGTTTGCCCTGCCTGCTGTCTTCCCTCCTTTTCTTTTGTAACTTAAGCACTATGTAGCGTATAGTCACACGCACATTAGATGTCTCTCTTGTTGTTGTTGTTGACCCAGCGGTTTACACGCGTATAATAATAATATCGTAACATTGGCTCATAAAACTTTATTTATGATATGATACGATACGATACGATACGATAAGATACGATACGATCTACTATCTTACGATACGGTAAGATACGGCAAGATACGGCAAGATACGGTTAAACCTGAAACAATTAATAAAGATAATACAATATCTAATACAAATTGAAGTACCAAATACATCATACTAAAATACAGACAATTGCATATCTAGTAATATTATACCAACTCACAATTTGGCAAACAATAGTTAGCAGAAACTTGTAGTTACAACAATTTCTATTAAAACACTTTCGATGAGTTAATCAAATAACCAAAGAACTGAGAATAGTTGTTTCTAAAGTGAAAGTTTATAGTAAAACATCAAGAAACAAAGTTGTCTCTTACCAACGCTGGGTATCTGTGATATTTTTGAAGCAAGCAGCAGCCTCTCTCCAAGCAATATGAATTCTAGAGTAGCTAACAGAATATTTATACTGAACACAAGAAAGGTGGGCGAGATAATTCAAAACATGAAAACCCACAAACTTCCTC
>NMRA01000315.1:183114-278220 GCA_002633005.1 Phoronis australis | reverse complement strand
ACACACACACACACACACACACACACACACACACACACACACACACACACACACACACACACAGGCACACACACACGACATTATGTATGACCTTACAATGTACTTTACACCAGGTTGCTGCTTTGTTTGTAGACTTTTAATCGACTGAAACGAATGGCAACAGATGCATTTTCCTTGGAAACCAAATTGACCATTGACTTTACATTATCCGTGACCATATCAAAGGATGAAAGCTATACTGGAGGAGACGTATTCAACGAAGCAGACAAAAAACTGAGTGACATAGTCAACAATCTTCAAAAGGATGTGGAAAACAAGACACTTCCTTCTCTGACAGCGTACAACCTCACTCTTCAGCAGACAACAATTTCAACTGGCGATGTGGAAGTCGAGTGTCAAGAGGGCTATTTCAGAAATCCAACTTCATCCTCATGCAGTGAGTTGAGTACTTACTGTAATATCTTGCTAACGAACTGTTTTAAAAATTGGCAAATGATTTTAGGATTTTTGTGCCCCTCTCTGTACTACATTTTAGATTCGCCAATGCATTGTCACTGTTCGGAGGATTATTAACAGAAACTGTCATTGGCACGAAAGGACAAATGTTCCAAGCAAGTTATGAGAGCTTGTGGTAGTTATGGTACCGTTAATTAATCTTTTGTGTATGAGTAAAACCTACTGAACTAAACTATATCCTGGTTCTCAGGAAGCATTCTTTCTGTTTAGAACTCTCTGACAATTTTCATTTTCGGAACCCTGGCATTTTGGGGACGCCAAACGTATTAGAGAAATCATCTTGGTATATTCGAGAGGTTTGTTTGCGGCAATTCTAGGTAGAAAGTGTCAGAATAATCGTGAAACCTGAAGTAAACTTATCTTTGAAGTCGCGTTTGTCCTTTGGGGCCACTCGTGCGAATTCGCCACCCCAGTTACCGGTAACCTAAGGTCAAATTTTGGAAGTTGCCGCTCGACAAATTAAACGCTGTCGTGTTATCTTTCAGCTTACTGTCATCTGTGCCCAGTTTCATGAAAAAGTCCCAAATAGGGACTCAATTACGTTCCCTAAATTTACTGCGTATTTATGATCTTGTGCAAATACAGGCTGTCCTTTCTTATGCTCTTTGACTCGCATTACTTAGTCAATTTTTGACTTTGATACAACTGAGTCGCATTACTTAGTCAATTTTTGATTTTGATACAACTGAGTCGCATTACTTAGTCAATTTTTGACTTTGATACAACTGAGTCGCATTACTTAGTCAATTTTTGATTTTGATACAACTCAAGAGTGAAGTCTTCGGTAAATTCTCGATACTATTGAAAATAAACAGGGAACATTTTATGCAACTCCCCTAGTTTAAGGATTAAGTACCTAATCATTTGGGCTTCGCGTTAAAGTCTGCTTTGGAAGTGGCAAGTTGTACCAGCTAATTCACAAGCTGGCATTTTGCTGCATTGGAACCGATTGTAATTGGAATAGCCCGTCGAGATGCATCATCAGAATTTCACTGAAACCAACATTGATTCACTTGACATATTTTCAGGCACGTGCCCTGCTGGATACTTTGTGGATTTAAGCGGAAAGTATCCAAAGTGTTCTGAGTGCCGGATGGGAGAATTTCAAGATTTGGAGGGCCAGTCTCAGTGTAAACCATGCCCTGCCGGGACCTTCTCTGTTAATTCTGGATCCAAGAGCGTGGGAGAATGTGTTGGTAAAGTTTTGCTCGATTTTACTTCTTCTATCTTGCCGTATAGTGTATGACCATTCTAAAGAATAAATTTGGGGTGTAGCTTCGATAAACTCTGAAGTTTATGATCAACCATGAAAATGTTATTGTGTAACATGTACATGTATGTGAAGTTCAGCTGTACACCATTGCAATAATGAACAGAAGTGGTCTATGAACAATGATTTTTAGTAGGAAAAACATTATTTTTTGCATGCAATCAAAAAATTGACAAAAGCTTGCATGTAAGTGTTTTGGAACAGTATTTTAGAATAAACTTAAATTTTGTGAAATCTTGAGTTTTTGGACCACTTAACGAGTTCTTAAAAGTTTAATTTTGAAAAATGATATTTCTCAAGAACTGAAATGTCTTTTCTTGTGTTATTTTATCTTCTTTGCTCCGCCAAGTTGTATCTTTAACACAATAAACTCAACGTGGAATGACTAATTTCAATTGAAATTGAAAATAAACAAGGACCTTTTCGAGCACGTCTCCAAACTAAGAACTTAATACATATGTATTTTTATGCGTCCACATGTTTATATGTGGACGCATTATGCCGTCATCTCCGTCAGTCCGTCCGTCCGGGCGGCGTCCGGCGTCCGACGTCCGCTGCTCTATCTCGAAACCCTTTGACATACGTTCATGAAATTTGGCACATAATGTTCTATTCATGAATGGGACGGCATGTGCGAACTTAGTGTTTTCGAGTCTGTTTTTGTGCGTCCACCCCTCTATCAACCAAACCGCTCAAAGGATGATTGAGAAAATTGGCATGTATATGCTTACTATGTAGAGGACGATTGAAGATGACTATCAGACGATTTCGACTACTGTGGCGCCTCCAAGTGGCATTTTTTTCGCCTCTGGCTGTATCTCCTAAACCGTTCGCAGGATCTTTACGGAAATGTGTAAGTATATTTATATGATGTTAGCAACGGAACATGACGACTTTCGGACGGATCCGACTACCGGTGTGCCCCCTATTGGCAATTTTAGTTTTTTACGCTTACCTTTGTATCTTCAAAAGTCCTGAACGGATTTTCATGAAATTTGGTATGTACAGTAGGCACCTATTAGTGAGATGACGCTATACTCCCGTTTTCAGATGGATTCGAAATAGTTTGCGCCACCTAGTGGCCATTTTTAGTGTTTTCGAGTCTGTTTTTGTGCGTCCACCCCTCTATCAACCAAACCGCTCAAAGGATGATTGAGAAAATTGGCATGTATATGCTTACTATGTAGAGGACGATTGACGATGACTTTCCGACGATTTCGACTACTGTGGCGCCTCCAAGTGGCAGTTTTTTTTTCGCCTATGGCTGTATCTCCTAAACCGTTCGCAAGATCTTTACGAAATTGTGTAAATATATTTATATGATGTTAGCAACGGAACATGACGACTTTCGGACGGATCCGACTACCGGTGTGCCCCCTATTGGCAAATTTAGTTTTTTACGCTTACCTTTGTATCTTCAAAAGTCCTGAACGGATTTTCATGAAAGTTGGTATGTAGGCACTTATTAGTGAGATGACGCTATCCTCCCGTTTTCAGATGGATTCGACATAGTTTGCGCCACCTAGTGGCCATTTTTACTGTTTTCGAGTCTGTATTTTTGCGTCCACCCCTCTATCAACCAAACCGCTCAAAGGATGATTGTGAAAATTGGCATGTATGTGCTTATTACAAAGAAGACAGCTGACAATGATTTTCAGACGATTTGGACTACTTTGGCGCCTTCTAGTGGCAGTTTTGTTTATTTTTTGCGCCTATGGCTGTATCTCTTAAACCGTTCGCAGGATCTTTACGAAATTTAATAAGTGTATTTATATGATGTTAACAACAGACGATGACGACTTTTGGACAGATCTGCCTACCAGTGTGCCCCCTAGTGGCAATTTTATTTTTTTACGTTTACCTCTGTATCTTCACAAGTCCTTAACGGATTTTCTTGAAATTTGGTATGTAGGCACCTATTAGTGCGATGACGCTATCCTCCCGTTTTCGGATGTATTCGATCTAGTTTGCGACACCTAGTGGCCATTCTTACTGTTTTTTGGCGTTCACCCCTCTATCAACCAAACCGCTCTAAGTATGATTGTGAAAATTGGCATGTATGTTCGTACTATGAAGAGGACGGTTGACGCTGAATTTCCCATGACTTCGATTACTGTGGCGCCTCCTAGTGGCAATTTTTTTGCGCCCATGGCTGTATCTCCCAAACCGTTTGCAGGATCTTTACTAAATTTAGCAAGTGTATTTATGGGATGTTGACAACGGACGATGACGACTTTAGGATGATTCTGACTACCGGTATGCCTCTAGTGGCAATTTAAGTATTTTACATTGACCTCTGTATTTTCATAGGTCTTCAGGTGTATACTTGGTGTTTCTTCGTGACTGTGAAGGTAAAGTTCGAAGTAGAAATTTGTTTCTGGCATTCTAATGCTGTGCTAATCTCGTATGTTGGTAAATTTGTTTTTAGTTCTATGTTTCTTTGGTGCTTTAAGCAAGTGATGTATAGGATGTGCTTGTATTATGAAGGTCACTCACATTTTGCCCCTAGCCTATTGAGGAGACAATGACCATGCCTTCCCATTTTGCAAAGTACAACATACTACATATATGCCCTCTACTGGCCACTTTATGGTACCAATAAACAACCCTAGAAGGATACCGTATGCAGTGCAATTGTGGGCGCATTTCAACGCTCTGCGTTGCTCTTGTATCGACATAAGGGCTCAGTTCTCAGAATTGTTAGGAAATGTCACAACTGACAGAAACATTTGTACCTGAGATAAAATGATGGAAAATATAACATTGTTGGGTGTACGCGTTCTACATATGCGCTGAAAGAGCAGAGAACTTTGCTGAGTCACTATTGGGACTGAAGAACTGTGATTCTGATAACGAATTGAATTTTCTGCTCAAGCATCTGTTTGCTACGTGATGACATTTAAAATGTCATCCCTCAGTGGCCGTGAAGACTTCGACATGAGCTATAACTGAAATAATAAAAGTAGGCATCAAACTCAGACAGCTTTATAGTAAAGGGAACATCAAAATTCTGTAACGCCTTGTGCATATGAAAATTGTTACCTTTAAGCAGCATTTCGTCCCGTTTAGTTGGCTGAAAACGTAAATGGCGTTACACCTTTTCTTGTGTTAAAAGCGAGCTCACGATATTTTTTACCTAGATAGAATTTTATTTCTGTTAGCAGCTCAAGAAACAAGCGATGCATGCATGCCCGTTTTCGAATTCGCGATGTTAGGGTTACCGAACTCCAATAAACTCCGAAGCGTGTTATTGAGTTGCAGATTGCTTCGATGTTCCTGTTGGTAACGCAAATAGAATCCTAACGCGGTAGGGAATACTTTGAGATCGATTTTATAAGTGTAAAAGACCCAATTCGATTTTCGATTTAGCAAACTAAACAGGTTGAAATTTTGTTCATTTTTTGAAACTTCAAAAGATTATTTTATTTGCGAGTACATAAAAACTTAAGTTGTGATGAAAACTTCAGCTTTTATGATCTGAACAACTTAAAGTGGCATAGTGCAAGAAAAAAACAGCTTAAATTGCATTATTCAAAGTGGTTATATGCCACTGAAACGGAAGTCAAACTGTTTGTAAAGGATTGTAATTCCTGTTGCGGCCAAAACATTTCTCCCCACTGGTTTCAATTTCAAAAAATGACTTATCAGCTACTCGTCACTTCGTCTAATTTTCTCCCATGCGACAAAGCATCTTTCCTTATTTGGTGTGACATACATGTAGACCTATCATACTTTTCTGATATCGAAAATGTGACCTTCGACCTTTGATGTAAACGAAACAGCAGCCAATCCGATTTCTGTGAGCGAACGCGTGCAAATATGTTTTGAGGGCGGAGAATCTGAAAACTGTATTGGGATGAAAGATATTTTTTTTCATCTGTATTTCAAAGGTATTGAATCTGACGGCATTCTTGCAATGTACAAAGTGAATAACTCCCCCATAAAGTAAATTCACCACCATCTTGAACAAGTTTTCGCTTTCCATGTCTCTTTAAGTTTTCATATAATTAAGTTCCTAAGAAAATTAGCTTATTTATGAAAACAAGTTTTTTGAAAAGCTATCTGTGAAACTTAAGATGAAAAGGTTCTTGACGGAAGCCCAAGTTCCCAAATTTTGATTTCTCTTCATATATTAAATTTCTTGTTAAAAGATAAGTATAAGGCGAATGACTCAGGTTAATTTTGTGAAGTATTGGTATCACCAAGTCGTATGAAAATTCATTCGATTATAGTTGTTTTGATGAACTAAAATATGGGTCTTGCAGAAATTAATGATTGCGATCCTTCGCCATGCCAGAATGACGGGTTGTGTATTGACGGGACCAATTTTTACCGATGCGAATGCTCCTCTGGCTTCACTGGTAAGTTTATGTACTTTTACGGCACACGTTCTTTACTTGCGCGATATTTACGTCAGTCGCCCTACGTATATCTCGTTTCCTTAGCTATCAGTTGTAATCCGCTTTATCTAACTATAGCACCGTGGTATCAATGCTCAATTTCATTTTGTCTGTGAAATACCCGTTTACTTTATTTTGAAAATTTTTAAATGTGTGTGAACTCTCATAGAGTTTCGTCTTCGAGACAGGTAAAACTTGTAAAAAAAGTAAACACGGGAATTGTGACATCAACACATATTAATCCTTCATTTCATATTCAGGATCAGGTTGACTTATTTACTAAAATCTATGATTTTTATCAGGTGAAAACTGCACCGAGTTTGATTGCAATTTCCACGAGTGCCAGAATAACGGAACTTGTGTTGCCAACGGTGTTGACTACATTTGCACTTGTCTTGACGATTTTATCGGCGATAGATGTCAGCACCAAAAAGGTACGTGTCCTCTGATTCCTGTTCATAACACAAACCAGTAAAGGTGTAGGTCTTGGTCGGTGTCTCAGGTAAGGACACGTCATCCTGTTGTCTTGAAAATCAGTTGCTGTCAGTATACAAGCTCCGTCCACACCTAAAGGGGATAGCGACTAAGTGACTACCACAGCTGGTGTATGCAGCACTTATGCGACTTGACATATTTCTATAAGTTCTCATAACTGCATTTGGAGTTGTTAACACTGAGGATATTGGACTATTGTTCAGGTTTCACCTGACGCTCTCTTTGACCGCTACCTCTTATTTGGTCCCCCTTGAGAAGTTGATTTTACGTATGAGAATAGTTCGTCAGCAGAGTGTTCACGGTAATTTCGAAGGTTTTGTTCTGTGGAACAATAATGTATTTCCTTATTTATTTATAGTCCATGGGGGATGGGGCCCATGGTCGAACTTTACCGAATGCACGGCTTCGTGTGGCTCGGGAAAGAGACAGCGAACACGCACGTGCACCAACCCTTCACCTATGTACGAGGGCCGTGACTGCACCGGACAGGATTTTGACCAAGAAAAATGCAATCAACAGGGCTGTACAGGTATTTTCGTTTGAATGTACGTATTACCTTTTGTATAACTGAGGTATAACACCGTTTGCCATAGTTTAGCTGTTCAAACAAAAGGTACAGCACAGGAATTTTAGGCATCAAAAACAATTCTGGATGGGTTGTGGACTTTTTGGTTTTCTAATATGTAGTTTGTAAATACTGTCTTGTACAGAATGAATTGAATTAACCGTTCATAATTTCGTAATTTCACATTAAACTTTTCTGTTAGCACCAGATACATCAGTATCTTTCACGTTAAACAAAAAACACTATAGAGCTCGTTGTTCCTGTGAACGTTATATTCCAACAGCTGTCAATCAGCAACTACTTTACGTGCTGATCTTGATCCAACGTTCAATTTGTGGGTTACTGTCTTTTTCGTCAAAGAACTGTACGTTTTAGTTGTCGTTAGAGGGGCGGCAGTGCCTGGCACGAGTCGTACATTTTAAGAACCAGTTGTTCATTATCGTAAACTGGTTCTCAAAATACAGTTTGATATCCTATTAAATGTGCTAACTCCAGTTGCGGATTTTCCACGAAACATTTTGTTTCAGTTGACGGTCTGTGGGGTGAGTGGTCCAACTGGACCGATTGTTCACGCGCGTGCGGTGGAGGAATGCAGAACAGGACACGCGCGTGTGACAGCCCTCCTCCTGCATTTGGCGGTCTCGCCTGCGAAGGCATGAGGCTGGAGAAGCGGATCTGCAACACACATAAGTGTCCAGGTAGAAGCATACACTGTAGCTGTGCTAAGTCTTACGTTTTCGCTACACTGAAAGTCCGTGCGGCCGCAGTAAGGATTTTTAAAATCTCTAAAACGGATGGATGTAGATGTCATTTTAACTAAATGTTATTCTCGAGCCTGCGCTTGAGAAATGGTATTCTAAATTTACATAGGCCATGCGGATTTTTTCTCAAAATCTTACAAATAACATTCATGGTGAATCGACTTGCATGTATTGAGTAACCATCTATTGGCAGTAGTGATCAATTCGAAATGTTTTCAGTTGACGGTGGATTGGGACCTTGGTCTGTCTGGACGATGTGTACCCGCTCCTGTGAAGGTGGTGAACAGAGAAGGAATAGGTCATGTGATAACCCATTGCCGTCGAATGGCGGTCGCGACTGCAGCGATCCTCTGAGCGAAAGCAGGCAGTGTAATACCCAAACATGTCCACGTGAGTAAATTTTACATTGTTAATGTGAAAGTACAGGACAAGAATACCAAGCCAGGATTTATGATAAAGAGTTCTCTCCTTTTCATAGTACCTAGCTGGCGTTATCTCGCGGAGACTTGCGTGGTCTAAATAACTCGCAAGTAATTTGCCTGAGGAACGCAACCCAGCGATTGAGGCAGTGTAAATTAACGGTATCTAAAGTGGACGAGTGTGGTGGATTTTTAAGTGACATCGAGACCGATGGTTTTTGAGAAAGTCGCGTTAATGGAATAGAAAATGCATAATTTATTACCACGGTAAGTTTCGTTGCAACAAAGAGATCCTTAATACATCATTAGCAGGTTTCAGCAGTATCCCATTGGAATTGCCATTGGTTTTGGAATTTCTCAAAGTGAGTTCTGACAACCATCTTTTGAAATGAATCAAAAGGAAATCAAACTGCGCCTACCGCGACGTTTACCTTAGGAACATGTACATGTAGCACTTGTGCTGGAACAAAAGGCGTGTTTGGAGCAACTTAAAACCAGGTTCAATGTAATGAAAACAGGCAGTGTATCGCTTTGTGCAAATTAAATGTTGTCGTTTGGTGGCGCTGTGGTGCAAGCGGGTTCATATTCTAACAACTGTTCGTTTATGTATTGTATACAGCTCCTCCTATTTGTGACAACTCCCCCTGTTTGAACAACGGAAGATGCGTCAATAACGGATCAGATTACATCTGTAACTGTCCCCTAGGTTTCACAGGTAAACTTTCTGCACTGATAGTCATGCATTTATTCCATGCTGTGGTTTTCTTCGTAAAATGTTTTGTCAAGAGGAATATACAACCGTGAGGATTTAACGTAAAAATCCGAGAAAAAATGGTACTTACATTTTCAGATATTTCTAGTTCTCGGGGGAGGGGGGGCGATGGTTTGGAAGGATAAGTATAAAGTTGTCACTATTCCGTGACCAGTGTCAGGATTACGGTGTCTTCTCGTTACCCAACAACTGGATACATTATTAATAATTTTCTAACGTACATCGGCGTGAGAACAACAGCGATATATCGCCACCAATAACGCGTATAACAGTGGACTTTCAATTTTAAGCTCGAAGTCCTCTATTTCCAAACATATGACCTTCAATACGTATATGTCAATAGTTTTCCAAATGTTAATCCTATACGTTGACATTGGAACGGATTGCAATAAAATACTTCTATCAAATTACGTGTATTTTAGATACACCGTGTACTGTATGACCTCCACAGTCATGACAAAGAATGCAACTTCCCTTGCTCTCCACTGATTTTTGTGGGCATGTCTATTTTAACAATATCCTGATCTTGAATCTTCATGAAATTTTGTTGCTACCTTTCCTTTATGGAGAGAGAGGCACTTTCCATCTCTTGTGGTTGTATTTTGTTTGCTCTCCAGTGAATTTTTATTTCGTTCTTAACATATTTATAAAACGTTTTTCCTGTTGGGTACAGCGTGTGTCCCCAGGTGGCTGTTTTATGTTGGGTGTCTTTTTTGTCAACCCCTTGAGAAGTTTGTGAAATTTAGCAAACATGTTTTTACTAAAAATTTAATGCGGCACCCGTAAATTTTCGAAAGAACCCCACTAATTCTGCGCCATCTAGGAGAATTGAGATTTCTGAAGACCATCCTCTGCTTTATTGATACTTGACGAAATTCGGTAACTATGTTTAGTATTAGCAGAAAAAAAACACCTGACAGATGTCAAGTGACTAGCGCTGTGCTCCCGAGAGGCAAAAAGCCGTGTTTACCTTAAATGCACTGTCTTGTGAGCTTGGTGATTGCCATGTGCGTAACGTGAAGTTATCAACAATCTGCATTGGTCTTGTATTTCTGGGTGACAATCTTGGGTCGAGGCCATGAGGTTGCCAAGCAGACAACTCTCACTCTTGCTTTACCTTCGTCCTTCTTATTAGCCTTGCTCTTCATCTCCTTCTTCCAATAATGCAATTGCTGACTCGCCAAATGACTGAGTATCTCTCTATGTGTTCAGTTGGCGTTGTCACTGGCGGATCCCGTACTTCACAAGAGGGTGATCAAATGGCCCGTAACACTGAAAACGATATTATGCTGTCATCACACGGTTGTGTTGATATTTTTTATTTTATTCGTCCTCGGATGAGCAAAGCTTTCCTCTGAAAACGTCTATTAATAGCAGTACCAATATTCTTGCAATGGACTTGAGTTAATTTTCTTGACAGGAAAAAATTGCTCTCTCCATGACTGCCGAGAAAACAAGTGCCTTAACAACGCCACCTGTATTGGGAATGAGAAAGGTTACTTCTGCTTGTGTGAAGAAAGTTTCACAGGGAATTTCTGTGAACTACAGATGTGTGAGTAATATCGGTTGTTATGTTGGCTTTTATGTACATACAACGTAATGTTGAAATCATCTAGATTGTTTCCGTGCTTTAATGTCCTCATGTGCTGATCACATTGTGGAACACTGATAGAGCGTCCACATGCCAACTTCTGATCTCGGATCAGCGCCGTCAGAAAAATATCTTGTGCGAACGCTCTTCTTGATCTGCAGTTTTGTCGTTCGTTTCAAATCTGGCTGTAGACTCGAGTTCTCGCGGCCGTGAGAATGCTACATATCAACTACATAGCTTAACCAAAGTGTTCGCCAATGGTAATTGCCAGTAGCTGGCTACGTTGCATTGTAAAACGCTGACGGAACGATGTTGTGAGTACCCGTCTTAAGGTTATATAAGACCTTGTCGACTTGTCGTTGTATTTAGCCACTTATCTCAATAAAAGTAGAAACACTGCATTTAGACCTGTCTGCTATTAATTGGATCACGTGAGCATTGTCTTTTTTAGCAAAATTTCTTGAAGCAAAAGTAGCCATTCCTAACAGTTCTTTGGAGAACAATGCATAAATCAAGGTGTCTGACAGTTTCATATGAACTCGATCAGTCATTACTGAGATCTGATACATTCTCATTAAACTTGCACATCCAAACACGTCCTTATGAATCAATTGTGCCATGCGAGTACTGCTCATGAGAAATCGAACCTTCAAGAACAACTATACTGCGACTGCATTTGATCTTGCAGATCTTTCTTTGGTAAACCAATAATCAACAAAAATTCATGAGAAAGTAACGTTGTAACACGATTCTTTACAATGGGCTGAGCAGAGCGTGGCCACTGACGTTTTCGCTTGCTCCACCGTGTACTGTCCGACGCACCAACCGGTGCCATTTCTGGGCGATATAAGGGTCTTTTGGAACTAAAATATTGTCTGTCCGACTACTGTTACCGCATCCTCGACACATGCAACTTTTTAAAACACTCAGTAGAATCAGTTTTTGAGACCAGTTTGGCTAGCGGCTGGTGTAGAACAACACAACGGTGGACACCGGATCCACTGATGACGTCGCACACGATTTTTGCATTTATTTCTTGATTAAAAGTACAGAAATTGAAGACAAAATACTTAAAATATCATACCGAACTGAGTTTAAGCATTTGTGACCATTGTGTGAAGGGTTTGATAGGACGATAAATTTTTAACTTTTCTTGTTTCTCGCACTTCTTTCAAGTGAATGGTGATTGGGGTTTGTGGGGCGAATGGAGCATATGTGTTCGACCCGAAGAAGGTCAAAGGATACGCAAACGAACATGTGACAACCCGTCACCTGTGTATGGTGGAGAATATTGTACTGGCGACAGCAGCGAGACAGAGGACTGTCCACGTAAGAACTCAATATTATTCTATTTGATATTTTGCTTGCAACTCTAATAAAATTCATCAGAAAGATACAAGCTTCAGGGTCGTTTATCTCCGTAAACAACTTGTGTCCAAAAGTTTCTGGGTCGCTTTCTATTGTTATTCGCGTATTTGTAGATTGTCAGCCAGCTCAGCTCGAGGCACCAGACCATGGCTCTATAATATGTGGCAAGAATGAGAACCGAACCACTTGCACCGCCTCGTGCTCATCCGGTTATGGTTTTAGTTCAGATGTTCCAGAGGATGGGATATACGTCTGTGGAAGAGAAAGTGATTGGCTTTGGTCCCTGCAGGCAGACCATTCTGAGAAATTTGAAGTTCCCATGTGTATGGAAGGTAATACTCTGGCCTTTAATTATGACATTATATAATAAGAGGTTCTTTCACTGTCTACGGTAATAACAATGTGAATTCTATTGACCATTTAATGATAATGGTAGTATTGTGTAAATTGTGGATAAGAGCTTATTCTTCTTTAGCTGTTTATCATAATTATAATATTATGTAAATGATCGAAATCCGCTTGGATAAATTTTCTTGAATGCTAAAGTTTAACGTATTAATTGGCAGGATAAACTCGATTTTGTATGTTGGTTGTAAAAGCAACATTTGTTTCTGAATAAGCAACCAAAGCTAAACAACGTCAAATGAGGCTCTTGCATAACTTAAGAACATGTCGGCAGTACAAACAGCTTTATGTCACTAGCATAGATAACGGAATTGAAATTTCACTTATAGCTGACGACAATCAAGAAGCCGTCGCTACGATAGAGGTTAATGATCTCCCGTGTACTGAGGAAGCCATTCAACAAGTTTACTCACAGATCAATGAACAGTACCAGGCACTTGGTGGACCTGCAATGACACCGGAAGTAAAATGTGTGAATGCAACTTCGTCGAAGCGGAAACGATCAGCTAGCCTTGGTGGTCTGCAGATTGTCACGAAAGTGAACTACAGTAGCAAAGGTACAGTACATGTATCAGTCGGATTGAAACACAAACGGGAAATACTTAGTAACTGCCTCTTGACCCCACTAATGAAGAGAAACGCGATATCCTTTTCAGCCTTCCCTTCGTGTCCTCGTTCCGATCACGAAGGGTCTGGAATAAACTTTGATGAGGTTTTGTACAGCAAATTTATCGCAGAATTCAGGCACAGCGCATTCGTGTGAAGTTTTAACGCACAACGTATACCGTACCACTTAGAAATGCTAATGAAGAATGTTATTTCTAATACTTAAGTGATGTGGTGTTGTCTTTGCGAAGAAAGATCTGTTTGCTGCCGATATACTAACGTCGAAAGAAATCCTGTAGGTACATGTAATCCGAACCATCTCGAAATCAGGGGCACCATAGAATCATCCGCAGGATCATCACATCTCACAAATCAACCACTCATGACTTACCTGTGAATCATACATACGAACCCATGTTTTATGTATACGAACCCAAAAATCACGCATGTGGGCAAAAATCATGCGCACGAATCACAAAAATCACACAAACGAACACACGATCTCCGAAACACACACACGGACACTTTGTCGTTTGTTGGCTCGTCCGTATGTTTCGGATGCTCGTGCGTATGATTTGTGCGTGATTGTTGGGTTAATATGCAAGATTCATATGTTCGCAGGTGGTTCGTGCGTAAGATGTGGTGCTCATGAGTACGATATGGTACTCCTGAACATGTCTCTTAATGCCAATTATTTAACTTAAATCAATTATTTAAGATCTATTTACTTGCAGACATAGACACTACTGATATACTGAAGCTGGCTGAAAAGGCAGACGCCCTGCTTGCAAATGGAACTATCAAGTTCGACGTCGATGGCGTATCATATGCGGCTAATCCAAACATGATGACCAGCATTAATTGTAGCGAGGGTTCGGTAGTTGCATCTGGGGGCGAGATATGCGGTAAAGACCTGGTTTTCTCATGCGAGTTAAGGGACGCTTACTCTAAAAATGATAACTTATGGAAAGCTCCACACTGGTTAAATTGTTGAAATTAATCATTAACCTAGCTTAGACTTAAAGCATGCTGATCTTGAATCCTAATTCCTTCTACTTTGACGTTCGAACTTTTTCGAGATAGGCTTCATATTTTTCGTAATAGTGTCTGTCAAACATAATTCCTGTTAAAACCACTTACCCTGAGTCGTAGATCATGGTAGAACTACACTGTATGTAGTTTCGCGTTTAGACATATAATTGACACGGAGCAAGATGTTCAGGCGCAAATTGCTCTACCTCACAAATGGCAGCTGATCCGTGTCAACTTTTGAAGTGTAAACGGGACTATAGAAACTTCGTTCGTATTATTTCGTCAACACCCACCCGCTGATTTCGAAGCGAAATATAACGTAGACCTTAGTCGAAACATTCCCTGCAAAAAATGCCAACATGCTTTGTGATGGTCACTGATTGGTTCACTGGAAATTCAAATGACAATAATCAAAACTGCCAATTGAATCAATTAATCAGCTTATCTCAAAAGAAACTTGGTCTACAAAACGCTACCCTGGCTGACATTACTGTTGTCACCTGACCGTTTCTTATGAGATCTAACCACAAAGTCAAACTCACAAGTCTTTATGCACGTGTTCCAGGTGTAGCGATTTTTAAATTTATCATGTTTCTGTTAGTTATTGGTCATATTGTGCACTTGTGTTGATCTACCGTGAATGTCATCCACAGTTAAATGCCAACCAGGAACATACTTCGCTAATCAAGGAAAGGTGGTCGATGCGTTTTCCTGTCACAAGTGCCCAAGAGGTTACTTTCAACATCAAACGGGACAATTAAAATGTTTGAAGTGTGATGTTGGTTACTCGACTGATAAAACGGGAGCCAAGAGCAAGATGGATTGTGGTAGGTTTGTTATCACTAATTGTGCAACATCATGCTCTTAAGCAAGACATTGTGTTAATTTGCGACATTGTTTCACATAAATGGCAGAAGATATATGAAAGCTATGCATGCTACAAAAGTTTCTGGAACTATAAACAGTTCTTGTCACATATCCATCAACATTGCTGCTTGTTGAGAGGCTAACACGAAGTGTGTGATCTCTTAGTAATACATTTTCAAAGAAAATATTTATGTGTTATTTTCCCTATAAAAAAATTCTTCATGTACTTGAATCAAGAGCTCGAATTCTGTTTGCCACAGTTATTTGCAAGCGTGGGACATTCTTCGTTGACGACCTTGGTTATAACAACGGCACAACCTGTGCCAAATGTGCAGATGGTTTCTACCAGCCCCTAGAAGGACAATCTTACTGCTTGGAATGTCCGAGTGACATGCTTTCCGATGGAATATCCTGCGGTACGTTAATGAAATCGTTTTTAAAAATGTTCTACGGAATATAGTTGAAACTGGGTATTAGGTAAAGTTAAATGTTTCCAACCAATTTTACACTTCTTAAGTTGTAACGAAGTCACACCAGTTTGCGGTGTACAGAACGTGTCATCAAAATAGTAAACTGGTGCAGTGAGAAGACTTCCAATGTGCAACAGCAATGGATTTTACACAATGTTCGTCTTCCTTTAGTTAATCCCAGGATCGTAGTAACCACGCAGGAAGCAACAACCGCTGCACCAACTACCGCTAAACTGGAAGGCGTCCACGCGTCGACAGCATTTTTGACGCGCACCGCAATGCCTGCCACAGCACCACTTCCGTCAAAAGAATCTACTACTGCAGGGGGCAGCACATTGACTATTATTGTCGCAGTGACGATCGGAGGAGTGTTCGTGATTACTGGAACGGTTGCACTCGCTATGGTTGGTCTGAGACGACGGTGAGAAACTGTTATGCCTTCTCTAACTTCGTTTAATTTCGATCCCACTCTGGTTTATCCACCTCAAGTTGATAGGTAGTTAATTATGGTGCATGTACCGTTTTTCGGCCATAAGGCCTTATCGCCATTATTAAATGCCATTTACATGCACACTTGTCAACATCCGCGTAGGATTTAACTTACAGTATAAGGAAGTACGCGTAGGCGTCAGTTATAGACGAGTATCTATTCGATACATAAAAATGAATATTGTATGGGTCAAAATGAACTTTACATATTAAAGTTGAAATACTTTTATGCGTGATTGGTTTATTTGATGTGTAAATCCTCTAAACTTTTCGAAATTTTCTGTATAATATGCTATAGCAGTATGTGTCGAGACAAATCTAAAAACTCGTTGAATGTTGCGACGTTTTCTCCACACAGCTGATAGATGGTTTACATGAGTGTGGGTCACAAAAAGCACAGTTATTTCTGTACTCTAAAATACACGTTAAGATGCCGGTTATGTTTTTCTTCGTTAAAGGACCATGTTTGTTGGTGTGGACAGGTGTGTCCAATTTCCCTTCAGAGTCTTCCCTCACAATGTAGTTTATGCCGAGAAGGCTTCGACCAATCAAAGCCCACGTCGAGTAGCACTCCGTGACGTTACTCAGTCGTGTTTTAGAGCTCAGAATTGCTAAACAGCTGTCGCAGCTACATTTGACTTGTTTTCTCAAGACAGCTCCATCTAGTTGGAGAACAGTCAGTCGGGGTATACAGAGACAATTGTTTGCATATATTGCATACGCGAAAGATGTACATTTGAGAAATTAGGCTTGCTTGATAAGGAACTGCCACAAGAACTGTCTATTGCGACTATCATGCATAGAAAATGCTTTTTATTAACTTTGTCGATTTCATTTTTCACACACACACACATACGCACACACGCACACAAGCACNACACAAACACACCCACACGCAGATATATATCAGTATATATTATACTATACTATATGCCACAAACTTGTCTTCAATAAACTCCGGTGACACCTGACTCATTTTATTTGACGATAACAACTTACTTCCTCATTCCAGTGCTGCTCGTCGAGCGGTGTTAGCCCTATCCAAAGCGAGGCTTGAGAGGGTTGATTTGACCGAATTCTCGCGCGACGAGCTTCGAGACCCCAAGCAAGGAGCTGGCGATCAACAGTCTTAAGTTTTGGACTTTAGGTCAATTTGTTTATAAGAGTAAATTGACTGATTAGATACCATTTTAACGTAACGTATCAGTTATTTGTTGACCACTTGATTGTTTGTTTCGGCGCAGGTGTGGCATTAGAGCAGGTTTTTTCGGCGCAAAAAATTAAGATCAAAATGCGCCGCATTGAGAAAAACCTAGAAATTCCTACACAAGTGACGAAGCAACAGTTGAATCTGGTTTAAACTGGACTTAGACCAGGTTTAAAGATAATCTGCATTTCATAAAGGTGGTCCAACTTTTAGACCAGCAGCAGATTTCATGAAAGTGGTTTAACAAAACCAGGTTTAAGACTTACACCAGGTCTTTCTAAACCTGGTCTAATCTTAGACCCTAACTTGCATTTCACCAACGTGGTTTAAAAGTGTGAAATCCTGGTTTTGTCAGACCAGGTAGCGTGCGTTCAGTAACTCTAGGACATACGCTTGGACCTAGCTAATATCTAACCGAAATCACGTGTTCTCATTCAATATATACCGCAATACATCAGGTAACCTCGCAAAGTCTTTCTTCTCAGCGAGGCACTAGTCTTACTGAACATGAGGCTGGTTCAAAGTATCCAAGCCACCCTACTGTGTCGATCTGGATTAACCCAACAAAGAAACTATTAAAGTGTTTCAATGAAACCTTGATCACGTGGCAATACAATGACAATGACACACAGACACTAGCAGGATCAGTGCAGACCGCAAAAAGTAAATGACTCGGAAATAAATGTGTACATTTACTACCTGTACATGTATATGTGTTGCGGCTAATCGTGAGCAAGTACAAAATGTATGTACGCGTGTTGAACACAAGCAATACGACATGAAAAATATTTCCTCATGATATCCTAAATCTGCCACTGGGTCCTTCACTGCTTTTCTGGTTAATTTTGTCACTGATGAAATTTTCTTTCTGGCCTTTATTCTGGAGCAATGTCTCTCCAAGCGTGCTGCTTACGTTGACTTAGTTTGGCACCAATTTTCTTGTTCTCGACTATGACGTTGGCCTTTTCTCTGATCAGTTATAGGAGGAAACATTTTTCCTCGTGAGTAAAGCTTTTAGCCCCTTTTCGCAAATGTTTTCACTGATTCTACTGCTGTTTGCCATTGTGTACCCACGTGGTCAATGTTTCATTGAAGCGCTTTATTCTTTGGTGGGTTAATCCCTATCAATATTGTAGAGGGCTTGGATGCTTTAAACCTCATTGGTTTTACTATACACGCTTTATGGTATCACAAAACCAAACTTTCAGACTTTTAAACCGCGCTGGTGAAAATCAAATTAGGTCTAAACTTAGACCGTGTTTAGGAAGACCAGATTTAATTCTTAAATCTGGTTTTGTTAAACCACCTTTATGAAATCGGCTGCTATATTGTTTTACACACGAGTTATCTCCCCTTCTATGAACTATAAAGATTGCACGTCTGTAAAGTTCGATAAACTCATTACTAAGTGTACCAGTATTATCTACTTCTATGATAGGTGGAGGATAGCTTGGAGCTCTGATGACAATTTTACATTATGTTAACCTGGAGTGGCTTAATAAAACTTGTTAGTTATAGATACAAAGCACGTCAAATATTAGACAGGACACGAAGACTCATAACTGTATGTCGTGTTCCCAACGTTGACTCAGCTTACATTATAACTTAAACAAGTGCCTAATACGTTCAGTATGACGAGAAAAAACATTACATCTTATATTTGGCTAATACCGTTTCTGTGGTCCAACTTTTTGAAACAATCTTGAAAATCGACAATATGGCTCATCATTGTGTGACTGCTGTCCAGAGGGCATGAATATGGCTGACTCATATTCAGTAACATCCTTGTCTTCACTGACCTCGTTTTGGAATACATGTAAGCTAGGCACATTTTCACAGTGTCATGTGGTGTAACTCCCAAGTTCTGGGTATAACTATAATTTTCTTATCATTTAACTTGATGTACTTAGCCAATAAACACGGGGAAAGCATCTTAAGTTCTTGTTATTTTCACCTGCATGGCAAAGAGTGTTCTCAACGACACTGTTAAAGTCCTATGGTGGTGTTCTATCTGGTGGTAGTCTCTTGTTGAGAATCAGTATGGTTAGTGTATCTCATAAGACCCGCTTACCATACAAATGGACTAATGTTCCTAGAAATCTATGCATTTAGACAGACATACCTTACAACTGTTATTAATACTGCTAGGCGACATACCTGTCCCACATAGCGTAGGCTACCCACAGCCGTAACAATCAAAATCGGTTTTAGTAATGATTTGGGACAAATTGAGTTTAAAGTACCGATTTTAGGTTCCGCGGCGCGTCCATGCAGATACGGTAATGTTTTGAAGAGTTAGACCAAGTCTTTACGGCTACGATAGAAACACAACCGCAGAAGCAGTCATGTTTTCAGTTTCAGAACTTAAATCAGAGCTGAGAAACTCCGACGTCTACACTTCGCGGATTTTGCGCACACGGAGGCTTTATAATGAAGTAATCATCGCTAATATTTTAACCTAAAAGTTTGACAAAACTAAGTAAGCGCCATGGAAACCCTTTTTTAATTTCGACCCCTTACTATTGAAACATTTGCTCTCAGTTCATTTTTGCTTTAGACCAGGCTCTACAAATGACTTGTCACGGCGTGTTCTTTTTCCTTGCATGGTCTCGATCAATAACTGAATGGAGGTTCTAAGCAAGACCAAAATTCACTTTTCACGGGTTAACGAAACAAGCTGGCGTCCATTTGAATGTGCTAAGGGTCTAGGCCAAAAGTTAGTTTCATCGTCAAGACGCGGGTTTGATACCATTGTTTCCCCCAAGTGTTTTAGCATATTTAAAGACTACTGTTCACCAAATCTAAGTCGGGATCAATTGCAATTCGTCCTCGTGTTCTCATTACTCTAGTGAGCGTCAATATAAAAAGCCCCCTATTGTAAACATAAGAACAGAACCTGTAAAGCCTGGTTGGCGGTACTCAACTACGGTCTTTAGTGTCGGTCTGGAGGTGCAAATAGACGAATGACTAAGACAAAGTCATTGAGTATGTGTGTTACTGTTTAATACGTATTCCAAAACAAATACTGATTACGTACATGTAGTTCACATCTAAGTTTTCAAATCCACATTACGTTACCTTAACTCCGCTAATGATTTGATTAATAGCTAATCTAAGCCTATCGGTGCGTCTAAGAAGCGATCCGTTGAGTGGGGCCAGATGCACAGCAGTAAAATTGGCTTCAATTTAAGAATTACTCAAATTAGAAGCGATTCCTCGGTTTGTGAACCACTGACCGTTCATTATTCGTCGATGGAGACCTAGCTCTGCGCAGAAAATATCATGCCATGTTAAACCAACTTCTAGAGCTTGCTCTCAAGAAACCGTGATGAACAATCGGTTCTCACAAAGCCATAAAATCATCTACAATTTGACTAGGGAAAGATTTAATGCCAGTTTCACAACAGTAAGTTTTCTAAGTCAAAAGTTGTTCTTTATTATTGACGAGGAGCTTAGATCCGCTTTAAAGTTCCAGGCACAGTTAGGTCAAGGTCAAGTCGCACAATTCAGATTGTAAGAAATAGTTGGTAGCAACGAATGTTCCTGTTGAATCAATCAGTAAAGACCATTGGGTAAGCGGCATTATCGTGTGTATGAATACTAACTCGACCTATTTATAAATCAAAACGTGTATCAAAACACGCTGCGTACGCAGAGGCGGATCTAAAGGGGGTTCAGGAGGTTCAATCTCCCCACTGGGTACAGGATCAAAAAATAAAAATTGAAAAAAATTTCGCCAGAAAAATGAAATCAGGTACTAAAAAACACAAAAATGTTACACGGGAGGAAACGCCCTCCTGACCTTCCTTCCACTCAGCGCTACCCGCCTCGGATTCGCTCGAATCCTAACCACCCCTCCCCTTACTGGAAAGGTAGATCTGCCACTGGTACGTGCATAAGTTTAAATGTAAACACATCTGCAATTACTGTACGATATCATTTAGCTTCTAAGACTACCAAGTTCAATGAAAAAAATTAAGTCTTGTACATTGTACATGTTATTACATAAACTTAACCTCTAAATTTAACAATTGTATCGAAAGTTATCCACACAAACCAAACGAGTGAACTCTTTAAACGCACTAATAACTATCACGAAACGGTCCGTCACACAGCAAAGTGTTGTGGGAGATAAAGTGCAAGCTTAGCGACATCAGTCAAGTCTCCATAACCGCCAGTTGCCAAGGGCTGAGACAGCTACATTTGCTTGCCACCACGAGACTTGACAGAATATGACAACTCCTTCATATCCATTGATTGGCATCTCTTTTTCTGAGCGACGGCATATGCAGCACGCCGAGCAGTACTGAAATATATTATACAAATACATGTATAGAGAGCAATTCCGATGGTGATAACAAGTCACATGGACGGAGGGAGAGTAACATCGCTCTCCCGAAGTCCATATCACCTGAAAAGACAGGAAAAAATGGTGTACGTTATCCCAAGACCATTTACTCGTCTTTCCTGTGATTCATTTGTTTTATAGTAGATTGACGTGTTTTACCTGCTCGATTTGCTAACACATCAAGCGTTTATGAGTTCTGCAGCTTATAAATGGTCAGATCAAGAATAGCGACATCTCACGTTTGGTTGGCATGAATGAAGTGATCTTCAACGGCCTGCGATCAACATCTCTTCATAACGGAAGTTACGGTCATGTATGAGGACAGACGTATCAGTCGTCGTGTGATGAAACACACCACAAACACTTACGTGTTGGAGTCAAATAAAAAAAAATGTTCACATTCCTTAAACTACATCCATTGGATTAATCAAACATTAAAACACGCATTTACAAAATTTTCCTATAAAGGCCAGTGTTCAGTACCCACCCCTAACTTATGGCGGAGTCGCCCAACCAAGTCTTTGTTAACACAAATTCGGTTATACAGAATTTGTTAAATGCACGACACTTTTCATTGTTCACAGTCTTTATTCCGTTACGTTCGTACTTTCGGAACATAGATACAGTAACTGACCTGGCGACATAGGTCACTTTTATAATTCATTATTCAGCTTGCGGGCTAGGTCAGTTACTGTATCTATGTTCAGTTGAGAGTAGAGTTTTGTTCCGAAAGTACGAACGTAACGGAACAAAGACTGTGAACAATGAAAAGTGTCGTGCATTTAACAAATTCTGTATAACCGAAAACTTGCTCCCGAAGTACAGTCAGTTCAAGTAACACAAATTCATGGATAATTCCAACGCCATTCATTTCCCCCACGACTAACAAACAACGGGATAGTCGGCTTATATTCCACTTAGTTACATTTCATTTGACTTGCAGGACTGCATTCTTGCGAGAAAATTGTAATCACCCAAGAACAGGCAAATCATACATGTGAAAGGCTAATTTTTCTCGAGGAAGATCGCAATCTTACTGCAAGTGCATGCTAGCAAAGTGACAGACACTGAATTGATATTTGTCGCACGCAAGCTAAATAATGAATTATGAAAGTGACCAATATGGGAAATAGCTATTTTTGTTTCAAAAGCCAAGGAATCTCCCGAAATTGTGTCGCATGTGTTGCGCCCCTGGCAATATGGATTAAATTATGATCACAAGTCCCTGCAGCGCTCTATGTAAATCTTGATCGTTCAGAGTAACTTTCGCTGTAGAGCGGAAGTGCTGATTGATCGTACAGCAGCTAAATAATGAATAAGGCACATCAGAAACACCTCGGATATTATCACACGTCTCTAATTTCTACGTCAGGGAACGTCATGTGCAAAGTTGGCAAGTCATATGACAAGCTCTATGACTTGAGTTCCCAGATGCGCCGATAACGTTCACTATCGCGTGGATTTTGCAGAGGTTACGATAACACCCGAGGAGTTGCAGTTGCGCCAATAACTGTTTGTCAGTTGCTGCAGGTTTCAAGTTCAGTGGCAGCCCCAAATTAATGGTTACAAAAATGACGTGGAGATTGGACAGCAGACGCGTACATGTATGTTCCACAAGAGATCTCAAAATCAAGACAGCCTCGTTCCCAAGCATCAAGTAACTGCATCGATCAGCGCTATCTTGAGCCTTGGGACGACTGAAAAGCAAGATTGTGGAAAGGAATGCATCAGGTAAATACGTACTTAGCCTTGACAACCACTACAATAATTGCAACAATTACAACTGCGACCGCAACTGAAACGCTGGCAATGATGACAATTGTGTATTCTGTGACGTGTGTTGTCATTCGTGGTGGCACAGAAGTAGTAGATCCATGTAAAAGCGCTCGTGTTGAGGATGATTCTGGCACAGATGAGGCAAATTGAGTTGTCACAGGAGTCGACGTGTGGCGTTGTGTCGTTTTTGGAGTAGTTGTCACGTACCCTAAACATGAACAGCAGTTGACAATACATATTGGCATGAAAGTCAGACACAAAAGTGGTCAGCAAAGCTGCACACCAGCACTGATACACAGGAATACTAAATCAAGGATTAACGGAAAACTACCCATAGAAAAGGTACCAACAAAGAAAATAAGGTATTTGAAATTCGTTAAAGTTATTAATCTTCAACACCTAAAATTGGCTTCGTAACTACATGTATAATTCAATCTGTTTTGACATCATTTGTCTGTCATATGGTAAATCGGCGTAAGGCACTACCGGTTTCTTAACGAGGTCACTTTATAGGGTCTTGGACTATGAATTTGCCCAACTGGATAACTGTGTTTGCCAGGCAAACACCCCAGGTACGACTACACACAATACTGACTGCATATTTTTCACACCCACATAGTAGGCAACATCGTAAAACTATCGAAAATGTCGATATCTGATTGCACCCATAATTCTTAATGATGCAAGACCCCAGTTCTTTAGCATACCTTAAACTATCTTCAAAACTTACTCAATAATTCGTATTAGGTTTACCTACAACACATCACCGGTTGAAACTGCCCGTATGTGCCTATGTGTTTGCTAGCTATAAAGTCGTGACCAGGGACATTTTGTGTGTAATTAAAGACATGGTCGACTTATCAAAAAACAACACGTGAACCATTACTTTGTAGTATTCTGCCATTTATTAAAGATATATGGAGTAAACAGTGGCTCTCCTAAATTTGTGTGTTGTGCTCTTTTGACAAAAGTAAACGTACTGCAGTCGTCCTTATTAGTCGAACCCAATCCATTGGTGGTCATTCCTTTGCGACACTCGAAACAGCTGTTTGACCCTTCCTGAGGCTGGTAGAAGCCGATGCCACAGCGTACACACTCTGCGCCTTGAGTGTTGTCTCCATGCCGTAAGTAATAAGTACCAGGTGGACAAGCAACTGCGAGTAAGGAAGATAGTATAATGGGATTGGATTGCATTGTGCTAATAAAGTAACAAAGGCAGTTCAGGGAGAGAGNAAGCCTACAAGGTAATACAAGTTCAAGGGCTTTGTTAAATGCAAATGTTTGTATTCTCTAAATGCAGTTTAAAAGACTGTTCTAGTGAACATTAAGACGTGCAAATATTCTTGTTGCTCAACTTCATTCTGATCTAAATTGTAAGTAAAAAGGACATCCCACAAAAGGGGTAGGTAAATGTTATGAGTCAACGAATTTGTGAACACTTACTGCACTCCGTTTGATTCTTCGCTCCACTGTCTTCAGTCGTGAAGCCGACTCCACAATCCAAACATTCCAATTGCCCTGTTTCCGGCTGATAGTCTCCTCGAGAACACGGAGTGCATTCCGCCACACCGAAGTTGTTGAATGTATAGTATGTACCTTGTTGGCATTTTACTGGAAAAGTACGATCAATATTTCATTTGATTAGAGCGTCAGACATTGGTCAATAGCAAATGGACTAGTCATGGATTTTTTTGAAAAGTAAAGATATGTCTTTATTTTTCGTCACTTCTGATGGTACACGTACTGGGCATGCCTCATGGAAATGCTGAAGACACGGGAACATTAAAATTACTTGATATATTTTAGTCTTGTATTTCGATAAGGAAAATGTTTCAGCAATAACATAATGTCTTTTCAGCGTGTTAGTGACATGAATTTATTGTTCAAAAAAATTCAGCCAACCAGTATCACAAGTCTGACAATATTGTTACTGAAGCACTATTATATGGTTTTTGAAATATTGTGAATTTTATGAGTCTACTTACCACAAATGTTGCTTCCAGTAGCAAATATAGATCCCCGAGAGCAATTAACGAACGCAGTCATATTGGGACTAGCTGTGTAAACTACACCCTTGATGTCGAATTGCACGCTTCCGTTGGCAAGCATCGTGTCTGCCTCTTCAAGAAGTTCTGTCATTTCAGTTTGACCTATTTCTAGAATGAATTGACAATTGTTCACTGGACAATTTCCGTCTGTACGTGTCTTGAGTTTTTCCATACAACATAGCGTGAGCAACCTTTTAAATTTGAGTCAGCTCATAAAGAAATTGAATTGTACGAATTTCACTTACAGAAGCATATCTGAAACGTAATACATCGCATATACATGTAGCAAACACAGACACATTTCATCATGACATGGGGTATTTGAAAATGGTTCAATACCGGAACTGTTGTACGTGATTTTGGTAACAATCTGAAGACCCAGTGAATCCACCGAACGTTTCCTATTGGAAGACACACTCTCCAAACACTGAACTGTGGCATTCTTGGTCGGACCATCCAGAACATTCAGGTATTTCTGAACTTGCTCGTAGACTTCTTCAATAGTGCTTTCGTCACAAGGCAAGTCTTTGACGTCCACTTTTGCCACCACCTCCTGACTGTCGTCGCCTGAAAAATATGGTGGTGTTTTTGTAAAACACGCAATGGTTGTCGCATCGTTGAGCTTTTTTCAAGTCGCCAGTTTGCGTTAAAATACATCCCAATTGCCTCATTGCGAGATTTCTTTCCTGCTGCGATGTGACTAAACGTCTGCTTCGTGTAACAATTGCCAGATAGTTATATGATAGTGTTAGGATCGTAAACTTGGTAAAGGAAACTGAAAAAGCAAAACATCACTTTAAACGCATTCTCTAGCTTGCGCTCCGGCAATTTAACTACATACATTTGATGACACTATGCAACATCAGCTGAATGAGCTGGAAAGCCATTGAAAACGAAACAAATTTCGCCTGGAAGTCGCACTTCACTTCACGCGCATTCGCACTTTAATCGTAACTCCAAATCGTAAAGGTAAAATCTCTTCGTACTAAGTACTAAAGACTAATCACAACGAATGAAATATTAGTTTAAGGTGAAATGTACCTTGGGTACAATCGGGAAGTTCAAATCTTTTAGGGTTAGTCTGCGTAAACCACAACCACCCAGTATCAGGTCCGCATTCATATCTTCCACCGTTCGGAACGGCTGTACTAAAGCCAAAGCCGCGTTCGCAAAGCGCTGTACATGAAGTCATGCCGTTGTTCTTTGAACACCTGACCAGACCGTTTGGTGGAGCCCGAAGTAATTTAGGCACACACTCTGTAACCAGATACTGATAGTAGCATTGTCTTACAATAGCAAAATCGTTGGTACATGTCTACACTCTGATCAAGAAGCATTTGAGAATGATTAAACATCTCGTCTAAAGAACACATTTAATGTATTTTGCTAGACATACGTGAAGTGTTATAAAAACGGAAAATTTTTGTGCATAAGGTTTGATAAATCCTTAACTTCAGTTTCTGTGAACGAAGAAAAAAGTCTATTATCAGTCCCGAGATGTCTACAACCTGCCCACAGACAGACCTTGGGTGAAGTGCTATACAAGATTTTTGAATGATCAGGTCGATCTACACCAATATTGGCGATAGGTAATTATAATACACTCATGCTTGATTTGGCTGCTACGCCGAATATTCCTCACACATTATCTCATCATCGTTTTGCAGATCACTTTGCTGCACTTTTAAAGACTTGATTTTGAAATAAAACATGTTCTTGCTGTACAATGATTAAACTCTGAATTGCGGTGTGGTATAGACTTTTTTAATCTTTCCACTGTCTTTTTTCAAAGTACCCGTCCACAAGGGAGATAAGCACCCCACTCAATTCCTTGCATTAGTGCATTAGGTGTCCTCTACCATTAAATCAGAAATCGCCTGAGTGATTCGGACTCTAGGGCTTAGACAGCTAACGCTCTCACGGTTATCTGTTCTAGTAAACATGGTTAACACATTTCATATTGTCAACAGGAAAGAAAGTAAAGAAATATCATCCAAAATTTGACGCCGCCACCGAGGTACGCACATTGTACAGCTGTCCCTCTAGTGTTTGGAGAGTTAACGACTGACTTATAAACGAAGATGAAACCCGTCGCCTCGTTTTAAGGCTATAAAAATCAAACGCTGGATTTAGCTTTTGGTCACACCAGAGCATTTATGTTCCTGGCCACTGCATTATTTCCGACCCCTTGTTATTAGCGCAATCCAACCACTAGAAGTTGTAACTCCACAGGACACGCAGTCAACGGCTGGGTCTTTTATTTTTTAATAGAATGCCTGTGTCACTCGCTGTTCAACAAGTGAATAGGGTTTGCTTTTAAGGTTCGTATTAAACCCGTGCAAGAAGAAAACTTCGGTCTTAATGTTCCCCGTTGATAAACGTGTTCACGTGAAACAGTTTGTGAATGTACCCCGAATTATTCATAATGGCCAGTCAGCAAAACAAGCATGCAAATCAAGGGACCTGCAACAAATATCTTTTCTGGCAATTGTAACTGGACCCTCCACAGTGCCATTTCCGCTGACAAAACACGAAATGGTAGACCTCGTTACAAGGGATTCCTTCAAAAACCTGGACATTTCATCATTATAAGCTGTTTGCGCTTTGTAAATAGAAGAACAAATTATGCACCAGGGCATTCAGCAATCTCTTGCGCTTCTCCTGTGCAATCTCTACCGCCATTCTGTGGCAACGGATTGGAGCAAGTCCTGTTCCGTGACCTTTCACCTTCATCACGTCGCGTGCAGCCACCCCATTCACCCCAGGGGCTCCATTCGCCGTCAACTAAAATGAAAAATAAATCTTAACGCAGCTTTACACATGGGCAGCCGTGCTTCGTAAACTCTCCTATTGCAAAGGACTGTAAAAGCAGTAGCGTATCTAGTTTTTGTAACACCCTTCTCTTAAAATTTGTCTAAACTAGTGGTCTAGTGGGACGCAGACGGTTGTAGACGCAGAACACCTCCTTCTTTCTTTTTTCACCTAACGCATAATCACCGTAAATTTGTTTTGATACGTCTAAGTTTATCGGTACTCTAGTATACATTGCACAGTGGTGTTTTTCTTTTCACACCTTGAAAATGTGGACAACGTTGTCAACCGAAGATGACTGGAATTTTTCTATCGCCATACACGTACCTATGTACATTGTACATAATCATCACTGCCCCCATCTGCGTCTTCTAATTCAACCGAAAAAATTAATACTTGTTCATTTGTATAGCGAGTCGAAAACATTAATTACTTTCAGTATGAAATGCATCACGACACCAAATGAAAATGGTCACATCTTTTCCGCTTTAAGAAAAACACGTTTTCAAGCTTATACATGTATGCACATTATTCAATTAAAATTAATAAGTGAACTGTTGAGAAACATAATGTATGGAACATGTTCAAGTCGAATACATGTTCCAATGAAATGTTTGTTTTCTTAGTATTTCTAATTCGTCTCTGACACCTGAGTCATTTTAAAATATTTAAATTAAGTAAAAACATAATGGAAATTTTAAGTTATTATTGTTTGTATTGTTGGGGAGGAAATTTAGAATTCACCGGTTTAACGTCACTTTGACTTCTTGATCTTTGACCAACGATGCACTTTCATTCGATGGCATGTTCCCAGTAAGGGGGTCTCATTCATTGTGTGGCGACATCAACGATAACTGAAACTATGATTGGCCACTTATATTAAGTGAGATGCTCATCATACTGGTTGGATAGATTGCGATACCTTTCAATACCAATTGAAAAAAGAATTTTTATACCCCTTCTTGAAATGAACAAATCCACTTTAGGCCTACTGCTTTTTCAGAGCAGCACATTTTAATTTGAAGGGGTTTCCACACAGAACATCCCTGCACCAGCACTTGGAAATACATGGATCAGAAAATTGAATGCATGTCCAATGTCCACAGAAACGCTAGTGACCAAATATTTTGTCCATCCAATGAACAGGTCTTTTCAGTTGACGGCCACAACATGAACAGCAAGAGGTACACTTTGCAATCCATTACAGGGTAAAGGTGTTGGTTAAATATTGCAATTTTGAAATGAAATCTTTCAGTATGGTCAGTTCCGTAGGCTACGCACGCCTCCAATGACATGAGAGCAGACAGGATAATTGTAACTGTTACATTCAGTTCTTCCTGAAAATGGTGATCAGTCTGGGATGAATCATGCTCCACACCAAGTATCTAAGAAAGGAAAGACCAATCTATGTGTTTGGAACATGTCTCATTACTTTCTAACTTTTAATACCTTACTAAAATTACTCCCTTTTTCGATAAGAGGTTTTGGACTGCCACCAAGGTACTTGGTATAAGGATGAAATGTTCTGCAAATTCGTTTTGATGAGTCTATAATTGAGTTGACTTCCTGTCATCACTCAGTTGTAAAGCGAAGAACGACTTACCCATGCGTACTTCGCAAAACTTTCCCGTAAAAAATGGTTGACACAAACACTTGTACCCGCCTTCAAGTCCGAGGCATAAGGCGTTATTGTGACAGTCGTTTTCACTGCAGTCGTTAAGTGTGCAATTTTTACCTAGAAGATTATCAAAAACAGTCGATCAAATGTTTGAGCCAAATGTGAAATGTAGGTCCATTAGCACCTACGCTTGAATACACTGGTGCCCGTGAAAAAATCCCTTATACAGCAAAATAGTCATCTTAAATGTTCATTATTGATTGGTTTTATATCAATTTTATTGAAAGTACGATGCAAGGACAAGTTGGATAACCAAACCTGTGAAGCCTCGGTGGCACGAGCAAGTATAGTCCGAACCGTTGTTAACACACGTTCCATTATTTTGGCAGGGAGCAAATAAATCACACGAAGGAGGAGCTGAAATGTAACAGGAAACTGGTATCAATAAATTATAACAATTCTTTAAAAAATTCTTACTTAATAAAATTGGCAAGTCATGTCTGAAATTGTTAAGCGTGCAAAATACGATGTCATCGTGGCTAACACAGAACATTTCTTGTCCGAAATATGCTAGTTGATACGAGTCCATTGACCAAGTCTGCACATTCTGATTTTGAGCAATGTCTTATATCTTGATAAGTAAACAACAGAATTTCAAGACCTACGTGGGCATTCTTCCACGTTACATGGCCTCTCTTCTTCCAAAGATTCATTACAATGAAGTCCTCCGTTAGATGGCGGCGGGTTATCACATGACCTATTTCTTCGCTGTTCACCGCCTTCGCACGAACGTGAACATAACGTCCAGCCAGACCAAGGACCCATTCTGCCATTCACTAAAAATTAAACTTTCGTGTACATTCGAGAGATTTTCATTAATAAAATGACACCAAAGAAATGAAAAAAAATGAATGTGGAAGAACTTCTACTTAATTGACATTTTAAGAGAGCATGGTGATATAAACTTGTGGAACCGTTGGCTACTATTGCTAACAAGCTCCACAATGGAGCAGCTTAGTCCTTTAGAGTGAAACTAAAACATAGATGTAAATACCTCAAAACGACTTTTCGTTGTACCAATCACGATCTGAATGCAACGTTCAGCGAAACTGATTTTTACGTACATGACAAGTGGCAGAAAAGGTTTTTTCCTCCCTACCTTGAAGCAAATGTGGGTCTACTGAAATCACGGTACTGTGTACGTACTTTCAACAATTTGAGAGATGGCAGATAAATTTACCTGGACAAAGATTATTGTTGCATTGCTTCTTCTCCAACCGCGCTCCTTCGCAACTCAGTCCACCATATGCAGGTGGTGGATTGTCACACATTCGTGCCCTATTCTGTATTCCTCCCCCACACGTACGTGAGCAGTCTGTCCAATTCGACCACTTGCCCCACTGCCCGTCAACTAAACAGTAACATAGATAAGGTCATCATTGTTCTCGCAATGCTGAAATTGGTGCCAGGACCGTAAACCGTTAGTTAAGCAGCGTTTAGTTACACAAGCCAACTAGAACAGTTGTATGACTAAGAGCAGGGTTCACAAAGAACTACTTTTATTGAATTTGCATGTTTATTTCTAAAAGCTTATTGTCTGTTTGAACGACACGGATGATTCAGAACTACGTCCCCAAAGTTCTTTAAGCCACGAATAGTTCCCTCTCCAAACCCAAAATATAGCGCTGAGATGAACCGGTTTAAAAGTATCAAGGGATTTGTTTACGATTCATTACGTCTGAACTATAGGAAAAGTCAATAGTTTTCCCATTGTATTAGCTTTCCGTAAAATGCGCCGTCATGAGACAGGGCAATTCCGTTTTCAGGCAACCGGTAATGCTCGGAATTTCGTTTGCGGTCAGACGTCATGACGCGGAATAATGGGTCACTTTGTAAGTGTCCGTTTGATCGAGCTTTTTAGTTTCCGCGTGCTGAGAAAAACGTTTGGCTAAACTTGAAGTAATTACAAAGCACAATACGGCACCAACGAAAACGGCGGAGAATTGCACCACTTCCGATGCCGACACACTGCTTATCACGTCAAACGCCCCAGCGTGACCACTCCAGTTTTACGGGCCAGGCGTTTGAACGCCAACAGCAATGAACTTTGGTATGGCTGGAGTTTTTTGAATGCCACTGGGCTTATTTATTTTTGTAATTAGTAAGCCAGGTAATGAAATGCTCAATTTATTACCAAAAATCCCAAGATTGATACTTTAAGTGACAAAATTTAGGGGCATGTCCCTGTATAGCTAATCATCCTCCTGAACTACCCAGCAAATAAAATGTGAGACAGATATTTTTCGTCGTCTGTTGCGACTTAGCAAGTTAAAACTTTTCAATTTGTCGTAAATTGTCAGTTATAGCTAAGTATCACAAAAAGCACCCCCTTGTTCCATCCTCTACTTGGAATCTCATCCAAAATATAAAAAACATACATCATGTTTTGAGAATCTTAGTGCAGCTTATCACGCTCATACCAGTGCATCCGTGTTGGTTACACAGCTCTCTGTCGTTTTCCGATCCGTTACACCTGCGTCCGCCATACATTGGCGAAGGGTTTGTACACGTACGGGATCGTAGTCGATTTCCTGTCCCACACGACGCCGTGCATTCACCAAAGCTGCTCCAGGGACTCCAACCTCCGTGTACTAAGAATACAGAAATAAACTTAAGCAATACTATGTGATATATCTGCAAAACATTTATTGCTGACAGCATTATAAACTATGAGTGGTTCAGACCAAACCTACCGAGTGATGTTTCTTGTGTATTCAAAGGCATGCATTATGATATCTAAAATATTTTGTTCCCTAAAAGGACACTAAGCCTTGTTTTGATGCTTTCTACCAATCCTAACCCATGCCCTGCTAATGCGCCGTCTCACTTGAAAGGTAACATCACGATTCACCAAAAACACGTAAAGCAGCATTTCACCTCATCTGAATTCTTAACCAAAGCCCTATCAGATTTAAAAGCAATACCATACTCATCCCAAATAAAGTGGCAACTCAAGTCACGAGCAATGCTAACAAGCACCATTTGCGAATCCGTAACTTAGGTTTGGTCAAATCCAACAGTATTTATCAATGTAGGGGTTTAAATGAGGCCAATTTCATGAGAGTAAGAGGCTTATTAAATTTTAGTTTTTAATCCCCATAAAGAGATATTCAGGTTGTCCATGGGTTGTGTTTCCCCACAGATACTCTGAAACTCTTAAAGATTTCAAATTTACTCCAAGCTGTTGAGAATTGACGAACGCTTACAGAATAAAATATTGCATATGAGAGTAAGATGGGGAAGTTTTTGTTACATGCCGTAGCCATTAAAGTCAAAAGTTGATTTACAAGTACGATCGCAATGTTTTTGGGTACCAGTAGGCTTATCCCGGTAAATACAAGTACACGCAAGTACTTCAGTTGTTATCTCACATTTTACTTTTTTTGAATGAGCATTGACCAGTTGATCTGGCAGGGGCCTCAATCCACTGCCTATGATATTGTGAATATGACCGGAGTGACGAGGTGAGCAACGCATCAAGTTTCGGCGTGACCTAATACGCCATTAAAGGAACCCGGAGAATCTGGAATTGCTGGTTTGGTGTCGATTATATGCAAGAGACAGAGTTTGACGAAGTTCCGTCTCTATATGCACCCAGTAAAATTGGAGATCTGTGACGTAAGACGGACGTGAGTCCTTCATAATTATAGGTTCACAAATACTTCTTGATATAATCTTGTCAAAGGTACTGTGTGATCAACCAAGAAATAATAAGATTTTTGGTTAAAACCGCTATTTAATTAAGCATCCCGAGCAGCCGACGATGAATGAAGATTGGCTCGAGTTTGGGGGTATTGATAAAATAATCATCACTGAACATTTCATGCCCCGGTTGTGCTCGTCGTGTAAAAATTCTGTAAAGCTGAAGATGACCGTAATAATGACGAACCGAAACGTCGTGTCGAAGTAAGTAGGATAGAGATCTGTGTAATTAAACTATAATACATTTTTGGTTTTACGTAGACTAAGTACCGAGACTTCATCGACAAATCGTCAATCCCGTAAGAAACACAAGAGAAGCGTCTATAGCAACAGCTACCATTTAAATAGAGCCAACTAACCTCGTTGATACTGACACCGGTCCCCAATAAACTCTTCAAGGCAAGTGCAATTGTAATCGCTGCCAATGGCGAAACACGTTCCGTTGTTTCTACATTCATGGAAGTTACAATCAAATTCAGTGCAATCGGTACCTGTGTAAGAAGACAAAATCATAAATAAGCAGTTGGCAGAAAATACATGTACAAACCACTGATAAATATTGTTGTGCGGCTTATTGTTTGGAATTGGTCTAAATTATCTAACCATGGAAAGAGAGACAACTTTCAACGATTAACTTATTAAAAAAATTCCATGTGATTCAGCAAAAGATCAACAAATTAAAATCAATATGGTTAAATGTACGTTGTTCAGTTTCCAGACTGTGTTTAAAATGACGAAAATCAAACTCTACTGTCAAATTCCGAAACGGAATTATTTGCACACCGTCTTACCTGTGAAGCCCAGTGCACATTCACAGTGATACGAACTTTTTCCATCTATGCAAATTCCGTTATTCTGACAAGGAGATGACTCGCAGCTGTCAATCTCTGCAATAAGTACAAGCTGCTCTGACACCTGAGGCCTACCCAGTCCCTGTAAGCACATCTGTGAAATTCAAGTTCAGTG
Source organism: Phoronis australis (assembly GCA_002633005.1). Lineage (NCBI taxonomy): Eukaryota > Metazoa > Phoronida > Phoronidae > Phoronis > Phoronis australis. Next base: position 243,658 of record NMRA01000315.1, on the reverse strand, counting down.
ATGGGACTATACTTCCCTTACACGAAGATCGTTGAACTTACTGACGGACCACTGATAAAATCACAAGCATTTTGATAAACTACGGAACAGAAATGTGATCAAAAAACTGAACCCATGCGCGCACCCAGACCAAAAAATGAGAGGGCTCGAATTTTTGAGAATGTGAACCTTTTAAAGTTTTGCATGGTATGTTCAGAGCCGTGAACTGTGCACTCGCCGAATTTTGGTAGTTCCTGCCGTTTTAGTGGATTTTTCTCTCGAATTAAACTTTTCTCTGAGAATTTGTTTGTCTGAAGCGGTCCTTATTGCCCATTCCGACAAATTGAGGGAGCTACTTCGATCCCCCGAGCCCCCCACCCTCCCCTGAGTTGGCGCATGTTTTTACCTTCACACTCGACGAGATTTTTTGCTCCAGCAAAAGGCGAACGAGTTCCTGGTGGACACTTCTTGCACTGTGTTTGGCCAATTCTATCCTGATATTCCCCAATATCACATTTCGAGCACCTTTTATACGAAGAACCCCCAGCACTGTTCACAAAGAATCCTGCTGGGCACGTGACTGCAAAATAAAGTAACATCACACAAATTTGCATTCGTCTAGATGAAATAAAGAAACACCCAAAATAAAGTTCCATTCTTATAGAACATATGCCAATTAAAAACTCTTGAGCTGCTCTATTACATATCGTAAGTCTTAGAAAATCGAGTGCTCCGTTTCTTAAGAGGCTGAATTTTTAACATTGATTAAAATGATAATAACGCAGTACAAAGTCAGAAATCCCCAATGATTAAAGAACCGAATCACATGTGCATACATCAACCAGTGTTACAACAAGTAATAAGTTTGTAATTTATTTTGTACAAAATAAACTATTAAATGTCCTACTCTATAACGTATTATATTGTTGCAGTATTGCATTTTGTTATTTTTTATAGATGTATTGTCAAAAAATGTTTGGCATCTGTATAGCGCAGGGCCAAATTTGTTTTCCCCTGTGAAAAAAGTGTTCCTAGAATATTGATATAAAAAGTTTTTATATGGTATATCGTTGATTTCTATTGCAATTTGAGCGCAAATCACTCATACTACGTGGTTAAGAATAAATCAAACGTGTGGATCACATACTCTTTCTACGTGCTAAGACGGGCAGGATAGTGCATCATTCAATATGGCTTCTCGTTGACCATCAGAACAGAATAACGCAATTTCAGACATTCCTATTGGTTAACGTTGAGAGTAAGGAATAGCTAGACTGGAACTGGTTATGGTTTCAAAGTTTCATTTTACTGTTCTGTTTCAATAACAGTTACCAAATCAGCAGTTAAAGATTCAGCAAATATCGAGTACTGGTGATATAGAGACTGCAAATCATATTAGTTGATATCGAGTAATAGACAGAGCCAGCATTAGTTGTTGAATCAGTCAAGGAGTGTGACCATTGCTTAAAGTGTTTAAAATGACCAATTTCACATCAAAAACACCAAGAATCATTATCACCAGCCAATCACAGGTCCAATTAGAACAGCTGCAAAAGGCATTATTCGGAGATTTGTTTACAAGATGAGCTCAAGTATTTATTAGTCGATAAATGCTACGTAGAATAAGTACTACCAACCACAGCACTAGCTATCCTCCATGTGGTTAGTGCAAAAATCCATCGCATGCTGATTTCGCTTTCGTGAGGCTTATAATATAATAGCGTCGAGGGCGTTGCTTTCGTGGTGTTTGCGACAACTCAATATTTGAGCAAGTTGCAGCTCTTTCACGTTCCCCCGAGACATCAGAAAAAATACTGATTTTTAATTTTTAGCATATTTGGCGAGCTCGTGAAGAACATCCCTGGTTAGGCTTTAGATTATTGAAAATCTGTTAGGGGTAGGCTGGCATTAATTTTGGTTATATAGGTTTTACTTGGCTCTCTTTACATGTATTTATTTGCTAGCATATAGCACCTGGTTGACCTGACAAATGGGGACAGGCTAGAGATGGTGTGATTGCTTTACAATGAAATACTTGACGATATTTCAAGACAATGACCCAGGAGTCAGGGAAGTGATGACGTAATTTGTAGACAAGGCAACTGAAGTACATTCTAGAAGAATGTTCCATTACATGAGTGATTAGAAAACAGAACCATAGTCTCGAATGTTGTAGAGCTTTGCTTAGGTTTTCAGAAATTCGCGAAGTTCTGGAACGAGTTTGAATACTGGTGAAAAGTCCAACTGAAGAAAGTGTTTACTGCTTTACTTCCGGAAATGCTTAGAACATTGCGGGGTATTATAAATACTGTAGTACTTCACTTGAAGATTAAGTGAAGTTAGGGCTAAAATTGTGTGTAAGTTATAGAATCGGCGGACACAGTGTTACCCAATATAAGTCGAGCTAAAGAGACAGCAGGCGCGCGTTCAGTAACGTTAGGACCTAGATAAAATCTAGCCAAAGTCACGTGTTCTCATGTAAAATACACAGCAACATCTTACGTAATCTCACGAAGTCATGCTTTTTAGCGAAGTCCTAGCGTTACTGAACGAGAGGCGAAAGGTGGGGTGAGAAGGAAATGGCGTGCCTACACCTAGGCAGGGAATCTACTTGGGAACAGCACACTTCAACCGACAGACAATGTAGATACTGCAACATGTCTGAAAACGAGATAGATTTAGAGAATGACAAGCAGCTGAGCTGCTCATCAACACTCACCGCAACGTGCGCTCGATGGATTCCAGAAGTATCCCTCGTCACACAATATTTCTACAGGTCTCGTCACAACGTTATTCAGGGTCAGACTGAGGTTAAATTCAGCTGCAAAAGGAAAAGCGACTCCATTCCTGACACCTTCTTCAACCTTGCCCAATACAGCACTTAACATGTGGGCAGCAGTGTTGTGCATCTCAGCAGTATAATTCGTGTCTTTTGCAAAGGTCACGGATAAAGCAAAAGCAATGGTCAACTTGTTCTCAACTGTAGGCCTAGGTGTATCTGTTGACGCCATTCTTTTTACTCGGTTAGAATTCTGTCAAAATAAATGATAAAAAGTCACTAAATGCTCACTACCAGAAAACTTAGTTGCCACTACATGTTGTTTTTCATTAGTTAGAAAACGAGTTTACTTTGATGATGTGTGCAGATTTTTCCCTTTAATTCCTTCAGGGTACATTGATCAAAACGATTGATAGTTAAATAATAACAAGCATTGTTGAGTGCCCACTCTAGTAACAGCGTTTCTAAAATTTGACTTAGCAATGAAACTTAAATATTAGGAGGACAGTGTTTGTGCAACGTCCACAAATATGACCAAAGTTTATGGAACGCCGTTGAGACTCTCTGATTAGGACTCTTAAGGACGTTTGGACGAGTTGCAATCTACCTGAAAAGGTATGACATGAACAGAGCTATCAAGGCGGATGAAACCACGACGCACCACATTCCTAGTAAATGAGCGTTTACGTATTACGTCATCCAAAACGTGCCGCATTACCCCTTTTTGTCATTACTCGTCATCATGAAATAAACCCCTGTCCTGCATCTACTTACCTCACCACAACCATCTCTTGATAAGGCAGGGGTTAAGTGGGTCTGCCGTTCATCTGAATACATGTATATAAGGTAATGCTAATGAAAGGTAACCAAATATTGGGAGCGTAAAACGGCCAGTCACGATTTAGGTGGTAATCGAATCCCCTAAATAGCGAACTATATGTAGATTCCTAAAGAAATGTACTGTGATGAAGACATACTCGTAAACCACATGATGGCCTCACCACAAGTCTAGTCCCCCTCCTCAGTCAAAAACGAGAGTTTTCAAACCTCGCAATATACGAACGTTCCATTTATAGATCTTAAAAGATCTTCATGTATCTATAAACATTGAACCACTGCCGGTTAAAGTTTACCAAAGATCCAAACTGCCAATTGTTTAGCGGGAACGTTACACGTGTTGTCATGCTACAGAGTTGCTCCCCATTAAGGCAGGTACATATGTAGGCATCAGATACTTTTAAGCGGTTTAACTAGATCATGATGAGAGAAAGAAGAAGTCACGGCAGACAAATTAGTCCAAGACCTTTTAACTAGACACGTATATTGATTGGCCATTTCGTGGATGTTGCTGTGGGTTTATTATTGAAACTTGGAAAGTGCGTGTCTACATGTATGTCCAATTGATATTTGCGATTGGACATCCAACAATGAGCAGCAGTCGTTGGATCATTGACGTCTTGTAACATACAAAGTGGGTTAGTTAATTTACAGTACCTTTGTCTTAGTTAAACCAAATACCCGTTGCTGTATTGTGTTCCACACATCACGTCGTCTTCGCAGGCTTCTACCGCACGCCAGTACCACGTCTTTAACAGAGCAGTCACGTGTACACAAGTACCCCAAAGCTTCTTTAATGAAGTGCTCTTTAATTCTTTGCATTGTGGCGTTGTCTGGACAAGAGCTGTTTGTGCTGTACGTGTACGATGCCTCACTTTGAACAGAATTTGGGATCTTATTCTCTGTTGGAAAAAGCTGTTTTCAGTTATATCTTTTCACTAGGTTAGCTTAGCATATAACTTCTTCTTTGACGTTTGACTGTACCTCATAAATCGTGCCAGATTTTCAGCACAATATTAGTTTAAAATCCACAAAAATGAAACAAAAATTTTCTGTGTCCGGGATCTGTTCTCGGAATTCGAAATCCAACTCGACATCAACATGTGTCCATTCTACTTTCGTACACACTCATTGTACGTGTTGACTATTGCTAGCTTGAGTTGTATTACGATTTACGCATCATAGTTTCTACTTATGGCTGAGACACGATACGACTGAACCAATATTCAGGAAGGTTCGGAATAGTACGGATATCTTAAATTATAGAGCCTCCGGTCCCTACTGCGACTTCAGTTCCTTCTGGTAGCAAAATACGTGCACAAAGTTCAATATTTTCTTTCAAAACAATAATCCTTGTGAACAAATGACCTTCTGTAGTACACCACGCAGTTTGCCATTACTGGTTCTCAGCGAAGCACTTCCGCTCACAATGTACTCGGAACCAGCTTTAATGACAACGTTGCTTGGTGGTAAAAGATAGAAAACAGGACAGTATGTCAAAGGAAGCGAAGTCGTCAGTTTGAGAGTATTTTACGCATTTCAGGGTGGGCGAAAAACGACCGCAAAGCAACGTATGCACTAGATTGTCAAGTATGGTGAACCAAAGTGTAACAACATTGACAGCAAACCAGCTTCTCACAACCAGCAGTACAAATGAGTGCTGTATTGAAGCAAACTGTACATGGTGACATTGAAATTTTGTGTGCCGCCGAACCATTTTCTAATTGTTTGAGTACAAGGGGGGAATTTGCAGGGTTAAGACTCTGCGTCAAGAAGTACTAAAAATGAAAACTGTCTGAGATGGTGGAGAACGAACTACAGTGAATTCCACATCTCGAACAGTGTCAAGGGCATGTTTAAACGTCCCAGGAACATCTGTGCCGGCAAAGAGTTTCCATGTACTCTGTTGCGAGAAAAATCGTCTACGCCCCGGCAATGGGCTTCACTGTCACCAAAGCATGCTGATTAGTTATTTTTTTCTGAAAAAGAACTTGCAATATGTTGTTTGCTGTTAACAATTATTTAACTTCCTGTTAAAATATACTGTTTCAAAACAAAACTCATGATCGTCATTTGATGTGTGCACCGAACCGAAATTCGCAAAATCGAAGACATGTATACCTAGCCGTACCGAACCGTCTCAATTCTAATTCATGTCGTACTTGGTGACCACCATAGGCTTCGAAACAAAAGCCACCCAGCTAACGAGTTGAATACAGGTAGTCACATTTTAGAAGGATTTTTTCCAGAAACTTCATATTTTTAAGGTTAATTTCATGAACTTAACCCTTCCGTAGGAACTATTGGACAGATGAAGCTTAACCAATTAAGCCTGAAACAGTACAAGAATGGATTCAGTGTTGTCAAACACATATATCAGCAACATCAAAAAGTCTATCGTAGATTTTAAAGAACTCCCTCAAGTGAACCGATTTGTAAGAAATAAAATTGTAATATTTGCCCTTTCTTAGGAATATTGTCAATACGGGAACTGGTGCGTTAAATGTCATCCGTGTAGCGGTGGGGTGTAATGTAAATCGCTTCAAAGGGATTGGTTTTCTAGGTTATAGGGCAATGCGTGGCAATATCTCGAGAAGAATTGTTTGTGAACTGCGTCCACGGAACGGGCACGTGTTGTGCTCAATAGGAAAGTTGGGAAAACTGTGGCAAGGCGATTCAAAATGACACTAAAGATGGGTAAGCTAATTCAAAAACAAAATTTCCGCAATAATGTTAATTTAATATAATCAACTCACCCGTGCAGTTTGGCACTTGAGTTTTAGACCATATTCCCTTTAGGCAGAAGTAACCTCCATATTCCGACGAAGGTACTGAAAAACCAGGTCTGCAAAATATCGTGCACACGCGGCTACCGCCGATATCGCTGCATACGAGAGAACCGTTAGCAGGAGGGTCCAATTTGGCACAAACTGCAGCTAAAATCAACAGAGTAGATTGTTACTCTCATAGTCACAAAAGACGATGCAGAAAGATCGATAGTTGAGGGAAGTTGTTCAAAAAGTTCAAAGTATGGTTTTTGATTATAATCTGTCATTGAAGCAGCAGCACTTGCGTATTTATAATAATTATTATAATAATAATAATAATAAAAAACTTTTTTATAGAGGATAAAATACAGTAAATATAAAACATGCTTTAGCCAAAGGCTAATATCCAGCATGGTCCTCTGCATCTCTAAATTAAATACATTAAGATAGATAAATAAATTAAATTAAGATACATTAAATTAAACAGTGTTTACAAATTGGATTAAAAATAAATAAATATATAAAGTCTTTTGTGGTATATACATTGGAGTGACAAAAAGGAGGGACAGCTATGATGACCACAAGTAACTAATGAGTTGATGTCTGAAATCATCACGACGGTCAGCCTCCTTTAGACTATTTGGCAAATAGTTCCACTGTTGAATGGTCTGAATAAAGAAGGACTTAGAATAGAACGAAGTTCTGTGTTTAGGCAAAACTAAATTGTTTGAGGTAGAGAACCTTGTCCTGATTTGTTGACTATTTCGATTACTTGATAAGCTAAGACATTTGAACTAAACTAACTCTTAATGTGGTAAGACACACACACACATACACACATACATACATGTACAAACACACACACGCATACATGCATCCATCCATACATACATACATCAATATATATATATATATATATATATATATATATATATATATATATATATATATTTATGTATGTATGCATGTATGGATGCATGTATGCATGTGTGTGTTTGTACATGTATGTATGTGTGTATGTATGTATATATATATATATTTACGTATGTATGTATGTATGGATGCATGTATGCATGTGTGTGTTTGTACATGTATGTATGTGTGTATGTGTGTGTGTACACACACACAGGCATACACACGCACACGCACACATTCCTATGTGTAATTCACCAATTTGTACATCGTAAATACAGGGGTAGCCTGGCAATTTCTATGAAGCACAAATTGTAAATTAAAATACCTAAGTTAGCGCTTGATAGTCCCATTCATTGACAATCTTAACCTACACGCCTGAAAGTTTAGTTTTTTTCTTGTTTGCTTGTGTTTGTTGTGTTTTCGACATGAAGTAAATTCACTATCTACAAAGTTCGATTTTTATTAAACTGGATAAATTCGGATCAGCATGTGTAAAGAGTGGACCGCGCGCGTTCATCATCATCAAACTTGAAAAAATGAATAAGAAAATGGAGGAACTAACCTTTGATTCTGATGACGTATGTGCAAGTAGTTTGTCTACCAAGTTCTATGTCAGTTCCGGTGCAAGTGACTGCATGTTCTCCTGTAGGTAGAGTCGCATTCCTTGCTTTGTACTTTGGGCAACTGGTGACAATGACATCACCTCTGACGCTGGTGAACTGAGGCTTAGGAATAGGCACCACAAGCTCCTTAATGTAGGACGTGAGGTTTATTCCCTGCGAGCAGTTGGTCATTTGAGGAGGCTGATTCACTGAGATATAAAATGACGTTATCATGATTGAGCATTGAAAACAGATTCTAGGCATCCAAAAACAAAAGCCTGCGGAATATTAAAATCGGTGTACGACCAAGTTCGCATTCAATACTGTGGATATAAATATTTTTGAAGTTTATTGCTTATTCATTGCAACAGGAATTTAAATACATGTACCACAAAAGTGTCCTATTTCAACATATTTAAGGGTTTTAGGATTGTCATGCTATTCTAGATCCGCCAGTGTCGGGCAAGTGATTCAAAATTTGGTTCATAGTTACGAAGTTTTTACGCCTAATACTTGACATACCCGCTTGATATTTCCTTACCCCAACATTCCGGGGTCTTTGAATCTCCTACCCAATAGCCAGTGTTTTCACACCTGTGCTTTATACGACTCTCGTGTTTTTTGGGAATCTTGTATCCTTCGAAACAGGAGTAAGTGCACGCAGTTCCGGGGGTGTTGCCAGTGCAGTTAAAGTATCCGTTGGCGATACGCGGAAGACTTCGGGTGCACTTCACAACTGAATAGGAAATAAAAGAAGAACTGTCGTATACCTTGAAATTTTCCTAAGCAATTAATAAATATTAAGTTCACAGTATATCCTTGGTCACACTATCACATTTTCTATTTGAAAGCGCAATTTGAACTTATTTCCAACCGAAGTTTAAAAAATACTCGGAGGAGCGTTTTCAAAAAGTTGTTGTTTTGTTGTCGTTTCCAGTGGAAAAGCTGAATCGAGATTGATATTGTGAAGGTTTCAATAAATAGGCAAGCTGCTTCTCAAAACTCACTTGTACATCCAATGTCAGCACTCCACTGACGACGTGTACACGTCACAGGATTCGGTCCAGTTCTCCTGTAGTCTGCATTGCAGCCGTAGTAACACTGACTTCCGGAAGTTTTTTTGCAATTTTCCAAGAACCCATTAGCAGGACTCAATTTAGGTTGGCAGGAGCTTTCTGTGACAGAAATATTAAAAAATATGGGAGATACAATAATTCATTTCAATGCAAATTTAGAAAACCATACATTTAATCATTTTGTGGGGTACAACATCACATGTTAGAAGTATTTTCGTTAGTAAAGTACTTACGGTTGGAGGTGATGGCAATTGAAAAGTTGCATGTGGCGTGCTTGTTGATTTCGTGGTCTGTAGCATTGCACACGACCACATGAGAGCCTTCCTTTAATGTTTCGTTGGTCTTCAAGTTGCATTTTGTTTCCAGAATATCGCCGTTCTCAGCTCTCGTGAATGTCGGAAAAGGAATTGACACTTGAGCTTGTGAAAACTCTATGAATATGTTGATGTCACTTGAACAATTGTGCACCTCTGGCGGCTTGTCAGCTGTAACATTAAGTACCAGTCATCAACACCACCACAGACGTACGCAAACACACACACGATGACAATGATTTTGTCTGGACCTTAAGAAATTACAGTTTTCACGAAAGAAAATCTCATGAACTAAATCTTACTACACACCCCAACATTTCGGAAGTATTCTTGGCTCCCAAACTCCCTCGGCAGTACATATCAGTCTTGTGCTATCGGACAGCGTTTCAGGGATGACGTATCCTTCCTCGCAGTAGTAATCACAGAATGTGCCGTAGGTTTGCGCCGTGCATGTGGTCATGCCCTTGGGGATGCGTGGAGCAGGCGGGCATTTTACAACTGCAACATGAAGGATTTAATAGGCAGATGGACACTTTAAATTGTAAAAGCGTAAAGGTCTATTGAAGGACACTGGTCAATTTAAATATATAAAGCAGGTTTTGGCAAATAGCGTTAATACGCCACTGGCAATTCTGGGATGTCGTAAAAAGTCCCACACTGCCCAATCCGAATACAGAGAACAATACTCAGATCCCCTTATCATAGTGAAAGAAGACGTCCACAACAACATGCTCTCAGCATGCCAATCGTAGTGGATCTCTAATCACGATGATGAAGCCAACTTCAAAATTATGTGCAAGCCAAGTTTCGACTGATGAATTCTATAACTTTTTGATGATTGACTAGGTGAAAGATGGACCAAGTGGATATTCTAGGTCACTCGGTAGTCACGCCTGCCCATAAAAATTCATTAGCATTTAGTTCAAAACTTCAAGAAGACTTTGGTGGATTGATTAAATCCAATGCCATCAGTCCTGTCTATAAATCTTTTCCATAATCAAACGCAACAGTAGAGGCAGAAAAGAAAAATAGTTTACTCGGCCGTACATGTATGTGTTTAGATTCTCTACAACTGAGTGAGGTCATACGTAGAGAACCCTTTACTCTACTCATGATGGATAAGCAAACCCATCAACTCATTCAGTCCAATGTTTTAAACAAAATTATATTATGGTCAGTCTACTGGCATGTTCAACTGGATGAGTTGAGTCGGAAGCTAGCAACCGTTCAAACCTGTTTAAAGCATAGAACTTTAGCCCTGGACTTCCATCTTCGATCTCACACGACATGCGTGGAATTTGATTGCATTCGCTTGTTCTGGTGTGGGTTCTTGCTAATGAATTTACTATCAATAAAACTTTTGGCAACTCTGCCGCTTTTCAACAGAGTTGGATAAGAGTCATATCATTCGAGAGATACTTCATCAGTGCTTGATGCTGTATGAGAAGGACAGAAGCAAAAATGTATTGTTTAATTCATAAATAATTATTGTTTCCCGTATCTTTTAGGTTTTATAAATATGTTTTTCCAATTATCAAAACAAAGAGTGTTACCAGCAGGGAAATACTTTCAAGGATTGAAAAGATTCTTACCCTATAAAGATAAAGATTTTAGAATTTGGATCTCTCACAGATTATCATGGCATTCGTCCAAAATTATACGTCTTTAAATTGGACCTTGATGCCGTTTGATCAGTTACATTCTCCAACAAAAATTCAGGATGCATTGACATTTACAAAACATATGATAAACAACTCATTCCAACTATCTATCCGAAAATTGCAGATAAAGGCTTCCTGATAGATCAACAGTAGGAACCATCTACAGGCATTATGTAGCTTTGAATCGTATTGTGGATAGCTTATTACATTGGTTGCGCTAAGGACTTTCCATAGAACTTTAGAAATAAACTCACTCCACGAACAAAAATGTCCAAATGAAAAGGAATCAATAAAATTATGCTCGATCAAAACTCAGTCAACCAGACAGTTGGAACCTTCTGCCTTTGTGCTTATCAGTTTGCTCTGAAAATTTTCATCAGATCTTCGGTCTGGAATACGATACTTAAATGCTTACATGAACTTATAAAAAGCGAATATTCATTTGCAAGCTTACTTTCGCACTCAGGATTCAAATTCCATGTCCTGTTCTCGAGACAAGTGATTTCCGTCGACGTTGCGTTATAGTATCCCTCGTCACACGTGTACTGACACGACATCTGGTAGCCATTACCGCAGTGGTCAACTATACGCCCGTTCTTAGGAGGCCTTAGTGTGGGACACGTTATATCTATGAAAGTAATACATAATTGTTATCAACATCGCAAGCACCATCAAATTTATTTTTAATACCAGAAGTATGAAGGGGTGGGGATTGTTGTTACACATAAGATAGTTGTCACCTTCGGTGGAAGACAACGCTGACTGTAACCCATTGAAGTCGCACCACGTCAATCTCGTTCGCCCCCCCCCCCACTTGCCACCGATCCTGTAGTACCTGATGTGCAATTTGGTCCCTGTCTCTTGCTACGATATGATGGGGGCCAAACAGAGGATTCACTATGAGTTACAGTAACGTTTTTGCACCGTAACAAATGGCAATAGGGCTCCTCCTTTCAACCTCAATGGCTACGCTAGTTTCAATGCTAAGAGCATCATCTTCATCCTCATCACCGTGACCTCCCATCATCGTCGTCGCCTACGAAATCAGTTTCATCATTCTCATATTTCATGTGACAGCCGTTCCCGCAATTATCAGTCTTACAACACAAAAACTATTCTTTAATTATAGTAAATTTCACGATAAATCTCTTATTATCTATGTGCAGATACGGGCGTTCAATACGCCCTGAAATATGCTATGAACACGGGAAAATAGAGCAAATCCGTATGAATCCGTAGAGGCCGCAGTTCACGCTTGGGGTGGAGTCTCTTTGTAAAGTAAACTCGCGTGTATGATGGCAGATTTGATGGGGGTTGTTCATTTGGTTTTCCTAAAACACTGATCCAAGGTGTTGTCTCAGTGGCACAATCGTTTACTCGGCGTTCCCCGACTCTCCCTGGCTTTCTGCAGTATAGTTCTAACCTCAAGTTTTGCAAATTAGCGCAGTTTCCACCCGTATATTGCAATGCTGTGATCAACACGGGGAAACACTACTGCGATATACTTTCTCGACTTCATTTTAACTGGGAATGCCCAAACTCGACCGTCGGTTTCCGGACATTCCGCGATGAAATGAATTCAGATAGGAATATATACTTATTCCAACTGTATATTTGTAAATACGGTTAATATGAAATGGAATACGTAAATGAATGGGCTTGGAGGTTAGTAGAGCCAATCCGTAATCAATGGTAGAGGCTGTATTTCACGGCTGGTTTACAATTTCCTGGTAGAGTAAATTCGCGTGTATGACGGCAAATTTCATTAGAGTAGTCCATTTGGGCTAAGTAAAAGATTTACCCAAGGCGTCGTTCCTGAAAAAGCAAGTTTACTGCTCCAAAAACTATAAACTTTCAGCAAAAATTTGCCGCCACGCACGTTGATCAGGTGGCTATCTTAAGCTTATAATTTAGGCAATTTTACTATGGGTCATCACAAATGCGTCAATTGCTTACATTACGTCCACAACAAAGTCAGGCAAAAATCCAATACGAATCAAACGTTATTAGCCTTAATTAGTTACAGCGCCGTGTGGTTATTTTCACTGTAGCTGAAAATATTCACACGGAGAAGCAACATCGGCTAGTAACACACAAGTATAACACACGAGTTGTTTAAAAGACCGTTTTGTTGCAGTACTTACAGTCAATGAAAATTTTATAAGAGCAATAAGACCATCGCCCTGTTTCGTCATCTTCAGCACCGCATGTCACCTTCGTGATAGGGGCCCAAAGGTAATCAATTTCGTTGTGAGTGCATCCTTAAAATGAAAAAAAATATACGAAACCATTTGTCAATGTTCCGTGCGAGTGGTGATGTCGCTTCGATTTCATCTAACTAATTTTTTCGTGGCAGAGCCTTTTACCTTAATTTAACCCTTCTCTGGTTGCGAAGGTAGAAAAGCACATCGTGGTATGGGCAACTTAGGCCGTTTTCAGCTTGGAATATAGACCGGACTATATCCACTAAGGGTAATAAATCAACTAACCCGAATTAAATTACCCGCACTGGGGACTCGGTGCTGTCTAGCAGACCGAATCACGCGAGACAGTGTTCCCGTCTGAAATGGAAAATCGCTAACAAATGTTATTTCCGGAAAATCAAACTGTTTCCGGCTTGTGTGTCGTTGTAGAGCAAAATGGTGAATGTTGGCCAAATCCCCTTTTGTCCACTGACGTCAGAAGCATACTGGCGCCCCCAGTGGAGGCCCTGAGAACTCGTAAGTAAACCGAGTTCATGAACCCGGAAATATCCAGCCTAGCAACGGCCGAGCCAAGCTGTGGGACGTTGAGTATCGTTTTTTTTCTAAAAACATAATGCATGGTATATAATAATGAATGGTACATAGTATTAATTAATTATGATTGAAAATTTCCTTTTTAGTCGAGCGTAAATGAGGCCATTTCGCGTGGGGATAAAACTTTGGCCTTGCCGTGTGTAACACAGAAGAACATTTGGATGGTGTTGCAGGATCGCGAGAATGAATATTCCATTTTCCTTAATTTATTGGAACAATATTAATTTTCTGCGAGGTATGACATGCAACATTATTTAAAAAACACACTAAAACATAGCGACTCTGGGAAAATCATAAAAAATACTTTAATTACAGTCGCCAGCATCCTTGTTTACCAGTTCTCAGGGCCTCCACTGGGGGCGCCAGTATGCTTGTGACGTCAGTGGACAAAAGGGGATTTGGCCAACATTCACTATTCTGCCGTTGTAGACCAATAAGCTATCTATAGAGAGAGACGACACGACCATACTCGCAAACGCAGTTGAAATGACACACTGGAACTAGGTAAATTCACCCGTCACACTCATATGTCCGTGGATCTAAGACACTTTCATTTGAAGTCATGCACATTTATAGATATTGATTTTAGGGTTTGGTTACATTAGGCACTTCAATTTACAAGCCCCTATAGTCATGATGTGGCAGAGGCGTTCACGTGCTGATATAGCGATTTTGAAGTCAAGTAACATAACTTTTCATTCTGTTCGTACAGTTTCGAGTTTAAAACAACAAGCAGGAAGTCCAGTAATGTGTTCACTACCTTTAAAAACCCAATGAGAACTGTTCAGTGTCTTTTATATTCAACAAGACAATTAGTTTCTGTAATGAGCTGAAAACCACCATGATTGACTGGCTTACAGTACACACAACTACTGAAAGTTTAAGCTGATCTGACTTGCAAAAGAATTAAACTAGGATTGCGACCAAGTCAGCTTGTTCACCTCTTCATGTCTGAATAGCGATTATGTACATGTATGCAAACATAGTATGTTATTAGCAATAAAATCATGATTGATAAAAAATTTCTGATGTATATTAGTGAAAGACACGTTAGCAACGATGCGAACACCACTGTAGGTAGAATCGAATGTAGAAAGGGGATTTGATTTACATTAACGCAAATTACGATTTATATTTATCGGATTAAGCACTTTCTCCAAGTTACTTTTCAGGTACTTGTGGCCTGCAGAGTTACATACCTCGAATAATCATTTCTTTTCCTCTCGCCTTAATCACTGGTCGCGGTATGTTCACAAGTTCGTATATTTTTCCCGTCTTGATATACGTGTCATTTGGACAGTACGTCACAGTTGGGTGCACGTCGTCTAAAATTCAGAATAAATGATTGCATGAAGTTTGAAATCCAGATGAAACTATTTTCGGACGAGGCAGAACATTTTGGTAATGACTACAAGGAATTGGCACAGATGTTGTAAAATTAAAGCGGCTACAAGTCCCCGTTCCGTCCAAGCCGCAAACCTGTGATTAAGACAACTTACTGCGATGAAATTTGCCTCAGCGTGTACCTTACTCAAATGAAAAATGGTTTCTGCTTTGAAAAGGTTTGAAGGTTTTTTTTCTGTAGAGACCATGCTCGTAACAAGAACACGATAGGCCGGGACAAGACCACTTGCAGAACCTGGTCTAAAGCAATAACTTCCTGCTAAACCTTCGGGAGTCCTGAAATAACCTGTAAGTTGAAGATTAACTTTATAACGATAAGTAGTCAAAATCAAAAGCTGTATTTCATGATGGAAGGCGAGTTTATAGCCGTTTGAAATAGTGAATCGGGAAAGATGTTTTTTCGAAACCATTAAGCACAATTCTAAGATTTTTCGTGAATTGTAACAAAAACAGAAATGTGGAGGACTTCGAAAAAATACTCAGGGATGATCACACTGATATCCAACTAGATTTGTTTGAAAGGTAATTGTGGAATTTCAACGTATAATTACAGCTGTACATCCTACATTCACAATTTTACACTACACGTGAAAGGAATGCCCTTGTACATTTGCCATTTTCGTAGTCAAAAACGGAATCCCCGGAAAAGTAATTTCTCCATGCCGCCGAATCAGTGGTCAAAGCGCGCGCGATTTATTCACTTTCACCACACAAAATGAAATCAGATCAGAACTGGAAACTAAAAAACATTGATGCCAATTCAGTGGACCTGTTACTGTTTAGAGATTTTATACGTACCGTAACATTCGACTATAGGATGTGCTGACCATTCAAAACCGTTAGGTGTCTGTTGACATTTCTGTTTCGCGTACTTCCGCTGGCTGCGTGGAATGACGTAGCCCTGTTACAGACTACTTTGCATTCGCTACCACATGCCTTACCGTCGCATTCGTAGGTGGCGTTTCCGACTTGGCTTACAGGAAGTCCAGAACAATAGCCCACTAAAATCCAAAAGCTTGTTGTAGCGGGTGCTTGTTAACAGTTTTCTGATATCATCAAATATTTGGTAGTAGACTATAAACCATGCAACAGTGTCACGGGCTAAACGTACAAAAATGCAATTAAATTACGATTAAAACAATGAACTTAGACATTACTACAGCACTGAGGGTTTCCATAGAATCATACGCACGAACCACACACGAAGCCAAGAATCATACGCGTGAATCCAAGTCACGCATGCGAACAAAAATAATGCAAACGAACCGCAAAATCTCACATACGAACACAAACCATACGCACCAGCAACCGAATCATACGCACAAACAACATACCGCAGGGATGCCATAGAATCTTACGCACGAGCATTGCATCTTCCGCACAAACAACCTATGAACCTATGGGTAATGCATACGAACCCATGTATGATTCATAGGTTCTTAGCTGGTTCGTGCATATGATGCGATGCTTGTACCTATGATTCTATAGTACCCCTGCCCCACCTTAAACGCACATATTGAGGCTCATAGCCTATATCGCGAAAATTCGTTTTTGTTTCTGTTTGTTCGATTGCTTCACACATAAGCGATTATTCTTCTCGGTATGTGATTTTCTTAAAATCGAGTGCAAGTGTATCTTTTTACCCCATCCATGCACCGTAAGACAGTTAAAGATGCAACTAGTAGGGTTGCACTCATCCGTACGCATGCCGTGATTTTATAGAAAGCGATATACCGTTAAACACTTCGTGGTTAACAGTGACCAATTGAAAGCAAACCCATGATTGTTATTACAAGATATGAGTCTCGAGGTTTACCGCGTGACTTTTTGGACGGCCTTTTTCAAGGAACGCGTATTAATCTTGTGGCGGCAGTAACGGCTTCACTGTTACCTGGTCACATTTAACCATAAAGAGTTTAACGGTATAACACGTTCTATAAATTTATAGTATTCACACGGAGGAAGGTTGCTACCGTATTACGGTGTATGAATAGGGTTGTCTTTTTCGTGTTTTCGTATTTTTCATGCAGATAGCTGGTGTTAACTTAAGAGCGCGTCAGCAGATTCCGGGAGCTTCACTAAACTGCTAATCTAGACCTGGGCTTAGACTCACCCATAGGTGGTAATGTAGTCATTTTTATGGTAGTTTGGGTACGATGGACCCCTGAAAATCGAAAAATAAATACTGTGGATTCAGCCAAGACACGTACATTCGCATGATGGTTTCACTGTCCATCCAGGCCAGCTACATAGTGGGTCGCTGGTCGTAGCTCTTCTGTAGCATTCGTTACAGGAATAACCGCATGTCTTTCCACGAACACGATCACAGTAGGAATTCATTCTGCCGTTGGGTATAGGCAGAACATCGCAGCGACGTACTGAAATATATGAAATAAACTGTCTTGAGAAACGTGCTCAAGTGAATGTGTACAGATGCGAAACAAAGAAATCAATACATTAAAATAGCAAACATTCTGAACTCACATTTATAAAAATGTTCGACACGGACTTTGTAAGAAAGACAGATTAGCAGTTAATGCCACTAATTTCTTTGGAATGGGTCCTCAGCAGATCAGTGGTAACAGCATTAGAGACCTGTGGTTCGATTCCCAGTCGGAGTTCCTGATTATTATGTGTTTATTTTCTTACAATATTCTTTGATTGTGCCACAGATAAATTTTCAAGGCATGCCGGTGTACAATGTTGTGTTGTCAAATGCCATGCTTCTGTGATGCCTTACCTGTTAGACGAACGCACGAATGACATTGATACGTGCATCGGTTGTGCCATCCAATGGCGTCCACAGTATTCCATCCTTCGTAGATAGTTCTGGAACCTCTGTTACAGTGACTGTGATGTCACAAAAGGAAAAAATGAAAACGTTAAAGACAACAAACTATAAATCCCTTTGATTTTAATTTGTTGTTTGGTTGACATGTTGCTGCTTCTCTCCTGAATTATTTGGAACATTTCTTGAACATAACATCAAATAAACTTTCCAGCCCACGACTCCATGAGGTTCAACTTAAGGTAACCGCTTTTGCAACGAACAATGAAATGTACAGCATCAAAACGCTTTAACTACCTTGGACTTAGCATACAAACACGCGGTTACTTTTTAAGTCGGTGCACACTGTAAGGCCAAAATACTGTGGTCGGTGTTTTTATCGGAAAATTGATGCTTAATTTGCAGCGGGTTTGTTTAATAATCTGAGATAACGTACACTGAATGCGGATTTTCTTTGTATTTTCATCCATTTGAATCAACTCCAACAAATTTCAGTGTTCCGTTGATCGACGTGGTTGTCTGGTGCCATGTCAGCAGACCTCTCAATGGACAAATACGGGAAAGGTATATAGGAATGAGGGGAAGCAAGTTGTGATAGGGAGTCGGCGGAGAACATTAGTGGTGACCAAGGGTGGGTGGAAATGGTGGCGACCAGGGGTGGGTGGCAAAACTAAATCGTTTGCTCCCGACAACCAAGTTCGGATACGCCTATATATGCTGCTGACAGTCTCATATTTGATGTGGATCAAAAAGCCAGGATTAAGGTACACATACTTTTATATATATCATGACATTAACTGAGCTTGCCGCACTGAACCGGTGGGCCCGGTCTGTTTTGCCAAAGGCAGAGTTGTTCTATCGAACTACATGGAACTATATCACATTTGTACAGTCCGGTTTCCAAGGATGAATCACAATACAGGGCATGAATCTCCAACAAACTTTCAAAATAAGAAGACAAGCTCATATTATGTAACGAACTCTTTCATGAGCTAGCCATGCACTTACGCCTTGTGGAGGCTCCTCAGTTTTATCGTTTTCAGTTAGATTAAAATAGGTAAACATGAGACTAAGAAGTCAAGGATTAAAATAGTCTCAGTCATTACATTTGTATTAAATCCCTACCTACAAGAACAGCTGACCGAGTGATCGAACCATTTCGAAGTTTGCCCCAATGGAGCGATAACATATCTTGTGGAACAGCCAGACAGACAAGTTGAACGTCTTCGACAAGCCCCTGAAAGAGACAACTGTTGGTTTAGTCGGTTCCTTCAGTTTGTTTGTTCTGTACTGTAAGCCAAAAATTTTATTTATGTCATGCCCCGTCGATGCAAAACTGTCCGGAGATGAAAAGGAGGCTGTAAAAAGGCGATGTAACGGTAAATGGAACTCTGCACTACATTTATAAATATGATCCTGATGATGTCTAATGAAAAGACGAAATGTTGAATTGAACATGAACTTTTTTATTTGTTCGACGATCGTCCCGTTTTTGCAAACATGTCTGTTTATTAAAATTCAGCAAAAGAGAAAGTGTATTGATATTAAAATAACAAGATGAAATTTTATTTGATGTGAATGATCAAAATGAGAACCCAAAATGCTGTTACAGTTACATGTATCTAAAATACCATATACCATTTTTTACGTTTTGCGATTTTTAATGAAAATCATACAAGTCATGTTTTACAGCCCCTCATGGATAAGTGGAGCATTTTAAAACAATTTCTCTCAGCGTTTTGAAGTACAGTGCATAAAGCACAGTATTTGAAACCTCCATATGAATTCAATCCGCCGTTCTGAGACATGGTGTTCTGACGTCAGCCAAATTCAGACATTCCACCTGGGTCCTGCATAACTTTATCAAGAATTAATTTAGAAATTTTCTTGAGGAAGGCGCCCAACCCCCTTCCTCCCGTGACTTTGGTTTCCTCTCTCGCACGTTCTTCCAATACCTGACTTTCGGAATAGTCGCGCCATATTACAGTTCACTAACCCACCAGATGTCGATCGGGTCTTTGGTGGACTGGCGTTCAACGCCACCTGCAGATCCAATATAATTTGCGCGGGAGGTTTCATTCGACTGATATTAGCAACGTTTTAACACATTGCCTTCTATTACAATGCCGACAGATTTCCAGTGTTGTACGATGGGATGTACTAATTCCTTACGAAAAAGGCAAACCATCAGAAATATACCGTCCCATTGATGAACAAGGACATTATGTTCCTCTGCGAAGAATTATCCACCGACAATTCACTTGTTGCAGCTGATAAAGCGTGAGAATTTCGCTCACTCTCACTGTCAAAAGATTTAAAAATTGTTGAGCTTAAACAAATAAAACAATGGGAGGAATGGACAGTAAAATTTATTCCTTTGCTTTTAAATTCATGAACCACAGTGTAACAGTTGGCGTGACTCAAACATTAGCCTACACAAGTAACGTTTGTTTTCGTATTATGGTGCTTATAGGTGAGCTGTTACGCAGTTGTTAGACTCTGAATAAGTGAAAAGTTATGAATAATACCAATATAAAACAACACAAAGGGCTTTTATGTTTTCGGTACTGGCTTTTTGACAAGCTAGGCAACTCAGTAGGTATCCAAATAAGGAAGCTAATGCGTTTAAAACTCGCCTGTATTTTTGTTTGTACGAAGCTTTCACCGCACTTGCGGGATCAACAAGACTGTTCAGGTTTTCTACTGTCGGAAAAACCTTTTACTAATTTAAATATTATAAGTTTGCAGACATTAGGCCCAATTTCCTAAAGCTCCTGCTAAGATTAAACTTGTGCGTGACCAAGAAAAGTGTTATTTACAAAACTCTTAGCAATAAAAAGTTAAAATGTCCCTTATGTGTATCAGACAGATTTATAAAGTTGTCGTAATTTGCTAGCGGCATATCGTAATTTGCTAGCGGCGTATGGCGCTCTTCATCTTTGATGCCCAGGACGCAGTGATACGTAAGATTGTAATTTCAAAATGATAATAAACACGGCTTAGAACTATCAACAGGTATTTAGATCAACTTTGCCATCCATTTCTTTAAAACAAAATAATTTTCTCTAACCCTCGCCAACCCCATTTTGGGGCGAACTCATCACAAAGTCTGCTAAACGGGCACATGTAACCGTTACTTATCCATTAGGCGAGTTACACCACAACTGTAGGAAAAAAACACCAATCAAGAGCTATAACATCCATTCTTTGACACGATGAGTAATGTGTTTTAGTTGAATCCTGTTTTTATCTTTTAAGTGGGACGCCAATTTTATATGAGCACGAGAAAGAACGTGAATTGTTAACTGAAAATCACTAAAACAGAGCTTAGTATATTAGTATCCTTTCAAGTGCAACATGAGACAAAAAAACAAAAAAATCACCAAATGCTCATACAAGGTTAAATTCATGTCATTAAAATGCCATTCACCTGTTTTTTCGAGTATTACCGCATACAACAATAGAGATGCCACTGATGTCTTCATTGCGCTAGTTTTGAAGCATATCGACCTATTGCGCATTAATGGCAAAACCCAACTGCGCAAAGCAAGACGTCACGCTGTTTTGAAACGAAAAATAGAACTACGTCGTCACAATACAGGGTCCTTCAAAAGGCGAGAAATCCTAAGTCTTTTATAAGAAGTCAAGAGTATTTGATACACTAACTTTTACCGACATAGAAAAGTGGCTACGCTAAATTGACACTAATTTTCATTAAAAACGCAAAGACTAAGGTTAGGTATAATCTTATCTATAAATATGTGTATTTAGGCATATATTTTCTGAAACCCGAAAGCCAGAAGAATTTTAGTTTTATTTTTACTTTTTTACTAATCTGACGTTAAAAGGATCACGTAACCTTTTCTTTTTATTAAACTTTACGAAAAAGAAAGATACATTGATTGCAAAGAACTGTTTGAATAACAAAAAACATTTCTTCTTAGTTTTTGTTTCATCAGAATGGTACAAGTGGTAGCTTTGATAGCATTCCTGTAAAAGTGAAACATTTTAACAGCAATTTTTTACCAGCTTTGAAGAACAGTGAAAAAGCATTTTTATTTCTGAGTTTTATATCAAAAATGTCAGCCATTTCTGGGATATGATGTTCCAAAGTTTGAAATTTGCCCAGTTTTAGGGTGCTGCTGGACATAACCTTGAGTGAGTTCTTTTTCTCCTGTGAGTAAAGATGTAGTTGAAACACGATTGGGGATTTGGTCAGTTTGCACCAACCTCTTCGCTAAACATTCCACGACATTTCGGACGGCTGTTTCTCCGCTCATCATCAGATAAGCGACTAGTGCTGTAATGTAGCCCACTACTTCTCACATGATGTTATCAATGAATTTTTATGGTCAACAAAATTTGTGAAATAGACTAAATTACGAAACGCCTTCACAATATTACGGAAAAATCATGAACATCATATTTTCCGTAGAAAAAATATATGGTGACCACAAAAATGTATTTAGCCGGTCGAACACAATAGACGCCTCAGTTTTATTGGCTTTGTCAGAAATTCTCAGATCAACGTTTGGCCCTTTGGATAGCAGAAGCTATTTTTGAGGAATAACTAAAAACCATCAAATTTTCGAAATATGAAAGCGATTATATCTGAAATCACCACTTGATAGGCTTTGCTATTTATTAAATTCGTTGAGTTTTCATGGGCGTTACGTCAGAATTCTGAAATTACCAACACGCGCGAAAGTGTGCCACGTGATCTCCTACTGCATCATATAGGAGTGTCGACTGGTAATGGTTGACATCATCACTGGTTTGACTTGGATTGCGGAGCCCTCGAAATATGCAAGTCTGAACGGGATACTTGGCGAAACAAACTTGGCCACGCATGTTACTCTGTCCCTCTCAGTTGTTACGAACACTCCAGGTCTTATTTCTACTTTGACTGTCATGAAAATTACACGCAACCGGCAACGTCTTTTCAATTTGTTTTCGTCACAATCGAATCTAAGAGAACAGTCGCATCTAAAAACCTTATTGTTGTCATAGTGAGCTTAGAGTATGCACGCATACAGAGCCGCACGTCTATTACAGTTATGCAAAGCTTCAATTGCATTCGTTACAATATGGCGGAAACGGTGGCCTTTGAGTTGTTTTTGCCCCAAACTTATTTTCTTCAGCAAATTTTGCAATAAGTATGAAAAGATTATCTTTTGGACGTGCTTTAGGAGGTAACCATTGTGTGTATTTGTTCTATTGTACCCAAAATTTACAATCAAGACGACGACAGTGGCGGCCATTTTGTAGTTTTCAAATTACCTGAGAGCGTTTTCTAAATGTACTGACCAAATGCTACATTTTTTTATAATTTTTTAAAAAATGCATGACCAAATGCACGGTAAAAATTTCTCACTCCGAAGTTTTTCACATAGGAAACATGTACATTCAGCCTAAGCAAATCGGTCTCCCATTTGTTTATATTTGTCATCCAGAAGGTGTGAAAGAGCACCGCCCCATTTGACGAAATGGTTAAAAAGGTCCGCCTGTGAGAAACATAAAGTCCGAGAAAATGAGACAAAAAGTCCGCTTAACAACTACAAACGCGCAATTCACAGTGGTGAGTCCGTTCTTTTTTATTCCGCCGGCTGTTTTGTTACAAAAAGGTCCACAACGTTAGGAATTCGAGCCCCCCATATTGAAAGCTTTGTGCGCGCATGTAGTGGGCTGCAGAATCATATCTGGAAAACTCCTTTACCGCCAAGGAGTAACTTTTCTTGATGTTAAGCTCTAAGTATTTGAATTGACTAAGACCGAAAACCAGGTTCCTCCAAAAACGAAAGTGATAACCGTAACGTGTACTCAGAAAAAGCAAGTACCAATGACAACAAAACAAAACAAGGCCCTCAGTGTGATCTCAAACTCCCTACAATATACTCACATTGATAAGAAACGGACTGGAAAAGTAATAACTTTGTTTGCTTGATGAAAAAATAAATACAGCTCCCAAGGGAAGAATTTTGTTGATGGGAAAGGATGCTGGTATAGAGAACGCCCTCTTGTGCACCGTGAGGGAGGATTGACAACCCTGAACGTATTCATCGAATACAAGGTTAAGAGGTTCCATGCTAACAAAGGTGGCTTGGGTCCCTTCGGTAAATGGGAAACATCTTTAATTTAAGTCGCCATCATCTACGCCTGGGATCGGTAACCTATCTCCAAGGATTAAAAACTGCTTAAAGTCAATCTGGTGCACGTTGCACCAGGTGCACTCAGGCCACTTAGGTGTGCCCGGTGCATTGATAATCTGGAACCATTTTTATGCTTTATTAATATATCTAGTTAAAACCGAGTTTAAGGGTTAGAGACCTGACTCAAGGGTCTAGCAGTGTACCCCCGAGGGACCCAAACCCAGATCCATGAATTAGAGCCTCGCAAAATTACATTGTAAGGTTTTGTAAACTCTTGAACAGTCAACAAGCCTGAAGACAAAATCTGGGTACATCGGTAATTATTGTGAAGTGCATTTGATTTGGAAAGAGTTGAAGACACGCAGTCCTCAATATTTTTTCACAACTCTGTTTCTTTTTTTCAGCTGGGGCAAAGTCAGTCTTTTGCTAAAGAAAAACCTTGACTGAGAACATCATACAGCGCATAAATACTTTGATGCACACATGGGTAATTCTTGTTAGGAAATATAATCTACAGTAATTCACACGTTGGCGAAAGTATACTTTACTTCAAACGTGTCTACTACAGCTATGAAAAGCATGTAAATTGTGTTCGTTGATTAATTGCCAACACAAATATCAAAGAATTCAAAAAAATCTTATCACAACAAGATTGGAGGTTCATGTGCCTATTTCAGTTTGTCAATGCTCCGCAAATATGAGATTCTCTTGTTAGTCAGTCATGTGATTCTTATTGTATAAGTCGTATCGAATGGTAAACAAATATTTGTGTAAACGTGTGTAAACTGCATACTCTATTTTCTCATGTTTAGTTTAAAAACTGTTTATCTAAAAATGTTGATTTTATAAACGTGTTCTGTGTAGGCTGGACTTTTGAAATGTGGACAATCTATGGGAGTAAACGCATAAAAACAACCTTTATCAAGCCCACAGGAAGGCAAAAAATATTGGGGGTACACAAATCAATTCGACATCGCGAAACGACCCTCCTTCCTGTCGCCACCACGTCGGTGTCCTCCAACCCCCTAATGTCCGGATGCCCCCATAGTTGTACCCAACCCCCACGTCCGTATAGGTGGGGGTAAATCCCGGGCATACAGTGTACAGCCATCAGAATTTTTGCAAGCGTTAACCAACAAAGTTTCACGGGAAAAGTTTGTTTAATTATGGTCATTCTTTGAAGGACTTTTTCGAAATGATGAGGTTCCGCGGTCGCTGGTATAGTGCCTTTGGGGCTGTTTCAAAATACCTTGTTGAAACACAGACGGTAGTCCAGTTTTTGGTGGCCGGGGAAAATGACACAGAGTGTGTCCCAACGCCTGGAGTTCAAATTCAGTTCCCATGGATCACTTAGATTCCGCAGGAGTTTACTGCATGGTTACACCTTATTTTTAACGTGGTTGCTTCAGTCATGACGCGCTTAGTTTGTGTAGTATACACGAGAATGACAAGACAACAGTTGAATAGTGAGAATATTTTGGTACACATTGTAGAACTGCTCGACATTCACCAGTATCCTTGAGATTTATTTCAGATAGACAAAAATTGATCTGATAACAGATCGACTCGAATTTTCGCAATGTCACCCTGTAACTCATTTCAGTGAACCATTGTCATTTTTTACAAGATTAGCTTCTAACTGTCAAAAATCATCTATCAAGTAGACAATTTTCGTATTTACTTAGACATTCAAATCAGAAATCAACAATCAATTAATGATCTAATGACTTAACTCCTGTTTGATCTCCTGTTTGTGAGTTAAAACGACAAATTCTGCACCTAATCAAAAAGCAATGAATGCATTTATTGTCATTTGAATTGTGAGAATATTTTAGGGAATTGCCCTAATTTCATCAATGTCTTTGAGAGTGATATTTTAGATAGGCACAAATCGTCTAATAAAGAGTACTTTAGACTTACTGAGTTTTTCCAATTTCAGGTTGCAACTACATGTAAATTCACTGAAACATCATCAATTCTTACAAGATTGGTCTTTAAGTGTCAAAAATAATCTACGAATCTGTCGA
This sequence comes from Phoronis australis, assembly GCA_002633005.1. Lineage (NCBI taxonomy): Eukaryota > Metazoa > Phoronida > Phoronidae > Phoronis > Phoronis australis. Next base: position 217,561 of record NMRA01000315.1, on the reverse strand, counting down.
TTTTTGTAGATACATAAACATGTAAATCAGAAAGCAACGAATTCGTTTATCAAAACGGAATATCAGAAGCAATTTCCGCAGGCATGCTTGCAGATATTTGATGGGTAACCGAGGGAACCAGGGAGATGGGGCATTCTTATTAAGGTGTATTTTTGGTCACCAGCCAGCAAACGGGGATAAAATAATCGACAGCGCACATTAATTTTAATAAAATCAAAATACGGACAATTTTATCGAATTTGCTGAAGAAGCGTGGGGAAAAAATTTTGACAGAAATTATTTTGCCAAACTCGGGACCACAGTCTATCGGACCCGGTGCGGATCGAGGCCAGACACTGGCGAACGGTAAATGCATGTGGTTGCAAGCTGTTTTGTCGAAGTAAAACTGTCAAATAATAAATGCTGCATATATTCAAGGGTAGTTTCAGACACTTGCATGAAACTATGGGTTGGTTAGTCCTGTGTCACACTGCCGCGGCAGACCTTAGCCTCAGTGCCAGCTACCAGTGAAGACTATCGTCAAAATACAGCTTGTTAGTAGGCCTATACAGCTTTGCGCCAAGGCTACCCTTAGGCCTAACTGGTCGCTGGCCACAGCGCTAGCTCAAACGAGGTTTATTTAGAACATGGGTACTTCTGGCGAACTGTGCAAAGTTGTTGGCTTTCAATAGTAGATTTTCCCAGACTTTGTATGAGCGCACCGAGCCTAGAAGAATGGGGGGGGGGCTGGAATTTTTGGGAATGTCTATCTTTTACTATAAGATTCAGTGGGTATGTTCAGACCTATGACTTGCAGACTCTAAATTTTGGTACTTCCTGTCTTCTAGTGGAATATTGTCTCACTTTCTACTTTTTTGGGAATTCGTGCTTCTGTGGCTGGGGCAGACCTTTTCCAGTTCTCCAAAAAGGGGGCTCGTTCGATTACATAAGTATGACAGGTCCAATACAACATGTTGTCATTTTATTATCATTAAGCCAAAATGATTCAAACTTTTAACATAATAAGTAACTTAAAATGCACAATACTTTACAACATTTAGCATTACAAACACTATTCAACATCAACAGCTTCCATGATATGAAAGTGGACATACATGTAACCATTACCATGGTGACGGAATAGTGTTTCTTTACACCAGAATTTGACAACCATCATTTAAAAAAATATGAAGTTGCAAGGAACAAGAGTTAGAGGCTTGAAGCTTCACAATCCAACATAGCTTATTTCTCAAATTAAGATTATTCATATTGTTGACGTGATAACCTGAATTAAGAAGCAATAAGTTACAAAACATGACTTGAAAGCAATTGAGACTTAAAATTTAGAAAAATATGAATCATTTTGTGACACCGAATCAAGTCTTGAACAGCAGTTGACAGTCAAACAAAAAACCATTTCAAAATTATTTCAACTATTTTTTAGCTTAGTGTAAGATCACCTGAATGGGAAATTTACAGTAAAATAATTCGAATATACCTCATAGTTTTACACAAAAGCACGAAAATTGAATACAGTTTCTTTTTTGTAGCAACGTTGTCAAAATGTATCAACGTTAAACCTTCACAAATTACAAAGTAGCCGATTGAACATGCCTTTCAGTTCAGCAAAAGTTGCCATGTTGTCGGTGCCGCCAGAAATGAGACGAAGTCCACCGGGAATTGTGAGCACATTTATCACTTAATGCGTAACAACTGCGAGGCTGAAATTTGGTGAACACTGTTAAATCGTGCAGAATAGTAAGTAAAGATATGTCTAACTAAATTTCACCGTAATTTGTTGGCGAAAACAATTTACACAAAGTTTTAAACTCGTAATTATCCCGCTGTCCTCCAATATGGCCGACGCGATCCAAACAAAGTGACCCAAATTTTGCCACTAAACTTGCAATAACTTTACACTGCTTGCCCCGATTTTGATACTTTTTCGATTTTTACTGAGTAGAATTTACTACCTTTCCGATGATAGCAACGTACTTTTTCGAAACGGGAAAAAAATAAAAAAACGAAAAAAAATTGGTTCGACCTATATTGGTTCCTAGGTTCCACCAGCCTAGGTAAGGAACTAAACACCAATGCTATTTTAACATACTATGTACGCGTAACATTCCAAAAAAATCAACGACCACTAACAACAAACTATAAATACATTACATATGCAAACGAATATTAATAAAACAAAATAATGAAGACTTTTCGAGCAACCTATTTTGTATCAATTTGGATCGAGTAGTTCTGCTCGATAATGGCACGTTCGGTTGCGTTACTTGACACCTGACGGCAGACAGAGGTGTTGAAATTATCCAATGGCGTCATTGGTTTCACACGTAGTCTGCTCAGCAGTTCATAACACGGGCAACTGGTGTCAGCTTATCGCTTGAATTCATCGTTTAATACCAGTAAATCCCCAAACTTCGATGTAAAACCCTTAAAAATACACCGAGTTCTTATAAAAACGTGTTATTTTATTTCGCTGTTACGGATTTATTGGTATTTGGACAAACCGTAGCCTACAGAGTTCGGCAGGCCAATTTACCAAGATCCAGAGGAAGAGTTTGGAGTCTGTTCGGATTTTAATTCGAAGTACAAGTACTCTCCTGTGAAATACAGACAAGAGAACCTATGTTGTTTTGACTTGTGATTTTTTGAGTTCTAAACACACAAAACGCTAGTTATACCGGCCAGTGGCTCGGAACCCGATCAGGCCCGTAAAGTGATATATATTTATTGAAGAATACACAAGACATACAACGAACTGGTGACAAACCCAGAAATCGCGAAGCATTATATATGGGCCCGTCGCGGCCGGACTGACTCGTTATCCTAGCCAGTGGCTCGGAACCCGATCAGGCCCGTCGCGGCCGCCGGGACTGGCGCGAACATAAACCAGCTTGAGTTGGAAACTAAACCTCCAGTCACGAAAAGATTATAATTGTCAGTGCTGTAGTGGTAACAGTAGAGGTAAGTAAGCGCCGATAGCCCAACGTATCACCTTGAGCACTGAACGCAACTTACGGTGCGTGGGCGCTACGTTCATATGCCAAAAGTTGGTTGGCTGCGCCTACGTGCGCCTACGCCCCACTACAAGACTGATAATGGGGAAAAGAAATAATGTGCACGTAATTATTTACGTGAATTAGCCTCAAAAATAAAAATCTACTTACTTGTCGGGTGTCGATAAGTCATGTTCCCCTTCCACAGACCGTCACGGCAAAGGTTGTACATGTACATTAACAATGACTTGAATAATGTATTTGTATTTCGAAATAAAGATTTACCTAACATGTGGCCATAGCATATAAAATCAAGAAATTGTTTCACAACAGCTTTCTGCCAGCAAACACTGAATTAGCATGCGCTCACACAGCCTCGGTGCCCGGTCAATTACCTTTATTCATTTCCGTTATCAAAAGCCGTGAACGCAGTGGTTTATTCATTGCTTGCTTCTCAAGAATTGCACTCACGAATACTGCAAAGGCATTACAAATAGTATCTAATGAGACAGACTTTGTTTCAGTTTTACATAAGCATTGGTTAGGATGAGAATAATTCATTTCAGAAACAAAACGCAGATTACATGGCAACTTGTCCGGCGCCAATCCCGACTTAGTCAAGAGCTCATCCGACGAAGACTTCACGCACGGGTCGGATCGTTAGGTTTCACAGGCTATCAGTTCGAACCGGAATACACTGATCAAGAAGTACTAGAGAGGCGCCGTGAACATGCACGGACAACGGAACGTATGCATAGTTCTTTGGTAAGCCGGAATTCTTCAGAGAAATCACTGTCGACGAAGTTCGTGGCTACAGACACGGAGATGTTTCACCGGGCCTCATAATTGCTAATAAAAGCGTACCTTTCATTTTCCACTACCGCGAGCCACTTCCTAAGCATTTCGGGCTCTCGAGTATGTCGAAAAAACGATATACCCGCTTTCGTCGCAGCTTCACCTAGTTCGGACAAGCGGGAACGATGCAACGCAACATAGCGGCATTAACTCTGCAGACGAACCACTGACGTGGCTGCGTCGTTTCTCACCTTCTTCACAGGTTAACGTGACACCTCTCGGCAAGGTTAGATCGACCGTATAAGAGGTGATTTGGATATAGACTAGTTAAGACAGTATAAAGACTAATTAAATCGGGTGGCATTCTCCTTTAATAACCATCGGAAATAGCCCTTTTGTGTAATTTACAAATAGTGGTCTTCACCTTTTTTAAAATTCCACCTTTTCGATGACTGTCAATCCTATTGTATTATTCACATTTTTCGTTGTCTGGATCGAATGTCTTGATACTGCTTTGCTGTGCACGAATGTTTGTGTTTAGAATCTCAACTTCTCCTCGTGAATACTTGGCAGTGTCGGATTTACTTGTACATGTATAGAGGGACAAAGGGACAATTCTCCCGAACCACCCAACCGAGAGAGGGACTTGTCTAAAATGGGACGCCTGAAGATGAAAGGCTAAACATCATAAAGCTTGGGAAAAAGCCATAGTTCATTCCATAGTCGCGTGCTTTTGCAAGAAGAGACCTTCCTCAACATGAAAGCCGGTTGTACAATTTCACAGAAAAACAAAAAAATAAAGTTAATCGATTCCAACATTGGGCCCTATCTACGTGAATAAAAATACGGAAAGGGTGGCTGCTTGAATATCATCAAGGGTTCCCTTCAGGAGATGGGTCCCTAAATATCAAAAAAATCCATATCTTCAAAGATCAGGAAATGTGCAGCAATCGATGTTATCTGTCAGGTTATCAATTTTTCTTATGTGATATACACTTTCGAGAAAAAAAAAACGAAAAAATAGAGCCACAGTTATCTCCGTTATTTCTTGTCAGAGAGGGACTCTGGAAACCTATAGTTTTGCATTTGAAAAACTGTCTTATTGAATTTAAAACTTTCTCGATTTTTCGAAATACATGCATGAATAATTAAGTGCACGATTTTAAGTACGTTTAGACGACCTATGCTGCAAAAACGGAGACCCTAACAACAATGTCCTGGCCAGGGCCCTCAAAGAGTAAACGGTGCTCTGATACTGAGTTGTCAGTCAAATGTACTCTTGAATTTTCTCTCTTATCCGTGTTCATAGTCTTTTATTTTCTACTCTCCCTGGACCCATGTCGATTGACACGGTTTCACTCTGACGCCTGCAATTTTTTTGGGGGGCATGTCCCCCACTCCCAACGGCCCTGTATATAAACCTTTGCCTTCGTGTAGTTTTGTTTGCCAGAAATCACTAGATGGGATCTCAAAACGTATCAAACCCCTTGCACTTTGAACAGCACGTGATGAACGGCTACAGTGAAATGATATCATCAGGAAGAGAACGTTTAGGAAAGCAGGACTCCTTATGACATTGTCAATCTTTGTCTATCAGCACGCTTTGTTTGTTATCGCGAAGTAAATAATCCGAACAAAATTACCACGCAAGAAAGCCTTTCATGGACAATAAATGCTTTACCTTATTTGGGGGGGTTGATTTTTTTAGTCTATTTGCAAGACGCACTGTAAATCATGTCGAGATTTATGTTAATAAGACAAAACCTGACAACTTTTGGGAAGATTACAATGGTCAAACTACTGGCTGTGTAGAAAACTGTTCATTTTTTCTAGCCATGCCAAGCCTTTTTCAATAACATTGAATGAATTCGTTAGTATTTTGTTCTGACGTAACATTGGAGGTACATGTATCAAAATGACAAATGTTTAACGTCTGTAAGACTATTAAAATATTCATGTAATTTTAACACATTTCCAATAATTTTAAAAAATCCTATTTGTTGAAAATAATCAACTTAACCAGATGTAAGCTCTCGCTAAGTTTGGGGGTAAGTGTTTTGAATGGAAACTACCAAACAACAATAGTCAATATTGGAAGGAATTTTTGAGAGTCTGATATTTTTTACCTCCAGAATGACAATAAACCATGTGTCTGTACGCATTGCATCTACCTCAAAAATACTCAACGATGTAAAAAGTTTTCAGATTTCATACGCGTTGCAGATACAATATTCATAATAAATTTATGTAATTATGCATTCTTTGAATAAATGTCACAAAATCGACACACAAAGCTTTCGTTGATTTTTCATCTTGTTCAAATTTTACGTGTGAAGTTTGGCTCACAATGCACAATATTACTGAAACGCTGCATCCGTTTTGTAGGTGCACTGACAGAATGAACACAAATCAAGTTCGCAGGTACACTGAGTTTTCGTGTACCCTAAAAAGAACAGCACATTTGTCACGCTGTACCTAGGTCACGTGGTTTTGTATGATTTAAGTTGTATTTTTGTGCATCTACCCAATGAGTTGTAGTTATCAAACTTGAACTTTAGATGAGAGGCATTACCTTTAGATTCCCTGGTTCTCTTCTGTTTTTCATGTATTTCTTATAATAGCCAGTATTTCAATGTACTGCATTTTACTACATTGCTTTGCACTGTTATGCATTACACGTATATTGATCTATCACTCATTATTACATTAACATATAGCACCATCTTTGAAAATCATGATTTTGGTTTGTGTTTTGGGAGGAGCTCTTTCTTTTGTTGTTTATATCATGTCATCACTCTTAATTATGAATACTAACTCGTCGTACTTAAAAAACAAATGAGTTTAAAAGGGAAGGTCCTTTGCCACTTGATTATGTTTCCGTTTAGAAGTTTGTGATGTCTGCTTGACCTAGTTAGCGTGCGTTATTCATTTAAACCTACATTGCTATGAAGTCGGTGGTCAACATTTAGCAGCCTGGTTGTTCACCGCCAGGAGGACACGCAGACGGCTTCGTGAAATTTAAGAATACTGCAAAATATTATCTTCCTTATTAGGGAATCTATTGACTTGATCAGCCAGTTGGTCACTTTCGCGTTTTCAGAAAGGGTATGGAGAATAATTAAAACAGTATTCGTTGGATATTTCATTGCTATTCTGTAAAAGGGCAAGTCAATTAACCAAACATGTACACTATTTTAAAACTACAACATGAAAACATTCATAATGCTTTTTAGATGGATCTCCATGAGAACAAGTAGCAGCATATTTTGATCAAAGCAACGATGAATTTAAATCGGCATGACATGTTTCGGCGTTTATGAAAACATAATCCTCAGAAGAAAATGCACTGTCCACTTCGATGGACCCCCTGTAATTGGCTGTGTCTTTGTACCATTACGTGTTGTTGGGCTTAGCGATTTGACCACTGCTTTTGCTTCTGAGGATGGTGTTTTAATACACGCCAAAACATGTCAAGCCGATTTAAATCCGTCGTTGATTTATCAACATATTGAAATGGACAATTGAGAACATACAAAAGCTCTTCTTTAATCATGTCTTCCATAACAAAAATCATAATAATTAAAATCCTGATTGTAGCTAGGTCAGTACACAACTTCATTACGATGTTATGTACATGTAGATATCATAGCTAGTTTCTTACTAGCCATCCAATGTAAAATGTGAATTACCACTTGACGTTTTCGATGGCTGTTGATTCGCTAACATCTTCCTCAGGAGTGATTCCCACTACATGTAGGTGGAGTTCTTAAAATAGTACCTTGTGAATAGCACGTAGGTACCTGTCATCTGTGTTCACTTATCTTGGTGCATGTTTGATGTAAATAGACGTATTTTGCGTAGCTAGTTGTCGACCTCTTGGTATGTTAGGCTCCCTGCGCTCGAGCGCCATTGATAACGCACTGTACTTTCCAAAACCCCCGCCTAGTGGCAATCATTTCTGAGGAAGATGAGTAGCCAGTCAACAGCCACCGAAAATTTCTGGAAGTAATTCTCACTTTCCTAGCCATTGGCTATTAAGAAACTGATTATAGCTAGAAGATCAAAAAACTCAGTTTTCGCAATGCATTCACCCTTGCTTTCAAAGGCGTTATCGATTTTACCGCCGACATTGCGTTTTGGCATATTTTTTGATGGGATGGACTTGCTGGAGTTATTAGCCTTGACTAAATCTGGAAAACAAAAAAAAATTGTTGAATTTTTTAAATTTCACTACACCTCGCCAATTCCAAAAGTTTTCTCAAAGACATTCGCTGAAGTCAAGGCCGGCGATTTTACCAGTAAAATACGCTAAAAATACTCTGCGTTTATCGATTTAAATTTAGCTCCTACAGCAGAGAGTTACGCTAAGTAGTAATATGCATATAAACAATGACAAATTCAACATTATGGGAATGATTTTTATAAGTGGTCGTACATTGCAAGCGTTTTATCCAACGACATATAAGGTGGTGCTAAAGTGAGCTTCAGACTTTTCATTAAGGTAACCTTACTTCAGATAACCGTAATGTAGCCTCGAGATTTGTGGTTGTTATGAAGGAGTCACTAGCTTAAGGTACGCTGGCGTCGAGATACCCACCCTAGGATATCTAGAAAATGGGAACATCGTTTGAAGTTAGAATGAAACGCCGCTATTCAAGCAAAATTGATTTATTTATCGTCCAGATAACAATATTCATCAGAGCAGCAAGAGATTTAACAGCAATTCATAAAATAATGACTAAAATTCGAAAATCGCCGCGTCGTGTCTAATCTTCAGGCAGAAATAAAGTAGCATAGGGTTAAAAGCAGCAGGTCACAAAAGGTCTCAATTCACACGCGGGTCCGAGTCACACACTCTAGCAGGTAGCCAAACCATCCTTGGAACTTAAGATTTCCTAAATTTTACAGGTACCTGATTTTCAGAGTGACCGCGCCATATTGAAATTCACTATACCGCCAGACGGCAATCTCGTATTTGTTGGACAGATGTTCAGCGCCACCTACAGATCCCATGTTATGCAGACATGAGTTTTCAACCGTACAAGTGGTATAAGCATAGTTTTAAAAAATTTTTACCATAAAACCAGTAAATTTTTACTAATGTGCAGTGACCTATTCTAATGGCTTAGGAAACAGAAAAAGTCGTGCCTCTTTAAATATCCGTGCCTGAAGAATATCGTGTCCCATACAGTTCAAACTGCGATGAAAAGTTCATGGTTGCATAGCATGTGGTTGCGAAGGATAAAAAAGGAAAATTTGGACCCCACTCGATGTAAAAAAGCTAAGAAAAATAAATTAGCGAACTTCACCTAATTAAACAATGGGAGGGACTGGCAGTAGTATTTATTCCTCTGACTTTTAAAGACTGAACCCGCTACATTGTATGTAGTAGACAATTTCTGTCCACCAAGACTCAGTCAGGATCAGGCGAAAGTCGTTTTCTTGCTCGCATTACTCCAGACAGCGCCAATATGAAGAGCCCGCTTTTGCCCAAGATCAGACACAGAGCCAGTTTTAGGAGAAGGGGGCTAAGCGATCAACGCCAGAGAAGATCATGTACATGTACTGGTGTGCATGGGCCATATCTTGGGCAATTGAGACAGGGTACATCCAACCGATCGTCAGGAACGTCTGTTAAGATCTGCCACAGGTACATGAACAACAATAATAACGGTTGACGTTTAAGACAATATGCTAGGATAACTGCCCATGTTATTATTGTTACGACGTGGCCAAATATAAACATCCTAATGAACGACTTGTTCTCGTGGTATGTAATTAAGTAGCCTCGGACGAAATTTGACACGCGAATGGTGAATTTTCAAATAGATGCTATCAGATTACGGTTTCATGGTCTTCGCTGCCATGTATAGCGACGCTTTGAACTTTTTAATAACGCTGAGGCTACACAGGATTTAGACTTGTTGAGTGTAACGAAGTTTCTTTTCACAACATACACACCGGATTAGTTTAAATAGTTGTGACCGATAAGTCAGTCGTTAGTGTTCGATCGACTGACCTCAAGCGCTTCCACAGGGTTCCTAAACTAGTGCCTTTCTGCGTTTGAAATGTTTTATGCAACTCGCACTGTTGCTTAATCGACGCGAAGTACTGCTTAATCAGCGCACTGAATTAGTTAAAATATTCAACCCCCTGAATTATTTCTAAAATGGTTATTTTTCTGTTCTAATTTAACGCATACTGCACCGCTGCCTATTCAACGCGCTGAATTAAATATTTCTTACTTCCAATAAAAGTCAGTCACTACGTACCGCCGCGAGGAGGCAGCGCAAAATAATCATGGCCGTGATTGAAGTTCTCGTTGAAGTAGCAGCAGCACGCCCTGAATAAACAATGTATGAAAGCTTCCGACCGACAAAACAGTCGCGTATTCTGCCTACCGAGGTTTTCACTAGAAGCTCAAGGGCGTGTATTGGGAAAATGAAAATTTTCAGGCGTTTTAGCAACACCAAATAAACACCTCCACTTTCTGGACACTTTACACGACAACTTGTATTACAAAATGAACGCCCATGGGCGTGTACTGGGCATAATTTTCCGAATAAACGCCCATACATGTATGATGGCCTTATCTAAGGAAAATCTCGGTACAAGAGGAGCAGCTGCCAAACTAATTATATTCATGCATACACAAATACCTACACACACACACGCACACGAAAACGCACACGCACACGCACACGCACACGCACACACACACACACACACACACACACACACACACACACACACACATGAACATGCATACCTATATACATAAATTTTGAACGGTATTTTCGATACACGAGTCTAGGAACCAAATGAATTTCGTTTTGTCAGGTGAAACAACCCGCCTGGTTTAGAAAGGGTGATTACATGCAGTTGTCAGATATTTCGATTTGTATCTCTTGTTAGGTATCAGGCAGGTGTGCACTTGACCTTATTGTCCTCATTTTGGAGCCATTGGGATCATAGAATTCCATAATCACCTTCTCGTTTGAAATGAGCTTTTCTCAAATAAATGAGCTTCGAAAAAGGACTTAAATTGAATACTTAATAAGGTATATCCTATATATATATAGGATAGACCGATTTATGAATGTGCAAGAGTGGTATTGTCTGGGCAATACCTTATTAAGCATTCAATTTAAGTCCTTTTTTCGAAGCCCATTTATTTGAGAAAAGCTCATTTCAAATGAGGAGGTGTTCATAATTTTACCACCATTTCACTATGTGATTACGTAATCACCAAGCTATTTCAAATCACGTTTGTTGCAAATGTCAGCTGTGAAAAGTAAATTTAAGCCATTGCTTGTATAACAAGAGCAAAATTAATATCGTTGTGTTTGTATTTTAAATAGGTTTGGGAAAGAGATGGCGAAATGAAAACGTTGTTTGCTTATACGATGACCACCATCCCTTACAGCGGAGTGACAGCTGTGGGTAAAATTTATAAAAGGAACCATCTTGCAAACCAATGACAAAAGGCAACAATAAGTTATCGCAGTAAATACAGTGGTTATAGGTGAGTACTGATGTCCATACAGACTTTCATCATCATGCTTGAAACTGGTGTGTTCTGTGTATCGTTCAGCTAGACAATAAATGTAAAGAAAAACTAATTTTAGAAAATGACCATTACTAATATCAGCATATGTTTGACGAAGGTGCTCGCAGTGTCTTTGGTAAAAAATAATTATTATTGCAGTCGGTTTGGCACACGCTGCACCAGACGTGCCCAAAATAAAACATAATGCTATTTTATCGCAATCAATGTTTTAAGGAATTGCCAATAAAATAAGTCTGAGAATAAGTTCGTGATACACAACTCTACTCACACCATTACGCTTATTCCTTGGTGTGCTGTAAAATACTACTGAGTGCATCAACAGGAGCGTGTGTTACCCTAATACTTTTCCCTTAGAATTCAACATCAGATCAAAATTCTATACTCACTGTATATAGGTTATCTCACATACATAGGAATACTACTGCCATATCCTATCAAGAATTCATTTCATTTGGGAAAGTCCCAACGAGATTTGAATTAGATTTTGGCAGATTTTACTAGCCGGTGACCTTACTCAGTTTGACCTATTTACATGGATGATGACCCAGATTGAAACTTAGCGAAGCCCAAAAATTGCCGCCTTATCACCGTGCGTCGGAATTTTCTTCGCTAAATCTTTTCTGCTGTTAGAGCAGTAAGACTACTTTTTCAGGAACGATGCCTTGAATTAATGATTTAGGTAACCCAAATGATTAAGCCCAATAAAATTTGGCGTTGTACACGCGAATTTACTCCACGACCAGACTGCACACCAACCGTGGAATACGACTTCTACCCTTGAATACAGCTTCTACCGTGATATACGGATTGGCTCTTCTTTCCCGTATATCACAGTTGAATACGTCACATATACAATGGCCATATTTTCATATATATGGGATAAATGTATGTATGCTGCCCATATCTGAAAGAACGGGCTTTCTCTGTCATCTTGTGTGCTTGAGAGAAAATCACATCGTGCGTATCTTAATTAGTTTGAAATGTCGAGAACACAAAAATTGTCTCTAGTTCCCAACTGAACTATTTTGTCAATCCCATGTGAATATTTTGAAAACCATCGACTTAATAGTTTACAGCAAATCCGCCCAGCCTAGTGGACAAGATGTAAATAAGATAGATATAATACTGGTTTTCAGAAGTTGTCGCCAAAATGGTTCTCTCGTTGACATACTTACTGGTTCTTGCCGTTGTCTCAGTTGCTCACGAAGCACGAGCTTCATCGTATACGTAAGTATTGCTTTGGTCACTTGTTTGTGCTTTAAAAGTTTCTGAAAGACATGATCAATTATTTTCTATGATTGAAAACACCAGCTGTTGTCACAAGAGTATTTGATCTTCCGAAGCAACATCTTGGCATTCTTATTTTTTGTTTGAATTAAAATGTGTTAAAATATTTCTACCGGTATTTCTCTGACGGTCATACATGAATTGCTTTAGAGACTCAATCTAATCAGTCGCTACAAAAATACTCTTTGCTAATTAGAGCATGATTAGATCATGATCTTAACAGTTAGTGGCCTCAATCAAACGTTGCTTTTGACGGAAACCCGAGATTTTTCACTCTTCTAAATATGACCAGTGACTTTACCCTACAATTTTTCGTTTTCACGTCGTTTTGCTTGTCACGGACTTTAACTTTACCCATTCAAATATCAAAACCTAAAGTATTCTAATCTTTTTGAACCTAAACAAGAAGTATTTTGTAGCCGTGTTTTGTAAAACATGTCACTCCCCCAAATAACACTTGACCACCGGTACTATCGGTCCCACGCTGAGGTATGTCTTTTGACTACCGGTCACACTACGCATCAGGTGATTTGGCTTCACATCCGGGTCATAACGCCTTGGTTAAACCAACAGCATTTTGTTAATTCCATCGTGGACGCTCACTGGCTCATTTGCTATGTCATCACAGCAGCATTCCTGCAGTATTTTAGGGTGATTGAAATGATATGTAGTGTAAAACTCGACGGGACCTGGCAGCGTGCCATGAAAGATGGACGCGACACTGGGTGTTGTTGTTACCACCACAAGCAAAAAGAAATCACTGACTTTGAACAAACCTCATTGTATGTGCTTAAACCCGATTTCCAATCATTGTGAATTTAAGTCTACTCTACGCTAATCGCACGAATGAGCGTTCCACAGTTTTAAGTTGCAACAGACGTGATATTCGTCTCATGAACTTCTAATTTAAAAACAGTGAAGCACCCCAGCCACAAGAAAAAAACAACTCCGCGTTAGTGTTTAAGGTACCAAAAGTATTGACTATGCCTTTTTTACGGTCCATAAACAGATGTTTCCAAAAAAGGAACTTCGTGCAATTTATATCATTGAGCAGGAAATAAATAAACTCAGAAACTCAGAAAAAAATCAGAAACATAGACACAGCAGACAGCTTGAAATATTGGAATGCGCATACAAATGGTACCGTACATCACAAGACTTTAATGCAAAAAAAGATTGGATGAGAGACTGGAAGACTGATAGTAGGTGTTCGAACAACGTTAACATCTTGTTGAAGAGACTCGTTCTGTTATTTAGAGAAAATAATAATGACGCCAGTAAGCTAACGTACCGAAATATTTCAAGTACGTTACTCAATTACGCGCCTCGAGCAAACGTAATAAACATAAGACAAATCTGCTGAAGAAGAAGTAGGAGCAAAAACGGGAGGGGCGCCCCGCAACCAAAAGGTTGGGGGGCGGAGATAGCTTTCTGCCGCCACCCAATATACCAGGTATCAATTAATGAACAATTAATTGGTAAAAATTGCAACAAAAAAATTTTTTTTTAAGATAAGATTGAAAAAATAACAGATTCTCTTCCCCACACCATCAACTATATTCAACGCAAGTGTTAAAAAACTGCCCTCTCATGCCATCCAAATTGAACAAGGGTCCAGATCTTTGTTTCGAAAATTCACACTTTACTACATTGTACATTCAAGCAGGAGAGTCTGCGCCCAGTTGCACGAAACAGTCTTAAATAGCGACTCAGCAGGGGCAGATACAGGATTTTTTTAAAGGGGGATGGGATCAATGATTATTTAGGAAGGTGGTGCAAGCCAACAATTTGAAAATCCTAGATTTGATTTCAATAAAACCAAGTGAAATGGGGGTCCGGACCCTTTGACCCCCCTCCGGGTCCACCTGTGCTCAACTGAGTTGCGTAAGTCTTTTGCGTATTTCTTTCGTTCTTTACTCTCAGTTGTTATACTTTTCAATCATTTTATCTTTAGTTCGATATCCTCTTTTGACTTATGGCGTTTTCTAATAATATTACTAAAAACTAAACCCTAAATCCAGTCAAACTATTTAGGGAGGTATTCCTTAAAATGAAATGACTCCTGAGAGATGGGTTGTGGTGAATGAAAATGTGGGCAACAGGATAAGGGCTGAAAACCAGCCGGAGATGGAATTCCTGCCTGCAGCACAGTATGCCCCCATAAAACAGTCAAGATGCCTATTGAATACGCAGCCCATTTTAGGTAGTCTTTCTTACGATGCTTTCCAGCTCTTGTAAACCATTCACATTCTATTAAATCAACTATCAGCAGTTAATTAAAGGTAGTCAGCCAAATATCTACAGGTAAAAAGTAAATAACACAAGGACGCCTTATTTCCTGTCAAAACTAAAACACAAACAAACTACATCGTCACTGAGTGTAACAGGGTTTCCATGGTAATATACATACTTCCGAAGTACCCACCGATGAAGGGCTCAATATGCCTTTTAAAGAACACTTCCATCAACACGTCCTACGGCAAATTACCAAGCACGTTACCAAAAAAGTGTACCTGGAACTACATGTACAGTAAAATTGCATAAAAAGTGATCCATCTCCGTCATATAGCTCTGTTTCATAGTTCGTTAAACACTGTTAAGTCAATTTGGCAATAATTTTGGACAAACACTATTTTGCTGAAAACACGATAGCACAGCATTTAAGTTCTAAAGTTGGTATAACTTGATGTTACTCGTGATATTTCGGGGATTTCTATGTTGGCATTCTGACACATTTCATTTCCCATAACCAAGCCTCAAGTGGCTAAACCGATCAGCGCCATCTTGAGACTCGGGGTCAAGGCTAGGCTCGGCATAGCAATGCAAAATTGTAAAACGATAATATAGACAATTGTTATTACTTGATTATAGATCAGATTTAAAATTGTATTCCATTCCAGTCCAATGGCTCTGAAATGTCACTAAATTAAATATTCATTCGAGACGCAGGTTAGCTATAACTGGCATGTAAAATACTGTAACGCCATCTATCGCCAGAGCCTATTTCTTTGTGTTTAAGGGTGACAAACAGGGGTTTTTGATGGCTGTGCAAACCTGAAAATTAAAAATCGGATTTTAAGTTGAATATTCTATGCCCGACAACACTTAATGTGTTTATGTAGTATGGCCGGTACTTCAAAAGACGAGCAAAATACATCCCCAAACCATCCGATTTAAATGCCAGCAAACAATGCATTTGCAATTTAAAGACCCTTCTTGTATTGAAACATTGAATGAAAATTAGATGTTGACCAGTCTTTTTCCAAGTATAAAGTCTTCCAGTTGTTTGAATTTACTATTCTCCACTTTCCAGTAGTGAGGGTCTGAGAAACGTCACCACTATTAAGAAATAAGGTGAAACAGTCAACAATCAAAAGCTGTCATTATGGACAAACACGAGCAAATGGCATGTGGAAGCCTTCACTCGCAGTACACATCAAATCCGCACTCGTCACTAATTATTCTAATCGTGGAATTCAACCGTTGCTCAAAAAATTACTGAGTAAGCCTAACATAATTAAACCAAAATGCGCCATAGGTACAGTACCAAAACTTGAAAAAGTTCTTCAAATCGCTGAATTTGTGCGAAAAAAGTGTGACCTGTGAGTTGTATACATTTTAGGATGGCAATGTTTCGCCAGGATTGTGTGAACTGGTTCGCTAATGCAGATGTCAACAATGACCATGGATTAAGTTACAGCGAAGTCTCTAGCAAATTAATGCTAGCGGATAGGAATGGTATGTATGTATTCGCCCGAAGAACTGTGTACACTAACCGCCTCTTGCCCATTGATGTCGTCGCTTCGAACAGTCTCGTCAGTTCGCAGGCGTGGTGATGTATATGGTGTGATTGCTACAATATAAACATCTCCCTCTCCCTCTCTCTCTGTTGTGAATTTGCAACATCTTGCTTGCGGTTATACACGGTCTACACTGACGAGCTTTTTGTTTGCAAACTTGATCAAACACTTTGCCAGTGGAGAAGGACCGCCAAGCACTAACAAATTAATTTGCCTACATTATAAGTTTGGTGACGTTTGGTCACAACCTCCAGTTTGGGGAGTTTGGTCATTTACTACGTAAGTCAACACAAGCGTGTATAATATTCGTTTGCGCACATCGTAAATGACCTCCCCCGGAACACCTCGGATTTTCTCGTAGACTCAAATTATCCCTCGGAGATGTTTCATGTCTGGGCAAGTGCGAACTTCAATCATTGTAACAAGTCTGAGTCACGTGACTCTTCAAAATGGAGACCGTAAAATGCCTCCGGGATTACCCTGTAATGAAAGGCTTAACTAAGGGTTATGTGTAAAGCTACATGTATATCTGATCAGGACTTAGTTTCAGAGTTGCGTTGCCTACGAATTTTGAGACTTTTTAGGTCATGGTTTTAGCTTTTGTGTGATGAAATGCATTTGGTGTAATGAATGAAGTTCACACTTGCGCAGACATGTAGGACCTCCGAGTCATAATTTTAGGCCACGAAAATACCCGAGTGGTTCCGGATAACAAGTAACCGACTCGTGAGCCAGACAAGCACGTTATCGTTGCGAACTCTGTTCTTACCGTACAAATGTATGTAGGTACTAAGAGGATAAACAGACCGATATCATAATATAAAAACCCTAGAATTTATTAATCTATGCTGATCGGGCCTTAACCTTTGAAAATTATACAGTTTCTTTCTAATAAACTGTAACTGCGCCACTTCACATAGCGTCAAATATCCTGCTTGAAGAACTATTATCGCCGGCGACAGTATGTGTATTTGAAATTAGCTCCAAGACGAATTTCGAGCCCACGACTTCAATGCCTGCAGTTCGACATTTTGCTAAATGCTAGGTGTCTTGAGAGTATTCAATAACTGAGGTCACCAGTTTTGATTTCCGTTAATTCCACCGAATGACTGGAAATTAGTCTCGAATATCGACGATTAGACCAATAGAATCACATCGGCACAACGGATAATCCCCGAAATGCACATTTTAACCTAAAAAATTACGTTCCTTAATAGCCCTAAGAACCATATTTCGAAACCTTTCTTTTGGTTCATGTTTTGTGATATGACCCTTTAATTTAATACTTCGAATTAGAGTTCCTAAATACACAATATAAATCCATGAAGTCCTCGAGTTCATTTTATTGAAATTAACTAAAAAGGTTCAAACCGCATTTCAGAGAACGCAAACTATCCCAATTTTGACCAAAAACACCTTCGAAAAAGGTAACACTCCCCTGTAAAACAAGAAACTGGTAATCCTATACTTTAAAAAACGTGATATTTCATAGTAACAATTTCGCACCGTTTTATAATTTCATTTGGACGTTCTTTGACGGCAGTGGTTAAATCCAAGTTACTCAATAATTCAAAGACAACCACTGTGCTGTATCAAATGAGTATTGGAATGAGTTGATCTGAACCTAATAAAATAGTCCCGCGATTAATGGCCGTGAGCTTGTCTGTTGGAGATTCCTGTCAAACAGCTAAAATGAACCGTCATTCATTTTTTGCCAACAAGTCTCGTTAAAAACTTCATTCTGGGGAAAATGACAACAAAACTTAATAACGCAAACAAAAGTCGCAATTAAAGGGCAGGGCAATTTTATGGCAAACGCATAAGACCACGCTATTCAACATAATCGAAACTGGAACTCTTGTTTGAATGAATCTCTTTGTTCAAATTTTTCTGCCATTGCCCATATTTTTTCATTCTTGGCCAATTATTGAATTAACCCTCATGAGTATAGACAAATCAGCCTTTGCCCCGGTTGAAGACATTGCAAAATAAAAGCAAAATCATAATGCAAATCACGAAAATCTAATAATAGTTTGTCTTTGCTTTGTGGCTTCACTTACATCAGCTTTTCTTGTTATCCATGTTTTAACACCTGTTTTAAAGGGCGCAATAGTATACTACGGCGATAACAGCGCCTCTCACCCAAACGCAAGAACACTCAAGACGTCGCGAGATAGCGCCATTTATTAAAAGTGAAGCACGTGATCACACTTACTTACTTGTCGTGTTCATTGCGTCTACAGAACCTTACCAGCATCACAGGCGCTTGAGTTTTTCTGTTCATGGATGGCTACTGACGTCACTCACTACAAAGAAAACATAAAGTTGGACACTCAAAATCTGTTTGCTCAGAATTTTCTACTCAAATGTACATGGAACTCTACGGTAATTGTATCCAACAAATATTTGAATACCTTCTTTCACTCGATCACTTCAAAATGCCTTCGAGTGCTGATTTGACGACAAAATTGACGAATAAAGACCAAAATCACAAATTCAAGGTCCTTATTTCGTGACGTAATACATTCATGGCAGACGACTTTCGAGCATACGGTTTTTTGGCGGACGCTCCCAAAGCAATTCCGAAGCTCTGTTTTCGCGCGCCCACGAATGTTTTTTGAGTGCCCTCCACATAATTTAGCATAAGTTTGAATGTAGTTAAACTCTCGTTATGAAAAATAATGTTGTTTATAATTGAAGCGCTGGCCTACTGTAAAATCCGGCAATTGCCGATAGGTGATTTACCGAAACACAAGATAAGCCCGTTCTTGCTATTGAATTCTACATTAAGTGACAAAATGAGCTATAAGGAGAAACACATAACACAGAAATGAAAGGATTTTTTGAGTAACCTCAATCATTTAAGGTCCTGCTCTCACACGTTGTTAACCCTTATTACATGGTTAGAGGATGTTATAATGATCCAAGAAGTACCTACCCCAAAACTAATACACGATCCGTACTTGAAAAAAGTTTAAATGAACGCGCCACTCACGATTCGCACCCGAAGAACCACCGCCATTTTGAACTTGCCGCGAACCCGGAAGTACAATTCATTCAGGAAACCAGGCCGAGAAAACGCCGTCAGTGCGACTGGAGCAGTGCCTGTGCTGTTACCAGCCACCAAACGGGGATAAAATAATCGACAGCGCGCCTTAATTTAAATAAAATCAAACTACGGACAATTTTATTGAATTTGCGGAAGAATTGTGGCGAATAAATTTTGACAGAAATTATTTTGCCAGACTCGGGACCGCAGCCTATCGGACCCGGTGCGGATCGAGACCAGACACTNTACTTTTTCGATTTTTACTGAGTAGAATGTACTGCCTTTCCGATGATAGCAAAGTACTTTTTCAAAACGAGAAAAAAATAAAACCAAAAAAAAATTGGTTCGACCCATACTGGTTCCTAGGTTCGACCGGCCTACGTAAGGAACTAAACGCCAATGCTAGTTTAACATACTGAGTAAGCGAAACATTCCAAAAAATCAACGACCACTAACTACAAACTATAAATACACTACATATGCACGAGATATTACTAATAGAACAAAATAGTGAAGACTTTTCGAGCAAGCCATAGCACATTCAGTTACAAGGAAAAAATGGCGGCGTTCAGGACAAGTTCCTGAACTGATGAGCCGGAAATGTGGGTACGGAAATAACCGATCACAGCCGGTAATTTTAAGCTCACAGAGAAGGGTCAAATACTGTTAAAAATCGCTTTTGGCAGGAAAGGCGAAAAGAATATAAAGAAAGTGTGTCGAAAATAAGAATTTATGTAGTAAGTATTTTCGGATACTGGAACCACATGGGCAGTTTGAGAGCAGGACTTTAAATTGGGGATAAATTTCTTGACATTTATGTTGAGGCTGGTTGCTCAAACTCGAAATTTTATCTTCGACAGGCGTACAAGTTAAAGCAAAACAAGAATCCGCCATGTTAACTGTTTTGGGTTCTTGAATTCAGAGTTTTGAGGTTGTTTCGAAAATTTCGTCTAATTCACCACGCACAGGGATAATTTAATAGGCTCAAGGAAAGATATGGCTTCAAAGGTTTATGCAGTACCGGTCTGAGGGAGATACACGCAGATTTTATTTGGATTTCGGACAGTTAAAGTTGGGAGCCTCAACTCGTCAAAGTTTTAGTGTCCAACCTTTATGTTTCCTGTAAATGGTTATGAGTCATCTGAAAATTCGAGCGCCTGTGACCAGCATGAGCCTCGATAATCCTCAGACAAATTCTTGCTAAGTAATTTTGGACCTATTACACTTTGGTGAATACAAACGACATAATCTTCTTTTTCAGGGGACTCAGTGATCTCGTATTATGAAATAAATAATGCAGGTGATGTCTACATAATGATCTTCAACTACTTGGACAGTGACAACAACAATTTCGTTACCTATGACGAAATTTTAGCTGCTTTCTATGTTCATGAAGGTAAACACATACATCATTGCGTTCTATCTCCTATTAACCCACTATCCTTTGCTATCTGCTTGGTGTTTCCTCAGATGTACTTTGACGCTGTGACTTTTGAAGTTACTGTAACATACATTTAGCGTGTACACCTGCTGGGCCCAGGTGCATATAAGTTATACGCCGTATAGCAACAATGACGTCGCATTATCACGCGTCACGTTATTGTTGAACAATACATCGACGTTATGCAACAATCAAACTTATCTAGCTGATAAGTTTTGAAATTTTATGCAACTCAGCCCTGTAGGCTTATTTCTTATAAACTCCTTCTGAATCTTTTGGCGCAGAATTGTGTTTGTTTCCTACTTTGATGATTTTTGTACGAACAACCCCAAAGTAAGAAAACTCTTGTAGGCAGAGCTAAGACTTTGTTTTCAGCACAAAGGAAGTCGATCTGTTACTCAGTTCTGATGATAGGGTTTCCAGCTTGGGGAATCACGTCTGTAAATAATCTCGAAGTAAAAATATACCGAAAAAATGCGCAACGGAAATGTTCACAGTACACGAATTTATCAGTTCCTGAGAAAGCGCATAACAATGATGTTCACATTCAGTAGGAATCTTACTTTTTCCCCTTTGCCATTTTACTGTAAGTTTAAAACAAACTTCGTGTTGGTCGTTTTAAGTTATTATATTTTAGATTTCAAATTAGGGTAGCTCAATCAGTGACATCTATTGTTCAATTTGAACTTGGATGCCTTTATTGGGTGGTTCTTATTGGAAAGCGGTCTCAGATTGAGAAGACCATCTGTTTAGAATATACAACTGCACGACCTTTTGCAGACTCCCTGTCAGTTTGTAGGCTTTTTTCAACTTTAAAAATCTTCCCTAGTTTTTTTTAGCCTTCCATGGGTTTCCCGATATAACATCAAACTATTTGATTACTTTTCCAGCAGCTAACCTGATGAGCTTTGATATTTGAGTCATTCAATCTTCACTTCGAGTTTCTCCGGCCATCTTCCCTATTTGCCCTCTTCCAGTGTTTGAGAGTTACCGTCATCAAACTGTTATCTAAGTACCCATTATCATATTTTTATTTGACAGGTAACGGCGACAACAAACTTGCACTTTTGGAGTTTTTTTCATTTATTAACTCGGTGAGTACTTTCACGGGTAACCGCAAATTTGGAAAGTCGCTGCAGCAAAGTACTGCAGTCCGTCTCATTTGTTTTCCCGTCGCGCCACCCTCACCCCTCTGGCAAGGGTATTTCCTTGTGGGATCAGTAAATTATTTGATTGTCACTTTTCATTGCTGGAAGTTGCTCAAATGTAATTTTTTTAAAATGAAAAATGTTTTTATTTTGTGGATTTGATAGCAAAATATAATATTGAGTCGCGTCCATTCCTAACAGTCAGTCGCGCGAGGGAAACAAACTTAATTTACCCCTGATCACACAATGACATTTATGCCTTACGTTAGTGATAAATCGTATCACTTTTCCGGGATTGGCCAAATTTAAGATCAGGTTACTGATCTTAATTTGGCAGCCTGTTCTGGAGAATCTAAGTGAATAACACTTTTGAGGGTTCTCTAACGCTAACTCTAATCATTATACTGTAGCTCATATGCACTGTAGAGCATCCAACTGTAATACTTTTGCTTTCAAAGAAAACTGAAAACAGTATTTTTGTATCATTTGAAATATTAGGTATTTATATAGACTACGCATATTTCTGGAAAATGTGTATCCTAGAAGCATTTAGTAAAGGTTGAGTTTTTCGTCATCTAATTAGCAAAAACAAAATGAGAGTAAATTTGACCGGCGTGAACATTTTTAGTGAACCGGCTCTACAGTGCCACAAAACTAATTGTTCGTATGCGCCCATTCCAATGAAATCGCAGTAACACGCGCAACAATATAATTAAGAAAGCACCACTTTTAACTGCCATTTCATGACACCGAGATAGTACCGTCTTGAAGGAGACAATTTACGAATAGGAATCGACTGAGACTTGCGCAATCTAACTGTCTTGAAACCTTAAAAATCCACATGTTAATCAAATTGACTGAAAGGAGCATGCTGACAAAGACATATGTTTTGTATCAATGGAGTACTAAACTAATCTGCGTGGTGGCGCTGCGCCAATGTTAGATCCATGTTGACCTGGTACATCCTCAAAGTATATGGACAATTTTACATAAAAACATGTTAAAAATATGAAAATTGTTTTTCGGTTTAACAATAAAACCCTACAGTTTGGAATGTAGAAAGGCGGACGCCAAAAACGGAGTGAAAAATTTTGAGTGGCCGCTAGGTGGCAAAGAATCAACAACTCCTGTCCGAAAACGGCATTGTTTCGTGTCCGTAATAGAAACCTGTTGTCCAAATATAGTGAAAATCTTTCAAGGAAGATACAGATGCAAACGTAAAAAATGTCACTAGGGAGCACAGCTGTAGTCGGATAGGTCCAAAATTCGTCGCCATCCGTCGTCAGTTTCACAAATCTCATTACATCCAGACACCCAGACAGACATGATATGCGTCCACATATGTATACTTGCATGTGGACGCATAAAAATGACGTTGTACATACGAAAATCGGGGATTCTCTTCCTGCCTGTGCGTTTCCAGAACCTTTCTATTTCTGAAGAAAAACACGTCAAAATTCTCAACACATTTATGAATTCAAAAGCTGTTGAGTCCACGTTTTTCTTTTAAACTTTAATATATGATTCTTTGCTGAAGTTTATAAAATGACGTGTAAAAATCAAAGTGGTATATGAATTCCCATATAGCATTGCTTTGTTGTGCACCACAATCTTCCCATTTACCGCTCTTTATATACATGTATTCATTATATTTTACAGGTGTTCGGGACAAACCTTCAGTGAAAAGGAAACATTTTCAATTGCGTTAGCTACACGTGCGTAGGCTATGATTTTAATTGACAAATAAAAATATTTTGAATTTGTCTGGAATTTTCTGTTTTTCATTTGAGCTCACTGTGCTATACAGTGGCAAGAAGATAACTTGAAAAAGTGTTAAAATAGTTTTAGAATGAGATTGAAATTTCATAGGGTCATTTTATGAACAGAATAGTCACCCTGATATAGGAAATAAGTAGTCTTTACCTTTTCAATAAATGCAGGGGAAATTGTCTCCGCAATGAACAGACCGCTTAGGGGTTTGCAAATGGCTGAGGTAGCGCCTCTCATGCCTGGATAGTTGTACTGCAGTTGTTTCTTGCTGTGGAATGTTGGGTTCTGAGTGGAATTTGTGTTTGGTACCAAGAAAATCAGTTTAGAAAACTATACTTTTTCTGAACAAATTCATCGATTAGAATATTTTGCGTTCTAATGGCCGTAAACATAGTCACTACTTACAATGTACGAGTCGGGAAGCCGGCGGTGGGTACTGGCGCTGTCTAGCAGACCGCGGCGTAAAGTGGAGACATCTTCGAAAGTTTAGAATTGTCTGAAAATATACCCAGCACCACCTGAGCTCTACTACTATAGCAAAATCGTATAATTATCTAGTAGTACAAATAATAACAGAAATTTATCTTAACACTAGGTCCCCAGCAACTGCATGAGAGGTTTTGTGAAATTGTCACTGTAGGGAGACAGTCAGCAGGCTGCGGAACACGCTGCTAATAAGCCGTGATGTTGCTCCATTTTATCCCCCATATGCTTCTACGAGTGTTAAATTAAGTCAGGGCTATGCTTGAAAACGCAGATAGTCTGCGCAAATATGTAGCAGTACAAGACAGCTCAGTGGTGCAAAGCTACTCTTACCACGGGTGAACACCCTTACCACACGGCAAAAGCACTCCAGCGTACAACAAAAACACTCTTACCACGGAACAAAAACTTTAACCACAGACACACAGGCACTCATACCACGGACGAATTAGGTACTGTTTATTGATCGTCAGAGGACGTTTCCTCGCGCACCTTCGGTCATGTTCGCTGGAAATTGTCCGTGGTATAAGTGCCTGTCAGCAGTTGAAGTTTTGGTCCGGGGTAAAATTATGAGAGCTTTTACTATGTCTGGTAAAGGTGCACGCGCGTCTTAAGCATTAAGAATTCCTGACTTTGTGGACCTTTTGGTAACAAAAAAGCGGCCGGACTATAAAAAAAAAATGGGAGCACCACTGTGAATTGCGCGTTTGCACAATTTATTGGACTTATGCCTCATTTTCTCGGACTTTTTGTCACTCAGAGGCGGACCTTTTTGCCCACTTCTCCAAATCAGTTGGGGGGCTCGTTCCAGCCCCCCCTCCGAGCCACCTCCCTGGGTGCGCGCATGTTAAGAATGGATCTTCACCCCAACTTACACGAATACAACCCGACTTTACTGGTTTTAAGCATGTGGTGATTGTTCGGGTACAGCTGTGATCCACTTGTAATTACGAAAGCTTGCGCTTTTTGGTGGAACATCCAATATTTATAGTTAGAATATTTTCTTCACACCTTACGTTGTTGTTATGAGTTGAGCTATTGTGACATGCGGCATGCGGCCCGCACAATTCTCTAAAACACTGGGGAGGCTGTCAAAATAGGAATTTTTACATTTGTTATCCATACTGTTGTTTTGCTATCAAGGAGCTTTTGTTTCTTTCTTCTAAATTTTGCTAAAATGTCAAGCTCACGTTACGCAATTACTGACGGATTCGTAGAAAACTCATAAAATGTATTCAATTAACGTAGTAAAATCTAAACATTTGAAGTCATTTTGCTTACTGCACGGGCTCAGGTCCTACATAATAACCTCAGTGTTTTGTTTAAAAGAAAAGACAATGATACTTGATATAATCAATTCTACTCCAAAATGAAACTCACGTTCACCTTTCATTTCCAGTTTGAATGGCAGGAGACAAACACACCCGAAAATACAGAGTACTGCATTTAGGAAGTGTGATATTCCACACACAAATAGACCAATTCTCCTGTTCAAGCGTATTAAGGTTAGGTAGGACCAAAATGTTCAAATGTGGCGGATTTCGATGCAACACATTTCATAAAAGGCCCAGTGGATCCATGTGAAACTTTCAGACACTATGCTTTATGCAGTGTTTTATGAAAAGCTGTTAGAAATTGTTTTAACAATACTTCAAGGAATTCAGAAAACTATTTCAAAAGGGCCTGATTCAGATTCCCAACTGTTTCTCTTACAAACGTTGTTATTCGTGGACTTAAAATAACGTACAGCATGAGAGCGTTTTGTCGAAGATCCTCGGGATCGATGTACTACAGTGACATTAGCTTTTAGGCATGTTCACAGAAGTGCAGTAACTGTGCGTACAAAAAGTAGTATTTTCACCTTCTAACACGAATGCGGTAATAACGACGTTTTAAAACATCCACTGTTGAAGACAATTTTAAAAGTTAACGATTTTGGTTATACATTTAGTGTCTACAGTGTGCATATGCGTGTGGACAGAAAGTGTTTTCAAGAGTTTCCAGAGTCGTGTGGCAAGGGCCTTGTCATATTAAATCAAACGTGATGAACTGTTGTACAAAGCATGTCTTCAAATTTATTGGGGACAAATAAAACAACAAGAACAATGCATATGTAAAGTTGTACTGGGAATTTCAGGGTCACAGCTCTACAAATAAATATTTCACTGAAGTATAAAATTGTCCAATTAGGAAAACCTACGAGTG
Source organism: Phoronis australis (assembly GCA_002633005.1). Taxonomy (NCBI): domain Eukaryota; kingdom Metazoa; phylum Phoronida; family Phoronidae; genus Phoronis; species Phoronis australis. The sequence goes on along the minus strand of NMRA01000315.1, from coordinate 191,023 downwards.
AACGTACTGTTGCTTGAGGCTGGACCAACAGATACCTGGAGAGAAAGAACAAACAGCACTACCATCGGAACTACATGTAACTAGGAGTTGGATATGAAGCATGAAGGGCTGTATAATGTTATTTTCCCAAATAATAGGATTTATGTCAGAGTGCCATAAATCTCATTAGATAAATAAAGTTAACGGCATATACTCGGGAACCCAATGGTCGTCCGCCTAAGCATAAAACCGGCTTGTCGTCGTACTCACCCAATTATCCACTTCAAATTTATGCTCTGAATAGGATTTGATTTAACTCTCACAAATATTCGTTGATTCAAAATTTTTCTTTTATTGATACCGAGTTGTTTCAACTGTGCATTGCTTTTCGGCAGCCATGGTCGTCATATGCTGCTGCCTTTTGAAATAACAGAAAACCACGCAGAAAAAGGCCCAGAAAATAGTGGAAAGTCGTTTACAAGAATTCTAGATCAACCAGAAACTGTTTTACTGGCATGATATCGACTTTTAAATCGATTAAAATCGATTCAGAATTTCAGTTCTGGAAAATAAATCGCGAGATTGTTTTATTCCAGTTAGATCTTACTTATTTTCTATATGTGACCTCTTTGTTTGGCTTTTTGCTGTTGCTGTTTTTAATACCACTCATCTCTGCTGTCTTTCTTTTTCTTTTCAGTTTTTCTGCATTCTCTGTTAACACCTTTTCAGCCGAAACAGAATTGTAACCCTTTGAGACTTGGTCGGCGGAAGTTGATCATTGAACCTCGATTCAGTTGTTTTAATAAATTACCCAATATAATTTTGTTTGATTTTTTCTGACCTTTAACAGACTTCTGCAATCATAAATAAACAAATAAATACCCAAGTTGCATTTGCATTTTATTGCTCAATCGCTTCTTTTATTTTTAATTATGTCATGCCGTGTTGTATGTAACAATGCAATATAATGAAATAAAGTCAATGTTTTACTTTATTGGTGGCCACTCTCTATCAATTCAAGTATTTGATTTTCTTCACATAAATCCAAAATGCCTGAACCAAAAATTTCAACATAAATTTTGAGCTCAGCACTGTGTTTTGCAATAAAAATTAAGTGGACAATATTTTGATAACCAATGCGTGGGCCGAAACTGTAAAGCACCCAGCGTGTTGCATTTGTCTGCTGCGTTTTTCCATTGGCCAAACAGGTGTCGGTCAGTAGCTGGGACGAATAGAAAATTTGCATAAACAATCCCAGTGTTTTTTGTTTCGTGTGAATAATGAACAAAAAATGCATTAGTAAAATCTACAAGTTTTTAAATGGTTTCAAAAACAGTCGGTAAATGCACCGACTTTCGTCTCAGTTCTTCGATGAGTGTTACTCCCGAGAGGTTAGTACCTAACGTGCAGACGAGCACTCCAGATTGGAACGCTAAGTCCCGCGTGGCTGCGCTGCATGCGAAAGAAGATGGCGGACGATCATTGGAGCCTGACGACGATAGGTATCCGGACTATACCACTCACAGTCTACGTTCCCAATGCACACGAATATTGTATTATCGATTGCATTATTGGGAATGAATATAACAACACAAGAATAATATAAATTTTAGGTTGTATAGGGAATTTGAGGGTCAAAGCTTCACAGATAATTATTTCACAGAAGGTACCAGATGGGTACCTAAATTACAAAAGATAACACACACTTTTGCGATACCCAGGTTAGTATAGTACCAAATGGGTACATAATACCAAATGGGTATTGGCCGATTGCCTACCAAGTCTGTCGAGCAAAACGGCAAAGTCAATAATAAGTACCAAACTGCCAAATGGGCAAATATATAAGGTACCAAGTGAGTACACCAAACAGCCAACTGGGCTATAACAACCTAAAGCAAACACCTGTGCATATTACAAGAGAAAGATGTCTACAACAGAGTCATACGCATGACTTTTTGTATTCATCTGAAGAACAAGTCTTCACCCTGCACTGAGAACAAAATTTCGGGCCATTGTATTTCAGCATTTACTGCTATGAGGATTTTTGGAAAGAACGCAAACCGAAATGCTATGGTCATCATCTACTGAGAAATGTCGAAAAAATTTGGAAGTGGCGTGTGTCACGAATGTACTGTTTTCAAAACGACGATATACTTTCTGTTGTTACAAAAGGCGGAGAATTACGCCAAAAATGACGTTTATTAGATTGTTTTTCACTTAAACGGTTGTAACGGGTAAGGTGAGTGTCACATGACTACCAGATTTTGCATGGACACCCCTCGGTCTTTAGCTCTACATTTTGCTACACATTTCACGGTGAGGTGACGAACATAACTACCCGGGATGTGCCAGCGCAATTTCGAGGTCTGTCGGAGTCCAGCACACAGCGGTACAGTACCTCGATGTACTTTTACGAAAGTCTTTATACACCTAGCTGGCTGGCTAGGAAGGGCCTAACCTCGAAACAATATACATGTAGCTACGATTTTTACTCCGAAAGTGACAACAAATTCGGAATAATAATGGATCAAAGTGGATGACACTATAACCGATCGCATCCTTCCGTTTTCATGCATCCATTATATAAAATCAGCCCCATGCTCAAACCAATCGTCGGTGTTTTTCCCAAAATATTTTTTCTATTGTTGTTCCAACATATTAAGAAAGTATACAAAAATAAAAAACACTCTCTGTGGGAAAGCACAATATACATCGTGATGAAGTGGTGATCATGAGCAATAGCGGATGGGCGCAAATGCGTGCTACTTGTTGAGCATTCCCCGGCATGAAAACACTTGTGGTTGTTTTCTGATTTTTATGCAGTTTTACTGCAGCATTTCAAAGTTTCTTCATTGTTGAGACTTTTTATGCATACATGTAATGTATAAAAAGTCTTATATCTAGAGTTCGCCGTCAGCAATTCAACATAAAATCTTAACATTTACTTTGCTGTAATTTTACGCAATTCCTAGGTTTATTCGATTTTACCACCTTTCAATAGTTGAACGAAAGTAAATAAGCCGGCGTCAAGACTGGAGTGGCCACGGGAGAACGAACAGCGAACAATTAAATGTTTGTTTGGTCAAAGTTCACCCGCTAAGTCATAAAATGGTAATTGCCGACCGAGGATACTCATAATCCGACATGGTCTCCTATGGTAGGCGACCACTTTGCCGACCGCAGAGGCGACTCAGCGTACGACTCCTAGCAGACCCGCGTTATTGGTTGGCTGCTGGTCGGACAAAAATTATGATATGCGCTGTATGGAAAGTAAATTTAACTTATTAAAAATAGAGCAAAACTAATATCGTTGTGTTTGCATTTCAAATAGGTTTGGGAAAGAGATGACGAAACAAAAACGTCCGTTGTTTATACGATGACCACCATCCCTTACACCGGAGTGACTGAACTCTGAAATCATTTGATGTGGGTAGGACTTATATGAAGTACCATCTTGCAACCAATGACAAAAAGCAACAATAAGTTCTCGCAGTAAATACAGAGATTATAGGTGAGTACTGATGTCCACATAGACTTTCGTCATCATGCTTGAAATTGGTGTGATTTGTTTATCGTTCAGATAAACAATAAAGGTAAAGAATAATGGATTGTAAATAATGAACATTACTGGTATCAGCATAAAGTGATGTTTGACGAAGGCGCCAAATATGTTTGACAAGAAGTTAGTCCAAGTTCGACAGAATCTGAGAGTTAACTGAAATCTGTAAAAGTCCCTTTGAAATCTACTTTATTATACAAAAGTGGTGACACGACTGTGCACTTTAAATGGATTCGTCATTTATACTCACTTTTACACCTGTTAATTGTACAGGCGAGGTTCTGATTGCCCAGCATCGTTGACCCAAAAGTGTCTGGACTTCATTTCGGTCAGGGATAATCATTCAAACTGTATTTCCAGGCACAGATTCATTCGAGTGTTGCGAGCAGAGACATAATATGTAATAAACAACTATGCCAATTTTAATAGTTTAGTATAGTTTAAAAACTATACTCATTGATAAAAAACTACACGTTTTCAAGAATTATATATGCAGAACATAAAAAGTGCCGAAAGCAATGTTGCAATGATTAAAATCTGTTCACTAAAAGTAAATTTACGCACGTCAAAATTAAATTATTGTATTACACTGCTCACCTACATGTATGTTCACCTGTGTATGACCGTTCTGTGAGCAGTGCAAAAGATATGGAAATGAGCTGTATGGACTCACTGGATATTGAGTTGACCCAAGCAAGTATTCAATACAACTGATACCTTCATGTCATGCAAAAACTGCTTTACGGAACGTTGAAATAAGGAAGGAGTACTTTCCAGTATATTCCACATGTGAAATAATACAGCTATTGCCCAATATATTTCGGGTAATATGACTCTTACAATTTCATTGCGGCAAACCTGTGAGTATTTGTAATATAGTGTTTAATGGTTCTAAAATGCAAAATGAAATACTAAACAACAGTGATACTAAAAAGAAGTCAAGTGGTACCGGCGACAGTAGACACAAATTTATCTTTTCTTTTATAATATTTGAAAATGGGTGGAAAACGGGAAGCAAAATTGTGAAAAAATAACGCAAATGGTTAGTTTTTAAAACGTCTTCAGTGTCTTTATTTGGAAAACGAGTGACTAAATTTCATGAAAAACAACATTCTAATGCGAACACAAAAGGATTTGACACTTTCAAGAAAAAAGAAATATATTCTAATGAATACTCGTAAATTTTATGGACACTCTATGTAAGTAAAATGCAAATATTACACATTAGTTCTCAGTCAAACGAAACACCCGATCCATTCACAGGTGGCGTTGCTGGTGTTGGAATAAAGTTGGGAGGTACATGTATTCGTGGATGCAGTATTTTACGACTTGATTTCTGGAATCAGCCTTACTTTTGTAAAACGAGGTCAATATAATAACGCATTTTCCTCCATTTAGGAAAAAATATTTGTATCTGGGACCATCCTTGTATACGTGTTTCTATAGCCAAAATCAGCAACGCCAATAGGGCTTTGGGATAAAGGCCATATTTCAATTAAATATACAAGCCTGGCCGATGTCGGAGTTGTAACCACCAGCGTGAACCAAGTGAACGAGAAAATGGGAGTCAACAGTAGTTGCAAAATTTTTTTAAAATTTTGGAACTTACGGTAAACTTATATTCTCACCTTAGCGCTTAACTCCTTCATCTCTACTGGTTAACGCAAAAAATCCATCGCCTCTGACGGTGTTCATAGACAACAACTGCAAAGCCCTAGACCATGAGTCTGATAACTGAAATCTGGCCCTCCATTCCTTGTTTTATCATAAAGAAAGCTGTCTCTCAGTCGCTAACACAACCGTGGCGCTCAAGCCAAAAACTCCCTCCGTTCCCGTGACCTTTGTCGACCGAATCACACCTGAATCATGTCTAGGGCCACTGAGGTGATCAAACACACGTAGTTTAAACTACTGGCATTTGCTCTGCGGTGCTGCGTCATGTGGCTGTTCAATTTCATCGATATACGAGTCTTCACATTTGTCAGTCACACAAAATGTGATATACAACTCCTCTGACACCACCACGTTTATTCATTGGTGTGCTGTAAAATACTTCTGAGTGCATCAACAGAAGTGTGTATTATTCTAATGCTTTTTACTTTAGAATTCATCATCAGAGAAAAATACTATACTCACTATATGTATACTGCCCCTATTTGAGGGATCAGACTTTCTCTGTCATCTTGACAGAAAATGACATCGTTATGCATATTAATTAGTTTGAAATGTCGATAATTCAATAAATGTCTACAATTCCTAACTGTACTATCTCGTCATTCCGATGATTTTTTCTCAAAACCATCGTCTCAATAGTTTACAACAAAACCGCTCAGACCGGAATTACTTGGAACCGACATTTTAGTATAGAATGCGTCTGTAAACCATGTCTACAGTACATTCTTGACAAAGTGCATCGCACGATTTACGACTAACAAGTGATATTGGAGTACATTCATCCACAGTCTCTTGGACAAGATGTAAATACAATTGATGTACTAATGGTTTTCAGAAAGTGTCGACAAAATGGTTGTCTCATTGACATGCTTCCTGGTTCTCGCCGTCGTCTCACTTGCTCACGAAGCACGAGATGCAACGCAATTGTAAGTATTGCTTTGGTCACTTGTTTGATTTTTAAAAATTTCTGAAAGACACTATCAATCATTTTGTATGATTGAAAACAACAGCTGTCTTCACAGGAGCATTTGATCTTCCAAAGAAATATCTTAGAGTTCTTACTTTTTCTTTGAATTAACTTGTTAAAACATATTTTCCTTATTCCTCAGACAGTCATACTACTTTGGTGAATCAATCTAATCAGAGGTGACAAACAGCCAAGAAACAATTGCTAATCAGAGCAAGATTAGATCCATATCGCAACAGTCAATAAAAATGTGTTTTTGACAGAAACCCTAGATTTCACACTCTTCCAAACATGACCGGTGACTTCAGCCTATTATTTTACGCTTCTTCAGTCCTTCTGCTTGTCACGGACTTTAACTTCACTCATTCAAGTACCAAAACCTAAAATGTTCTAATCTTTTGAAAATTAAACAAAAAGTATTTTGTCGCCGTGTTTTCTTAAACATGTCACCTCACAAATAACGGGTGACCACCGGTACTATCGGTCCCACGGAAATGTGTTTTGACTACCGGTCAGACTACGCATTAGGTGATTTGGCTTCACATCCGACCTGGTCATAGTGCCTTGGTTAAACCAACAGCATTTTGTCAATTCCATCGTGGTCTCTCACTGGCTCATTTGCTATGACATCACAGAAGCATTCCTACAGAATTTTCGGGTGATTGTCATTCGTAGCGAGATACTGAACAAAGAAGTGTTGAAATGTTATGTAGTGTTAAACTTGACGGGACCTGGCAGCGTGCCTCGAGGGATGGTCGTGAAACTGGGTGGTGTTGTTCCCATCACAAGTACCAAGAAGTCATTTGAACATACCCCATACGTGCTGAAACCCGATTCAAATCATTGCGAATTTAATGTCTACTCTACGCTATTCGCACGAATGAACGTTCCACAGTTCTAAGTTGCATCGTCTCATGAACTTCTAATTTAAAAACGGTGAAGCACCACAGCCACAAGAAAAAAAAAACAATACTGCGTGAGTGTTTAAGATACCAAAAGTATTAATTCTGCCTACATGTATTTCCCGGTCCTTAAAGTGGTTTTACTTAGTGTAACAGACGTATCCAAAATAGGAACTGCGTGCAACTAACGTCATTGAGCAGAAAATGAATAAATCCTTGTCTCAGAAAAAAAATCAGAAACATAGACATCGCAGACAGCTTCAAATTTTGGAATACGCATGAAATGGTAACCTACATGTAGCGGAGTACAAAAAATGGCCTCCTTTTCGAGATGTTCACAGGACTCTAATACAAATAAAGATTGGATGCGAGACTGGAAGACTGATAGTAGATGATCGAACAACGTTAATGTCTTATTGGGGACAAATAAAACAACAAGAATAATAAATATTTTAAGTTGTATTGGGAATTTCAGGGTCACAGCTCTACAAATAAATATTTCACAGAAGGAACCAGATGAGTTCCTTAATTACAAGAGATAACACACACATTTCCGATACCCAAAGTGTAACTGAGTATCGGATACTAAGTGGCACAGGTTAGCATAGTACCAAATGGGTACATAATACCAAATGGGTATTGGCCGATTGCCTACCAACTGGGTCGAGCAAAGCGGCAAATTCAATAACAAGTACCAAGTGGGTACAAACTGCCAAATGGGCAAATATCATATAAAGTACCAAGTGGGTACACCAAACAGCCAACTGGGCTATAACAACCTGCAAAGCAGGTTCCGGACAAGCTGAGTGAGCAGACCAGCCGGAGTGA
>NMRA01000315.1:135064-180635 GCA_002633005.1 Phoronis australis | reverse complement strand
TCTCTCTCTCACCCCAGTATGCGTATTTGAAATTAGCTTCAAGACGAATTCCAGCCTACGTCATTACTAGCTGGAGTTCTTCTTAAGAGTGTTTAATAACTAAGGTCATCAGTCTTGATTTCCGTTAATTCCACCGAATGCCGGGAAATAAGCCCCGAATATTGACAACCAGTCAAATGAAATCGCATAAACACAACGGATAATCCCCAAATTGTACATTTTTACCTAAAACCAATGGCGCTCTTTTAAAGCTCTAAGCAGCACCATATTCCGAAACTTTCCTTTTGGTTCATGTTTTGTGATATACATGTAGCCCTCTAATTTAATTCGGCGTATTAGGGTTCTTCATTTTAAATCGTGACATCCTACAGTTCAAATATCATTTTATTGAAATTGACTAAGAAGATGCAAAACTTAATTCAGAGAACGCAAATTATGCTAATTTGTCCATAATGCTTCAAAAAACGTAACAATATCCTTTACAGACAAACAATTGGTCACCCTGCACTTTAACAAGAGTTATTGGGACAAATAAAACAACACGAGAATGATATATACTTTAAGTTGTATTGGAATTTCAGGGTGACAGCTCTACAAATAATTATTACACGGAAGGTGCCAGATGGATACCTTAATTACAAGAGACAACACAATGCGATACCCAATGTGTAATTGAGTGTCTGCTATTAAGTGGCACTGGTTGGTATAGTACCAAATGAGTACATAATACCAAATGGGTATTGGCCGATTGCCTACAAAGTGGGTCGAGCAAAACGGCATATTCAATAAGAAATACCAAGTAGGTACAAACTGCCAAATGGGCAAATGTCGTATAAAGTACCAAGTGGGTACACCAAACAGCCAACTAGGCTATAAAAACCTGGCAAAGCAGGCTCCGGACAAGTTGACTGAGCACACAAGCCGGAGTGATAAAAAGAGATATTGTAAGGAACGTAGTGTCGTGGCTCAGTGTGTGTGCCACATGGGTTATTGGTGGATGAACAATCCTGTCCACCGCTACAACCCCGAGTTATATTTCACAGTAACAATATTTTGCACCATTTTATAATTTCATAAGTTCTTTAGTGCAGTGGTTAAATTCAAGTTAGTGAATAATTCAAAAACAATCAAAGTGTCAAGTGAGTATCGGAATGAGATGATCTGAATCCAATAGAAGGTTTCCATGGTGAATGGCCGTGAACTTGTCTGTCGAACATTTTGCCAAGCAGCTAAAAGTGCACGTCACTCATTTTCGCCGAGAAGGCCATGTTAAAAACTTCATTCTGGGAATAAGGACAACAAAACTTAATAACGCTAACAAAAATCGCAGTTAAAGGGCAGGGCAATTTTATGACAAACGCATGCAGAGTCCACATAAGACCACGCTATTCAAAATACTCAAAATTGGAACTCTCGAGTGAATGAATCTCTCTGTCCAACTTTTTCTGCCAGAGCCTAACTTTTTCACTCTTGGCCAATTTTCGAGGATAGGCAAATTTCCTGGAACCCTAAATCAGCCTTTGTCGCAGTTGGAGACACTCCAAAATAAAAGCAAAACCATAATGTAAACCACGAGAATAAAATACAAGTTTGTCCTTGGTTTGCGGCTTCACTTTCATCACCTTTTTCTTGAAACTTTACTTATCATCCACCCTTAGAATTGTTTTAACATCTGCTTTGAAGGGGGCAATATTATACTTCGGCGCCTCTGACGCCGCGACACAAGACGTCGCGAGATTGCGCCATTTGTTACAAGTGGAGCAAGTAATCACGCCAACTTACATGTACTTGTCGTGTTCATTGCGTCTACCGAACCCTACCGGCAGGAGTCTTGATAATCCTCAGGCAAATTCTAGCTAAGTAATTTTGGACCTTCCCGTGCTTATCTTATAGTTAGTACAAACGACGTAATTTTCTTCAGGGGACAAAAGGATAACGTATCGTGAAATACAGGGTACGGCTGCGGACAACATGTTCATCTTCGACTACCTGGACAGCGACAAGAGCAATTATATTACCAATAACGAAATTTCAGCACAATTCGAGGCTCATGACGGTACGGAATATATATCATTGCGTTCTATCTCAACTTTTGGTTCACTATCCTTTGCTATCTGCTTGGTGTTTTCTCAGATACATTTTGGCGCTGTGACATTTGAAGTTACTGTAAAGTACTTATTTCTCATTAACTCCTTCTTTTGGCACAGAATCGTGTTTGTTTCCTACAATGATACCTTTGTACAAAATAGCCCAACAGAAAAACAAACTCTTGAAGCCAGAGCTAAGACTTTGTTTTCAGTACAAAGGAAGTCGATCTGTTGCTCTGTGCTGAAGATGGGATTTCCAGCTTGGGGAATCAAGTTTGTGAAAAATCTCGAAGTAAAAGTCTACGTAAAAAAAATGCGCAATGAAAACGATGATTCCCGATAAAGTGTATAACAATGATGTCCACATCCATTAGGCATCTTACTTTCTTTCCTTTGGGATTTCACTAGAACTTAAAACAAACTTCCTGTTAGTCATTTTGTTTATTTTATTTTAGATTTCAAATGTGGGTATCCCAGTCAGTGATACGTATTGTTTAATTTGAACTTGGATGCCATTATTGGGTGGCTCATATTGGAAAGCGGTCTCTGATTAAGAAGTCCATCTTATTAGAATATACAGTTGCACGACCTATTGCAAACTCCTTGTCAATTTGTAGGCTTCTCAATTTAAAAAAAATCTTCCTTAGTTTCTTTTCAGTCTTCCATGAGTTTTCGACAAAACATAAAAATTTTGATTACCTTTCCATCAGCTTACATGACCAGCTTTGAGATTAGAGTCATTCAATCATCCCTTAGAGTATTCCCGGCCATTTTCTTCAATTTCGCTCTTTTCCTGTGTTTGAGATTTATCGTCATCAAACTGTTTTCTAAGTACCCATTATCATATTTTTATTTTGGCAGGTAACGACGACAACAGACTCACGCTTACGGAGTTTTTTTCATTTATTAACGCGGTGAGTACACTCATGCGTAGCTGAAAATTAGGAAAATTTCTGCATCAACTTACTGCAGTTCGTCTCAGTTGTTTTCCTCTCGCGCGACCCTGACTCCTCGGACACACAAAGATAGTTTCCAGTACAGTCTGCAAAGCGACAGAAACGAATGGGAGTCGACTGAGACTTGCACAATCAACTGTCTTTAAATCACAAAAAACACATGTTAATCAAAGTGACTTAAAAGTAGCATGCTAACAGAAAATGATGGGTTTTTATCAATAGAGTACTTTAGGAAAGTAGCTTTGTGGTGGCGCTGCGACTATGATAGGTACTGGTCGTCACTCGAGACTCACGGGCAGACATTAGCTTTGCAGCTATATACCAGGAAATGAAATTAACATAAAAGTGCCATAATAAATGTAAGTTGCAACATCAAGAATCTAACTATCCAATCATTGTGTTATTCTTTAAAATAATGTCGTTCCTTCTGAAAGTGAGCCTGGTACACCCTCAACATAAACGAACAATTTTACATAACAACATATCGAAAAATATGAAAATGAGAATAATTGTTCAGCAGGTAGCAAGAAAGCAGCCGCCAAAAACGGACTAAAAAATAAGTGGCCACCAGGTGGCAAACAATCTCCAAAACCTTTCGAAAACGGGAACGTTTCTTCTCCGTAATTAAAACATGTTTTCCAAATTTCGTTAAAATCCATCAAGGATGATACAGAGGCATACATTGTCCTGCTGTTGTTTCTTCCTGTGGAATGTAGAGCTCTGAGTGGAATTTTTGTTTAGTACAAATGGCGGCACAGCCGAAGTCGGATCGGTCCAAAATTCGTCGCCATCTGTCGTCCGCTTTACAGGAACACATGTGTCAAATTTAATTACGATCCAGACGTCCAGGCAGATATGACGGCAATATGCACCCACATGTATCTGAACGTATAAAAATGATGGGGTGCTTTCGAAAATCGGGGATTCTCCTATCTGTACGCGTCCAGTACCTTAATTTGTAAAGAAAAACTCGTCAAAACTCTGGGCACATTTGTAGATGTCTGGTCATCTTAAGCTGCTGAGTCCACGTTACTCTTTACTGGACATTATAAAAATGACGTGTTAAAATCAATGTGGGATATGCATTCCCAAATAGCATTGCTTCTCGTTGTCGTTATAGTGTTGTGAACAGCAACCTTCCCATTTACTGTACCTATCTTTATGTATTTATTATATTTTACAGGTGTTCGGGACAAACTTCTACTGAAAAGAAAACATGTTCTATTGTTTCAGCTACACATGTGTGGTCTATGACTTTAATCGACAAATAAAAATATTCTGAATTTGTTTGGCAATTTGTGTTTTTCATTTGAACACGCTTTCGCAATTATACTCTGCAGTTTCAAGAAGAGAACATGAAAAAATGTTAAAATAGTTATATAAGTTATACAATGTAGAATGAGTTTGAAACTGCATAATGTCATTTCTTGACTGGATGAACACGTTATGTAATAGTATCAAATTTACCATGGAGACAGAAGCAAACAATTACTGCATTAATTTTCTTGATGTATTAATTCACCGTCAGAATGACTTATTGTCTACATCAGTGTAAAGAAAACCCACATTCTCAGGTCTGTACCTCAAGTGGGATAGTTTTGTTCCTAAAAAGCACAAAACTGGTCTGGTCAATGGTGTAATTAATCGGGCCTTTAAAATATGTAGCAATTCTGACTTGTCTGACCGGGAACTTGAAAGGTTCCTTTCCCTACAAGTTCGTGGATAACTTGGGTAAACTAGAGGAAACGTCTCTACCACCTCAAGCAGCAATTCCAAATTGGAAGCAATTAGCGACGCCCTTTGCCGTAAGACATGGAAAGACAACATCATGACGAGTGTGGGAGATTTTTTGGTGTGCTACATTAAGAAAGACACCGGCCCCATGCTGGAAGCCGTCAATACCAATGCGGTGTTCTACGGGGAAAAAGGCGTCGACCTCTTCAAAGATGGCATCGACGTGCCCGGACTGAGTATGGAGGTTCTTTTAAAAAATGAAGACTTGTACAATACTTTTCAACAGAATATCGTTGGAGGTCCCAGTATTGTTTTCCACAGGTGCCACGAAAAGGTAAATACATTTATATGCCAAGGGGAGATGGGGAAAGTCGGAAAAACACTAAATGTGGTGCCAAAGACTCTGGGTTTCGATGTAAACGCTCTAATTGCTTTCGGAGCAACTTGAAGGAGTAACCGACAAGACCATTTATTCGTCGTAGGCGAAAAATAATTGGTTGGGTTACATAACGTGACAAATCGGTATCAGAATTCTTCACCATCCAATGGGGTTGAAAAAATGGGTCAGCGTTGTATTCCAATGGCCTTTTTCTGTCGTCTCTCGCACAAAATTTGTTCAGACTCTAAGGATGATACTGGCACGGCTACGACTGTAGTCTCAAGGAAAAAAAGACGAAATTCCGAGGACGAAGAATGAGACCCGGAACTTCGCCATGAGTGAGCTCATCAGTGGAGAACACCAGAAAAGTTGGAGACTATATCATAGATCAAGGTTATGATTATGAATTTGGGCATTTTAAACAGCAAGACGACACCCTACTGTCTATTGTCAGCTGACGAGAGTTATCCAAGGAACGTTTCTACAACCTCACGTGTGAACAAATAATGATATTTGTTCTAAATGATACTTTATTTGGAGTTGTGGAATGTGACATCGAGGTCCCGAGGTAACTGAGAAAGCTCTTTCCAGAAATGCAACCTTGTTTTATGTGTATTATGAACGAGACGCTAACTTAACCTGACTGTCAGACGATAGTCTGTGTGGGTTTGTTTAAAAGGTAGCTATGCTTTGAAGTTGTGCGTAGATGGAGAGTGAATAATCAAATCCAGTATTTAATTTATTATATGATAACCCCTAATTAGACAAATGAAACCTATAGTTAATTAAGTAATCAACTACAAAGAGAAACTACGCTAGCGCCCTCTCTAAAGATTACTTTAATCAAACAACCAAACNCATCAACTTACTGCAGTTCGTCTCAGTTGTTTTCCTCTCGCGCGACCCTGACTCCTCGGACACACAAAGATAGTTTTCAGTACAGTCTGGAAAGCGACAGAAACGAATGGAAGTCGACTGAGACTTGCACAATCAACTGTCTTTAAATCACAAAAAACACATGTTAATCAAAGTGACTTAAAAGTAGCATGCTAACAGAAAATGATGGGTTTTTATCAGTGGAGTACTTTAGGAAAGTAGCTTTGTGGTGGCGCTGCGACTATGATAGGTACTGGTCGTCACTCGAGACTCACGGGCAGAGATTAGATTTGCAGCTATATACCAGAAAATGAAGTTAACATAAAAGTGCCATAATAAATGTAAGTTGCAACATCAAGAATCTAACTATCCAATCATTGTTGTTATTCTTTAAAATAATGTTGTTCCTTCTGAAAGTGAGCCTGGTACACCCTCAACATAAACGAACAATTTTACATAAAAACATATCGGAAAATATGAAAATGAAAATAATTGTTCAGCAGGTAGCAAGAAGCAGCCGCCAAAAACGGACTAAAAAAATAAGTGGCCACAAGGTGGCAAACAATCTCCAAAACCTTTCGAAAACGGGAATGTTTCTTCTCCTTAATTGAAACATGTTTTCCAAATTTCGTTAAAATCCATCAAGGATGATACAGAGGCATACGTTGTCCTGCTGTTGTTTCTTACTGTGGAATGTCGAGCTCTGGGTGGAATTTTTGTTTAGTACAAATGGCGGCACAGCGGAAGTCGGATCGGTCCAAAATCCGTCGCCATCTGTCGTCCGCTTTACAAAAACACATGCGTCAAATTTAATTACGATCCAGACGTCCAGACAGATATGGCGACAATATGCTCGCACATGTACATGTGAACGTATAAAAACGATGGAGTGCTTTCGAAAATCGGGGATTCTCCCATCTGTACGCGTCCAGTACCTTAATTTGTGAAGAAAAACTCGCCAAAACTCTGGGCACATTTGTAGATGTCTGGTCATCTTGTGAATGCAAAAGCTGCTGAGTCCACGTTTCTCTTTTAAACTTTGATGCGTGATTCTTTACTGGACATTTTAAAAATGGCGTGTTAAAATCAATGTGGGATATGTATTCCCATATAGCATTGCTTCTCGTTGTCGTTGTAGTGTTGTGAACCGCAACCTTCCCATTTACTGTACCTATCTTTATGTATTTGTTATATTTTACAGGTGTTCGGGACAAACTTCTACTGAAAAGAAAACATGATCAATTGTTTTAGCTACACGTGTGTGGTCTATGACTTTAATCAACAAATAAAAATATTTTGAATTTGTTTGGCAATTTGTGTTTTTCATTTGAACACGCTTTTGCAATTATACTCTGCAGTTTCAAGAAGAGAACATGAAAAAATGTTAAAATAGTTGTACATTGTAGAATGAGATTGAAATTGCATAATGTCATTTCTTGACTGGATGAACACGTTATGTAATAGTATCAAATTTACCATGGAGACAGAAGCTAACAACTGCATTAATTTTCTTGGTGTATTAATTCACCGTCTGAATGACTTATTGTCTTCATCAGTTTATAAAAAATCCACTTTCTCAGGTCTGTACCTCAAGTGGGATAGTTTTGTTCCTAAAAGCACAAAACTGGTCTGGTCAATGGTGTAATTAATCGGGCCTTTAAAATATGTAGCAATTCTGACTTGTCTGACCGGGAACTTGAATTTTTAAATAACTTCTTGATTCAAAATGGATACCCTAAAACATTTATAAAATCTTGCATTGACAGGTTTTTACGTAACCAATCCAGGACACCTGAGGATGTTTGTCATGGGCCTGAATTGAAGACAGTATTTCTCAATCTCCCCTATTTAGGTAACAGTAGTTGTGTAGTCTAGAGGCAGGTTAAGAGAATACTTGGAGCTATTGCTCCATGTTTGCAACTCGCTACAATCTTCAAACCTGTAAACAGACTTTTGTCATTTTCGAGACTGAAAACACCGTTGAGTACTTCTCAAAGAAGTCATGTTGTGTACCAACTCAACTGTAGTGACTGTTAACAGTCTTACATTGGAATGGCGAACAGGATTCTTAGCATCAGAGTCAAAGAACACTGTAAAGGCACGCACAAGGCTGTTCTCAATCATTCCTTGACAACACACTATACATGTAGATTACTCTGGTGTTCAGACCCTAGACTAGGATAATGCCACCTTCAGGCTCGATCCTGATAAAGGAGGCTATGCATCTACGGTTGAATCATGTTGAGCCTTACATCAATAGAAACATTGGTTCATTTGAGCTCAAACTGTTTTGATTTCTGGTCTCTCCCCCTCACAATGCATTCTAACGTGTACCTGTACAGTCTCTTCTTTACCTGTGTCGCCTGTTTTGAGTCTGTGAACTGTTTCCTTGATAATGGTTTAGAGTAATAAACCGAAACGTTGGATAGATATGTCGTTATTTTCTTAAGCGCTAATTTTAAAGTTCGTGCTTCTGTTCTGGCCTAAATCAAATGTGATCTACTTGGTAGAAGTTTGCGATGTTTTTTTGAGAAAATTAAATGTTCGTAGGGATGTAGCAGACAACACAAAACACTGAGGTGGATGACGTAGACAAAGACGGGGGACAGAAGAGAAACGTCCTCGTCTCTTCCTGTAAGACACTGCTGCCGAGTTTGATGTTTCCTCAAAAATATGCCGACGACTAGCTGGTTTCAATCTGGGAACTTACGACATGAAAACCATGAAGAAGAAATTTTTCCAATACTTTTATCGCTGCAATATTTGAGTTTCGTGATCAAGCGAAACAATAACTGTATGTGCTTAACAACAGATGAACTTAAGTTATTCGACACTGTGAATCACTTGGCCCCGGGTTGTAGCTATGCAAAAGTCTGATTTTAAAGGCGTGTCAGACGACTGAGGAGAAAGGTTTCTTTCCCTACATGTTCGTGGATAACTTGGGTAAACTAGAGGAAACGTCTCTACCACCTCAAGCGGCAATTCCAAATTGGAATCAATTAGCGACGCCCTTTGCCTTAAGACATAGAACGACAACATCATGACGAGTGTGGGAGATTTTTTGGTGTGGTACATTAAGAAAGAAACCGGCCCCATGCTGGAAGCCGTCAATATCAATGCGGCGCTCCACGGGGAAAAGGCGTCGACCTCTTCAAAGATGGCATCGACGTGCCCGGACTGAACATGGAGATTCTTTTAAAAAATAAAGACTTGTACAATGCTTTCAAACAGAATATCGTTGGAGGTCCCAGTATGATTTTCCACAGGTACCACGGAAAGGTAAATACCAAAGGGAGATGGGGAAAGTCAGAAAAACACTAAATATGATGTCAAAGACTCTGGGTTTCGCCGTAAATGCTCTGATTGCTTCCGAAGCAACTTGAAGGAGTAACCGACAAGACCATTTATTCGTCGTAGGCGAAAAATAATTGGTTGGATTACAAAACGTGACAAATCGGCATCATTATTCTTCACCATCCAATGGGGTTGAAAAAAATGGGTCAGCGTTGTATTCCAGTGGCCTTTTTCTGTCGTCTCTCGCACAAAATTTGTTCAGATTCTAAGGAAGAAACTGGCACGGCTACGACTGTAGTCTCAAGGAAAAAAAAGACGAAATTTCGAGGACGAAGAATGAGACCCGGAACTTCGCCGTGAGTGAGCTCATGGAGAACACCAGAAAAGTTGGAGACTATATCATAGATAAAGGTTTTGATAATGAATTTGGGCATTTTAAACGGCAAGACGATACCCTACGGTCTTTTATCAGAAGACGAGAGTTATCCACGGAACGTTTCTACAACCTTACGAGTGAACAAATAAAGATATTTGTTCTAAATGGTACTTTATTTGGAGTTGTGGAATGTGACATCGAGGTCCCGAGGCAACTGAGAAAGCACTTTCCAGAAATGCAACCTTGATTTATGTGTGTTACGAAGGAGACGCTAACTTAACGTGACCTTTGAGATTAAGCGACACCTTACAGAAAATGGAAACATCATTTGAAGTTAAAGTGAAGCTCCTTTATATTACACTATTCATCGAAATTTACTTGTTGATATTCCAGATAACAACTACACCTCTGACCACCAGGATATTTAACAGCAAATCATAAATTAACGGCTACATTTCGAAAACCGCCGTGTCATGCCCCATCTTCAGGCAGAAATAAAATAACATGCATGTAGGTTTATCAGCAGCAAGTCAAAAAAGGTCTCAACGCAGTCGCGGGGGCAAGCCAGAAACGCTCGATATCGAAATTCACTATCCCTCAGACGGCAATCATCTATTTGGTGGACAGGTGTGCAGCGCCACCATGTAATGAGGACAACAGATTTCATACATTCAAGAGGTATAAACAGAGATATAACTCCTTTCTACCATGATGCCGGCAAATTTCCACTGGTGTGCCGTGGGCTATACTAATGGCTTAGGAAACAAAAAAGTCGTGCATGTACCTCTTAAAATCTCCATCCAAGAAGAGCGCCGTGTCCCATACAATTCACACTGCAGTCCATGAGTGCATACTACGTGGTTGAGACTGATAAAGAGGGAGAATTTCTACCACAGACGATGTAAAAAAGCTAAAATGAATTATTGAACTTCACCTAATTAAACAATGGGAGGGACTGGCAGTAGTATTTATTCCTCTGACTTTAAGTGAATGAAGCGCTATGTAGTAGTCAACCAAAAGTGAGTCGGGATCAAGCGGAAGTCGTTTTCTCACACGCAATACTCTACAGAGCGCAAATATGAAGTGTCCGCTATTGCGCAAGATAAGGCACAGAATCAGTTATAGGTGAACTGGGCTCAGAAGTACATGAACGTGCGTGTAGATTCTATGTCTTGTACACAGGAGACTGGATACGCGTAACCGATCATAAGAAACACCTGCCATGACGTAGCATAATAACGGTTGGCCTGTAAGCCAATAGGCTACGAAAACTGCCCGTGTTGGCAAAGTTAAGAGGCGGAAAAAGAAAAAACATTGTAATCAAACACTTATTCAGGACAAATTTCGTCAAAATTCTTTCAATACTTTTTTCAAAATGTAACCCATCGCATTGTATGAAATTAATTAGTTAGGACAAATGTGTCAAATTTCTAGTCCAAACTGGTCTTGGAAACATGCAGAAAGACTTCCGCAATTTTGAAATTCGAGAGCACGTACGTAATTGGACAATATGCACTGATTAAAAGTCTACTTTGAATAAGCAACAGCACGTGCAATGTATGAGAGCTTAGACAAAACAGTCGTGTAGTCAAAAATTTCTGCCTATTAGAGGGCAACTGCCAAACTAATTACATATATTACATGCATACGTACATGCATGTGCACATATACATGTATATAACTGAACGTATACATACACATATAAACAATATCGAATGCTATTGTCGATTCACGAGTCTATTAACAACAGCTGCTTCTTGAATTTCCTTTGACAGGTAAACCAGCCTTCCTGGATTAGAAAGAGTGATATATGCTGTTCACAGGTATTTCGATTGTATCACTTGCTAGGTATCAGGCAGGTGTACACTTGACCTTATTGTCCTCTTGTTTGAGCCATTAGGAACAGAGCTCATTAATTTGACCACCATTTCACTATGTGATTACGTAATTTCAAATCACGTTTGTACAGTAGCAAATGTCACTCTATGAAAAGTAAATTTATGCTAATATAACAAGAGCAAAATTAATATCGGTGTGTTTGTATTTTAAATAGGTTTGGGAACGAGATGGGGGAAATGAAAACGTTGTTTGTTTATACGATGACCACAATCCCTTAAGGCCTACAGTGAAAACATTTGATGTGGGTAGAACTTATATAAGGTGCCATCTCGCAAGAACTGACAAAAAGCGCTTATAGGTTCTCGCAGTTAAGACATTGATTATAGGTGAGTATTAGTGTCCACTCAAAGAGTTTCGATAATTCAATTTCATCGTCATGCTTGAAGCTTGTGTTTATTGCCTACTGTTCAGCTAAACTGTTAAGACAACGAATGATGAACAGAATGTAGTTACTGAACTATTAGCAACATAAAGTGATGTTGCAGGGACGCGCTCGCGGTGCCTTCTTGATTAAAACAGCGGTTTGGTACAGGTTGTAGCAGAAGTGCATAGACCGAGCACGTGCTCCCATTGCACTGATCACCTGGAACTATTTTTGTGCTGTATTAATATATAGTTAGAACTGAGCTGAGGAGTTAGAAACCTGACTCAAAGTTCTAACAATGTTGGCCTGTGGGATTAGAACCCACGACCTCGAGTAAATAAAGCGGGCCCCAATCAAACTAGGCCACACTGAATCCTTCTTGCTTGGATCCAAGTATGCCTAAACGCCGGATATGTTTTATGACATTTGCTAATGTCCAAAACATTTGAATAGTTTTACTTTAATTAGTAGAGCGTAGTAGTTATCACAAATAAACAGAGCCGGTCGGGTAGGAGATTCGACAGTTTTGACGCACGAAGCCGTGACTAAATATCCTCTTGTCAGACAAATTCTAGACAGATGTGGATTGTTATCGAAATACGAGAAATTCTTGTAAGGCCAATTAAATATGAATAATTAGCGGCTAGGCGTTGTAAACACACACAAAATAAAACTGTTGTTTTATCGCAGTCAAGTGTTCTACTAAATTGCAAAATACGTATAGCAGGAAGTTCATCCAAGTTCGACAGATCTGAGATTTATAATAGAAGGAGACACGACCGTGAACTTTACATGGATTTGTTATTAACACTCATTTCAAAACCTGCGAAATTTACAGGAGAGCTCCTGATCATCCGGCTAGTGCTATGAGCATCGCTGAGCCGGAAGAGTCTGGACTTCATTTCGGTCACCGATAATCATTCAAATCGTGTTTCCATGTACTAAATTATTCGAGTGTTGCTAGCAGGGTCATACTATGTAACAAACAACTATGCCTCTCAAAAAAACTGATTTTTGAAAAACTGCGCATTTTCAAGAATTATTGACCAAATTAAAATTGTTTTATAAGCAACACAAAATATATGGATATGAGCTACCTGTACTCGCTGCCTAATGAGTCGATCTACATGTAAGCGGGTATTCAATCACAAATTCAGTTCTTGCAAAAATGTTTTTGGGACGGTGAAATAAGGAAGAAGTACTTGTCCAGTGAATTCCAAAAGTGATATAATACAGTTATTCTCCATGATGATTCGGTAATATGACTCTTGCAATAGTTGTTTCACTGCAGAAAACCTGAAGTTCATGTAATGTATTTGTAATCTTTAAATTACTGTCACTCTAACACTGCAGCTTCACCACAAAATGCAAAATGAAATAGTGTCAACAGTAATACTCAAGAAACAGTCAAATAGTACCACAATAATGGAAAATGTAATTTTGTTCCTTCATGATAATTGAAATCTTATGGAAACTAGGAAAAATACTGTTTAAAATACACGAATGGTATGTACTTAAACTGTTGAGAAAAACAGCAGTTCAGTGAAAACATCCGCATATGTAACGCCCGGCCCTTTTGTCTCTGAACCGTGTTCGTCCTATTCATAAGTAAGTACTGTATCAGTGGATGCAAAATTTTCTGACGTGATTCTTATAATCAGCCTGACATTTCTAAAACGAGGTCAATGTAACAACGCGTTTTCCTACTGTACATCCAGGAAGAAGGGTACTTCTATCCGGTACCGCCCTAGTGAATGGGATTCCATAGAACAATAAGCAACGTCAAAAGGGTCTTGGAATTACGGTCATATTTCAATTATTTAAACAAGTATGTGAGACTAATGCCTGCGTTGCGACCACCACTGTGGACCAAGTAAACGAGAAAATGGATTTCAACATTGGATGCATACAAAAAATATGAATTTCAACTTCTGAAACATTCTGTGATTTTTCTCATCGGAGCGGGGTCGCCTAATTCCGTCTTGTGCAGTGGGGATTGATAAATGCCGGGAACAACCGAAAATTTCATTGCCCCTTGTCGGTGTTCATAGACAACGGCTGCAAGGTCCTGGACTATGGGATGGATAACTTAAATCTGACCCTCCGCTCTATGCTCAAAATGGATTCTTGACCCAAGCAGTCTCTCAGTATCTGACACCTCACTGAAACTAAAAACTCCCTCTGTCCAGTACTTTCATTTCAGCTGTATCAAACCAATATCCAGTGTCACTAAGGTTATCAAACACACGCAGTTTCAACACAGACAATTGCACCGCGGTGCGGCGCCATGAGGATGTTCAGTCTCACAAAATGTAATACACCACTTTAATGACGTCCCCACGTAAAATGCTCCTAAGTGTATCAACATCGTTAGGTGTTATTCTAATACCTTTCCCCTTAAAATTCACCTACATAACAAAACATTATGCTCACTACATGTATATGGACTATATCTGAATGAACCTCGAAATTGTGAGAAAATGACACCGTGCGTGTTTTTATTATCTTAAAATTTCGAGAATCCAACTAACTTGTCTCCATTCCTAACTTAAATGTATCATGATGTCGTTGCGAACTATTTCAAAACCATCGACTAGTTGGTTTATAGGTAGGGAGATAAAATGACTAGGAACCGACATTTTGGTATAGAATGCCGGAGTACACAGTGCACCGTACAAATTAACATCAAGCAAACTATATTAGCGTATATTTATTCATAGATTCATTGACAAAATATAAATTAGACAAGTGTGCTCATTTTTCAGAAAGTGTCTCCAAAATGGTTTCATCCTTGACGTGCTTATTGGTTCTCGCCGTCGTCTCAGTTGTTCATGAAACACGAGCTGCATCGTATACGTAAGTATTGCTTTGGCCACTTGTAAGTTCTTTGAAAATTCGTGGAAGACACTATCAAACAGTTTGCCACGATTGAAAACACCAACAATCTTCACAGGAGTATTTGCTCGTCCGAAGCAACGTCTTAGCTTTCTTATCTATTATATAAAATGCATAGTTCGCGCAGCAAACTCCGTCTCTCCCGCTTCTCCACAATCCTTCGTTGCGCCCGTTTCGACATTGCCTTGGTCCCAGGTAGTGCACTGACCCCCTATTTAGATTCGAGGAGTTCTGTTTTTTCTCGCGGTCCGTTGTTTTGCAGACGCGGAGGGAGGGTGTCCAGCTTCGTACTTGCCTTGTTGACGTCAGTCCCTCCGGCTTCTGTCGCATACACTATATAATTCATTGGGGCTGTGGTCGCCAAAATTAATTAAATGTCATTAAAAATACACTCTTCCTTGAGTAATTTCAATTATTTACCGGCGTTCTACCGTTAATCTGCTGCTAAAATTGCGATGGCTTTTTGGGTTGGCTTTTGGCGCCATGCGTCATCCATATTGGCCAATTTCTCCGGATTCTTCAATCAACTTTTCTTCACTTCCACGAGGATGCGTACAGCTCATAAAAAATTATCGGAACTGGTTTCATTTCCTTACAAGTGTGTAATGTTTTAATACCAGCAAACCCAATTTCAGAACAAATCTTGCTGCTGCGAAGCTGTTATCATCTCCCGAAAGATCGCAAAATTTTAAAACGACCACAGACTTTTCTTAGTTACAAAAGGCGGAAAATTTCGCAAAAATGAGGTTTATTAGAACATGTTTTTCACTTAAAAGACTGCAACGGGGAATGTGAGTATCGGCTGATTCCCATGTTCTGCAAGCACCCTCACCGGTCGTTATTGAGCTCTATATATCGATATACATATAAGTTTCACGACGAGGTGACGAGCTGAACTACCCGGGTTTTGTGAAATTTCGGTGTCTAACGGAGCTCAACACACGTCCAGCTACAGTGTAGCGGTATGGTGGCGATACAGCTAACTGCCTTTCTACAACACGATGTGACTTTTGTCTAATTTGTGAACAATTCAGTATTTTGAAATGCTGGAAAGAAATTTGTACTGCCTTGGAAAGATTACCGCAGCCGCACACCCTGGCTAAATCTAACAGTGACAGAAATTCTGATTGAAGCTTTAAAATAACACAGTCTCGTTAAGAAGTATTCCTTTCTCGTGCGATGGACACTGACGTTCACTTGAAGATGTAACTATTTACCCTAGGCATTTCTCATACATGTATACTAGCGAAAGCTCGGGTAACGGCTGTTTTACAATAAGTTTCTGAACATTTCTCTGATGGCCATAGTGCCTTGGGGAATCTATCTTATCGTCACGTTTTTACATTGCATCTATGCTTCTATTTTTGTACCCAATCAAAGTAGTTTAAAACAGAAACTCCGTGAACTTGAAGACACAGAGTGCAGAAATTGAATAAACATTTTTTCTCACAAATATTAGAGATTGCTTGAAATGTAGGATTACGCATACAAGTTATATCCAGAATGCATAGCTAAGGATAAACACCGACCGAAATTTGCAAGTAGAGGGTGGAGCGATATTGGAAGACTTATCGTCGGTAATAGGCCAGAATATCAAACAAAGTTTATTTCTTCTAAAACAGACGGCTATCCACAAAACAATAATGACGTCTGTAAGGTATCATGCCAAAAATTGTTCAATTCGTTACGCAATGTTACGCTCGACAAGTACATGGCGCTGGGAACCACATTCGATTAAACCACCACAACTCAATCGTTACAAGTTACATAACAACAAAACACTATGATGCAGTATAGCAAACGATCATATGCTAGTAAACTTTAAACTTAAAACATTAATAAACGTAAATTACGAGCGGGGTTAAGGTTATTTTAAAACTGATTAAGAGACCTTCATTTTAGTTCGTAAATCAAAAAACTGGGTATGTCAACAAGTAGAAGTATATATTTTCTGAAAGAAAACGTATTGCGATTTGCAAAAAAAAACAAGCGTTTAAAAGCAAAATCTTAACAGGAATTTTGTGAAAGTTTAATAAATATTAACATCGGTAAGTTTCAATGAAATTCGCGGAGCTGTTTTCGAGAACTCGTGATCCTAAATTCAAATTCAGACGATTTTTGTCGAAACTGAGAAATATCGGAAAACATTGCGAGTCCCCAAAATTTGACGGTATCGCTTACATATTCAATGAAAAGTTGTTTTCGGTCAATGTAAACTATACAATGTCTTAACCACGTTCGCCATTTGAACATTTACTCGTACTGAATTAGCGCTAAAACGTTTAAATTTTGTGAATGTGCCTCGACTCAAACTAGGTCAACACGGGTTCAGTTGTAAGTGTACGCCAACAGTTCAATATGATACGCCTACACCACGCGCCGAGGAGACTGATATGGTACCAAGTACGAAATGGACAACAGAACTTGAATCGGTGGTGAGCAAGCAATGGGCATGACATCTAAACAGCAAAATTTCAAATTACCGATCAAGTAATGAATTTCGGTGATGATTTATGTCTTTTTACAACTTGCTGCGTTCGTGAACACTAAGTCAGGAAGGCGCTGCAGCGACTTGGACTCGGTTCATGACTCAGGATAAAAACTTTATTTTCCGCGGCATGTTACTACGTACACCTCGTTGATTCAATGTGTCAACTGGTTGAATGAAAGAACTGATGATACATCCGGAAGTGATCTGTGCCTGGCAGGAGAATCAATTTGAGTGACAGCTCTGTAACCTTTGACCTCCGATAAATAGTAATCATTTTTTACGCCGTTGAAGATGTTTCTGCGAATTTTTTTTCGATACATGGTATATATTTCGTATCTGAAATTCCGTGAGAATGAAAATAAGGTGTTTTTCTATATAGCTGGGAGTGTGTGCGTGCGTGCGTGCGTGCGTGCGTGCTTGCGTGCGTGCGTGTATGTGTGTGTGTGTTTGTGTGTAAATACGGTTTGAAAATTTCGTTTAAGGATATTTCAAACCTTCTTCCCATAAATGAAAGGTTAGTACGAGGAAACGAGTTCACGTACAACAACGCTGCTAGTGGACGTAAAATAAGGTACACAAACTAAGACTAGTGATGGTTTCATGGAATTGAGGGGTTCAACTGTTGCTCAAAAATAAGTGATTTAGCGTAACACAATAAGGCTAGAATGTGTCATAGCAATCAAGACTTCAGAAAGTTTATCACATTAGTATTAGTATTTTGAATGCAAAAATATGACCTGTGACCTGTATACATTTTAGGTTGGAAGACTTTCGCCAGGATGTCATTGGCTTGTTCAACAAGATGGATGCCAACGATGACATGAAATTGACTGTCAGCGAATTCTCTGACGTACTAATGGAAGCCGATATTAATGGTATGTTTCCTTATGCTCGAACCCTTACCATCCCTCACCCTTTGATGTCGTCGCTTCGACCGGTCTGGTCACTTCGACCGTCTCGTCACTTCGCAGGCGTGTTCGTCATTGTGGTGATATACATAGGGCGATTGCTACAGCATAAACGTCTGTCTAGCTGTCTCCCTCCCTCCCTCCCTGTCCCTCCCCTCCCCCTCTCTCTCTCTCTTTGCTAAGTGCCAAGTATGTAATATTTATTAACCAAGGTCGTCAACCTCGCTTTCAGTTAATTCCACCAAATGCCTGGAAATCTCGGATATCGACGATCACTCTATTAAAATCACATAAACAGCGGATACATGTACCTGCAAAACGCACACTTTTGGCCAAAAAACATTTAGGTCCCTTAAAATATTTAAGCCATATTTGAAAACCTTTGTTTTGGCGTATGTTTTGCGGTAAAACCTTTTTTCAGTACGGCGACTTAGTGATCCTAATTGCAAATGATATTCCGGCCATACTGTATGCTTTGCATGTTGTGTGTGTGTTCATCCTCGGGATGAAACACCTCAGTGGAAGCTGTGAAACCTCGAATACTTGTAATAAAGATGGACGTTTATAAAACCTTGATGGTCAAATTTATTAGTATATTAAAACGTTCTCACTGTGTCGGCCACCTTCGCCAAAGATTCATACGCCATTCATTTTTTCCAAGAATACCGCTTTAAAAATATTGTTCTGAGATAGAAAGATAACAAATCTTCGTAATGCTAGCAAAACCCTCAGTTAAAGAACAGAGGAAACTTCAAATAAATAACGCACGAAAAGTGTGCACGAGACCACGTTATTCAAACTCTCGTTTGAAGGAACCTCTAGCTTTGTCGAACCTCCTCTCCGTGTCATTGCCCATCATTTTTTAGTCGTGACCAAATATCGGGGTTTTACAAATCCCACCCCTCCCCTCGAATTTATGCCCATGAGGACAGACAGATCTCGTGGAGCCGCCAGATCAACCAGGTTAGAAGCTGTGCAAAATATAAAAACTAATTCATGGCACAAATCACGTGCACGTACATGTATATCAAACTCAAGTTTACCCAGGTTCTGCTGCCTCACTTTCTTCAGCTTTTCTTGAAACTTCACCTATTATCCATCTTTAGAATGTTTTAATGTTTTTGTTTTTAAGAAGGCAAAAGGCGATAACGGTTCCCCTCACGCAAACACAAGAATACACAAGACGTTGTGAGATACCGCGAAATATTACAGTACATGAACTGTCATGACAAGTTTCTTTCGTCCACGTGACCCTATCACCATGAAACTTTATAATCTTTAGGCAAGCTGTCGCTAAGTAGTTTTTGACCTTCATGTACATACACATAATGCAAACGACGTTATTTTCCTTAGAGGACGCAGTCATCACGAAAGAGGAAATGGAGGATTTGGGTGATGCCAACATGATGATATTCGAATATTTGGACAGCGACGACAGCAAAGTTGTTACCAATGCCGAAATTTCATACACTTTCAACAGTCATGATGGTATGGACTACACCAACATTGGGATCTATTTCAACTTTTAACTTACTATCATTTCCAATTTGCTTGGTGTTTCCTCAGACACTTATTGGCGCTGTGGCGTTTAAATTTTGTGGATGTGCCTCGGATCAACTAGGTCAAGGCGGGGTCAGCAGTTAAATATGTCAACAGTTCATTGTGTGTCCCAAGCGCAGGAGAGGTTGATAACAAGAAACCATGAACGTGCCGCGGAAAAAGAAGACCAAACGTAGTTTTCATCTTGAGGGATTTGTACCTCTGCTTATGACTGTTAAGAACAAATGCACCGAGTCCGAGTTGCGACACCGGCTCTGTGACTTTGTATTAAAGAACACAGTAAACTGTGGAAAAAGTTAAATCTCCACTCAAATTCATTAATTTGATCGGTAATTTGACATTTCGATAAGGAGCTCGCGGTACGCTTTAACCACCGACTCGATTTTTACTGTCCATTTTCTTCAATGCTATATACAACTCGTTGATTTAATATTATGGAGAATCAGTGAATAANCTTTGACCTCGCTTATTTGTAAACAAATTTCCAAGCAGTTGAAGGTGGTTCTGCTAAATCTTTTGTTCATGTTACACCGTATATTTTTCGTATTTGAATTTTCCCGAGAATGGAAATAAGGTACTCGGCTAGACACATTTGAAAAATTGTAAAAACGGTTACGTTTTATGAATAAGGTTTGAGATACATTTAATTATCTTAAGTCCCTCTAATGTTCATTGCTGATGATAAGATTTCCAGCAACGGGAGGCACGTCTGTGAAAACTTGCGATGTAACAGCTACGTAAATCAATGCGCACCGGCTTATTCACAGCACCCGAATCTATCAGTTCCCGATAAAGCGTTTAACCATGCTGTCCGCTACAGTACAATTTCACATTCATTGGGCTTCCTATATTCTCCCTTTGCCATTTCACTGTAAATTTAAAACAGGTTTCCTGTTGGTCATTTGGAGTTATTTTATTATAGTTTTCAAATGCAGTTAGCCCAATCAGAGACACCTATATTGTTTAGTCTCAACTTGGATGCCTTAACTGGTTGGCTCATCTTGGAATGTGTACTGTTATTGAGTAGTCCATATTCTCAGAATACACACGTGAATGACCTATTGTAAACTCCCTGTCAAATATGATTGTAGGTTTAAATCAATTCAAAAAAAAAAACGTTCTTAGTTTGTTTTCAGTCTTCCATGAGTTTTTCAATGCAACAAAAAGTTTTATTGCACTTAGCCACCTGCTTACATGACTAGCATTGAGGTTTGAATCATTCAATCTCCCATTCATGTATTTCCGCCGATTTTCCCATTGTCACCCTTCCCAGTGTTTGAGTGTTAATGTCATCCAACTGTAAGTTTTTAAACACCCATAATCCTATTTTTGTTTTGACAGGTAATGGCGACAACAGACTCACGCTTACGGAGTTTTTTTCATTTATTAATGCGGTGAGTACTCTCACGAGTAGCTGGAAGTTAGGAAAATGACTGAAGCAACTCATTACAGTTCGTCTCAGTTGTTTTCTGCTCGCGCGGCCCTCACTCACTCATCCGACAAGGGTAGTTGCTTGTAGGATCAGTGAATTATTTGATTGTTGCACTTTCTCCTGCTGCAGCGTACTCAAATTTATTATACAGTTTTTGAAAAAGAATATTCCTTCTGTCGATTTGTTACTGACATATATTGCTCTCGTCCATTCTTAACAGTCGAGTAATTAAAGACGATATCGCCTACCAATTCGTGACTCAAACGTTTGCACAATTTATATAAAGTTCCGAAAGCAGTGTACGCAGTCTTATTATACAAGAGACTTCGCAGGCCCGAGATGTCACGGAGTCCCGGCTAGCGGCATCACCCACTCAATTTTCCAACCATTCGTTCCCTTAAATTCAAAGTACAATTACAATTTATAGTAAGGTAACTGCTTACCTCCATTAGCCTTGTGCGATGCCAAGAAAACTATATTTGCTGTTTGAGTGAACTCCGACATTCATTTGAGTCAAATCACTCTAGCTGATCCATTCAGCTCGACTACATTTACAGTACGCTGCAGTTCCATTCTAGACCCGGACGTTCAGTTCTTTTACCTGTTATCACCTGACGGCAAAAATAGCTTGTAGCGTCAACAAGTTAAAATTGTGTTTTGCATAGTTTACTCTTAGCACAAATTGCGAACGTTTATTACGTGACCTTACCATTTTGCATTAATTAAACATCAAAGTACGATGCAAACTTACCAACATATAAATTCAATTTTCGAACCAAAGAGGCGTTTTCAGAAAGTACGCCTGAGATCAGTTAAGGTTTTTGTTTGATCCGTGAGAAATCGTATATTGATCAATTGCAGACCACAATTTAAACGATTGTTTGGGTTCTGAATAAAGATCCTTGTCATGTATTTGAGTTTTACTTAGTTGTTCAGGTTTAGATACGTAACACTGAATGACTCGGGACCTCGTGGGTACCCACAAAATGAGTTATCGGGGTTTGGAAGTCATAGAAAGGCAGCTGCAAAAAAGTGCTTCCAAATTTTCTGAAAATCATCAAGGAAGATACACAGGAAAACGTAAAAAATGCCACCAAGGCGGAACAGCTTTGGTCGGATCGGTCCAAAATTCGTCGCCATCTGTCGTCAGTTTCACAAATTTTATTACGATCCAGACAGCCAGACAGAGATGACGAAAGCGTGCACCCACAAACAGTGTATGTATACACGTATGTGGACGCATAAAAATGATTTATTGCATACGATAATCGGGGATTCTTCTTCTACCTGTACGTTTCCTAAAACCTCTCTATTTCTGAAGAAAAACACGTCAAAACTCTCAGCACTTTTGTAGCATGAATATCGGGTCAACTTATAAATTCAAAAGCTGCTGAGTCCACGTTTCTCTTTTAAACTTTGACAGGGCTCATTACTGAATATTATTAAACGTGAAGTGTCAAAATCCTTGCGGGTTACACCTTCCGATAAAGCCTGTCCCTAGAGTCTCGTTTAGACATCAACTTTTGGCCCGGCGCAATTGACACGGAGCAAACTGACCCGTGACAAGCGGCCGTTTACACACACTACTCACTAACTGTGGCAAGACGGAAATTGTAGGCTGGAGAGTGGATCACACATGCGCAGGTTTATAAATGACGAGAGTTGCAGAGACAAAGAACCCGTACGTAGGTCATATTGCAAGAGCACTAGAGATGATCCTTTCCGCCTGGCCCCAGTTTCGCGTTTAGACATATAACTGACACGGAGCAAGTTTTTCGGGCGCAAATTGCTGTACCTCACAAGCAGGTGGCAAAATTTGTCACCGCGGTGTCAATTTTCTCCGTGTCATTCCCGTTTACACACTGGAATAACTCGTTCCGTGTCAGCTGATCCGTGTCAACTTTTGAAGAGTAAACGGCACTTTTTTGTTATTAATTAGTAATTGTGCATCACAGTCTTCCCATTTGCTGCTCTTTATGTATTGATTATATTTTTCAGATTTTCGGGACAACCTTCTCTTGAAAAGGAACCACGTTCAACTGTGTAATACATACGTGTAGACTATGACTTTACGCTACAAATAAAGAAATTGTCTGGCGCTTTCTGATTTTCATTTCAGTAACCTTTCGCAAAGCTGCTATGCAGCACGTTTCAAGAAGAGAACTTGATAAAAATGTTTAAAATGTTATAGAATGATATTTAAACTGCATAATATCGATTTTAGGAACAAAAATAGTCACCTTGATATAGGAAATACGGAGTATTGGCCTTTTCACCGAAAGCAAGTGAAGTTGTCTCGGCAATAAATAAAGCCCTAACGGGTTTGCCAGTGGCTATGCTTGCACCGCTTTCTATGCCTGGATAGCTGTCCTTCTGTTGTTTCTTGCCGTGGGATATATGGCTTGTAGTGGAATTTAGTTTACATGTAGGACAAACAAAGTGAGTTTAGGACTGTTATCACTGAAAACGTCTTCCGAACAAATTCATTATTTTTAGGAATATTTTGCGTGCTATTAGCTGCAAACATAGCCACTGTTTACAATTCGGCGATTCGGGAAGCCGGCCGTAGGTACTGGCGCTGCCAAGAAGACCGCGGCGTAAGGTGGAGACATCTAGATGTATCACAATTATTTCGAAAGTTTACAATTTCCTGAAAATATATCCGCATCATCCTGCACCATCCGAGCTCTAGCATGATGCAACATCATATATCTAGTATAAATAATGAAAGATGTACACTTAAACAACTGCATGAGTTGGTTGTCTGAAAATGTCACTGGGTACCAGCCAGCAGGCTACAGAACGCGCTTCTAGTAAGCTCTCATGTTGCTCCATTTTGTTTCACCTATCTACTTTTATGAGTGTTAAACTAAGTCAGGGCAATGAGCTATACCAGGAGTAAACCCAGGTTGTCTGCAACAGTATGTAACAATGCAAGACAATTCAGTAATGGAAAGGCTACTCTTACGACGGACGAGCACGCTAACCACAAACTGCCAAAAGAATCACGGCACAAAAAAAAAACACTCTTACCACGTAACCAAAACACCAACAGCAGACACACAGGTATTCGTATCACGGACGAATAAGGCAGTGTTGGCTGATCGCCAACGGACATGTCACCGTGAAAAGTGGGTCACGCATTTCGCTCACTTGCACTGGATATTGTCCGTGGTAACAGTGCCTATTAGTGGTTGGAATTTTGGTTCCGTGACAGAAGTTTTATATCCGTGATGAGAGTTTGTGTGCTGTGTCTTAAAGGTGCGCGCTTGTGTTAAGAACGGTTTTAACTCCGACGCACAGTGTATACGAAAATACACTACAACCCGGCTTTACTTTTCTGTGTGTGCAAGCTCAAATCTGGAGACTGTTCGCGTGCGCCTGCTATCCACTACCGCTGCAGCGACCAGTTTTAAACCAAATAGATAGTTCATCTTGTAATTACAAAAGTGCGCCCTTTTTGGAGGAACATCTTATTCGAATCTTTATAGTTAGAATATACCCCTGGCACAATTGCTTTATTGTGATAACTTAAGGTGTATTCTTTCAAGCACTGGAGAGGCGGTCAAACATTGGACTTTTATTATTTTTAGGGAAAAATGCATAAAAGGAAAACCAAATGATGTTTTGGCATCGTTTTTGAGATCTCAACCAAAATAATAAATTTTATCGTGTTATTCACACTGTTGTATTGATGTCAAGGTACTGTTCTTTCTTTTGCTAAATTTTACTAACAAAATATATGCTCACGTTACGCAATCAATGGTACATTCGTAAAAGACTCAAAAGTCTAATTTTACTTCAATAAACGTACACTATTACTAATGTGAAATGTAAAGTTTTGAGAACCTTTGGCTTTTTGCACAGACTATGTCAACATGGTAATACATAATCGCAGTCTTTTATTTGAAAGAGAATATGATATACTGGATTTAACCTAATTCTAATCCAAAATGAAACTGTACCTCACCTTTCATGTCTAGTTGATACGTGATTCAACCTTGAATGTCCAACTTCCAGAAGGCAAACCCAAAAACATATAGAATTGCATTCAGGAAGTGTGATATTACACAAATGCAAATAGACCAGTTTTCTCGTTTGAGTGCACGTGTGTGTGCGGATGCGCATGCGTGTTTATACGTGTGTGCGTGTATATACGTGTAAATACCCTTTGTTCCGAGTCATTTCAAGTCCACCTCGGAAGGACACAAAATCTGCTGCTGTGTGAGCGATTTCGTTTAATCTGCATGAACCAAGGTAAGAGCTAATGACTCAACGAAGGGGACGGGGCGCAGTTTCGCCTTTGTCCCCACCAAGACATGGGTGAGCCATGAGACCCTTCATTAGTAAAAAGTAGACAGAAGTGTGGTGCCCCATAAAAATGGAAAAACTTTGCCGATTTCGGAACATCACACCTCAGAAACAGATGATCGGATTCATATGAAACTTTCATCTGCTTTGCTCGATGCACTGTTCTCACAAGTGCTGTTTGGAATTGTTGATATTAAATAATAATTAATCAAAAATATGACAGTGACTTCAAAAATCTTCGGATCAAGAAAACGTAATAAGTATGTCTTCAACTGTGTTTAGGAAAGGGGACAGTACGGTGGATCACCTGTTTGCTTTATATTCGTTACAACATACTTCCCACGAGAGAAAGGTACATTCTAGTGTGCTTTCGAGGATTTCCAAGCCGCTTTCGACAGTATTTATACAAGGCATTATGTTTTAAATTAAATAACAATCATATACAATGAAAGATGTACAGGATAATAAAGGCAGTGCAGGTTGAAGATAAAGGTGCGTGGGATGGAATAATTGGAGCTGTACGGAGTTGTTGGATTGTCAGAATGGTCTAAAACAAGGTTCTCAACTTTCACCATTTTGTTTATTTTGTTTATACTGTAAATGATTTAGGGCAAGAATTAAAATCCGGTAGCAGCGAAAAAATTTCCAAGGAGTCAGCTGAATTATTGCATAATATGCTGTTTGCTAAATCAGATGATTTGGTTTTACTTTCATGTAGTGTTGAAGGACCGCAGAAAAAATGAACATTTTATATGAATGTTGCCAGAAAGGGAAATTGATTGTTATCATTTCAAAGACTAAGACATTTGTTTTCAAGAAGGGTGTGTGATGGATAATAATTCACTTAAATATGAAATTCTCTCAAGACATGAGGCTGAGGCTGTTCTAAGCATTATTAATACAATTCTCATACAACTCGCCTCTACAGATATATCAACATTTCCCAATTATATTTTCAGAAGTTTCAGAAACGTCAGGAAATTTGTTTTTACACTTTCACGTTGGTTACAATACGATACAATACAATTAAAGAAATTAGTATCGGGAAACGAAACTGGTCCCAGCATGGAAAGTTTTATGATTGAAACCAACAAGGACTCATAATTCGCAACGTGTTTGAAGCTACCGGAAGCATCATGTTAAAATGGGTCAATTTATAGTTTCAGTGCCCTTGATCACAAAGTCAAAATTCCGAAATAACTGGTCTGGACGTTCCCGTGTATTCTGATGAATCGAACTTGGGCTTTCCGGATATTATTTAAAATGAGTAGGCCATTCAAGATGCTTTATCTTATTAAAACATTGATTATAACAAAGACTGTCATCCACAACTTGTTTGGAGACTTTAAATTAATTGGAGGTCTTACTTATAACTGACCCATATGCAATCTCACTTTCACTCACAGAAAACAACTTTTGTTGTAAGGGGTTTGAAAGAACTGAAAGTTCATTATCGGTTGAGTCTAGGCTCTACGAAAAGGGCCGTCCTTGATTACACGGCAACACTCACATTTCTGCGTTATCTTCCCACAAACCCAATATATCCGTCAAGCACTTTGTAGTCTCGTTTTCGCACCATTGGAGTTCTACATGTTTTTTGTTGGTGTCGTATTTCTTTTTGTCTATCCGTCCTTCCTATGCAACTCCGATGGTAGAAAATAGGGTAAAATTGACAAATACCCGTGGATGGGGTGAATTTAAGTTCTTGTATATTAACCAAAGACAAGAAAAGGCGGAGCGAGTGGATGAAACAAGTTCGATGGATTACTTTTTAACCGAACCGAGTCCTCCTTTGTGAAGAAACCTTTACAACTGTTAAATCTGAGGTATATTCACGACCACAGACCCCGGGTGCTTCCGACATGACTCCTGTAAAAATGTGCTTGGCATTCCAAGACGAAGCCAAGGAAAACAATGCGCTGTCTTAACTGTGGGACAAAAGAGAATGCTATCCCTATACAATCCGTTAAAGTTAATTGGCTTGTTAGCGCGGGACATTTTACATGTATGTGCTGGCAAGGGTCCAACGAAGTTATGAACTGTCAGTTCTTTTGAATCCGATTGAGAGATAAGTTGATACCATTTTTATCTAAATCAAAAGCTCCATTGTCGATGTCTTAAAGCTGATTTGTTTTCTCAAAATAAATTTTTAGTTTTTTTGAAATACTTTGTCCATTGACTTCACAATTCTAACCGAAAACATTCTGCGTACACCTCACTGAATCTTGGTGAGGAAGGGATACTTTCACAGACAATCTCGGTAGCTCGTCGAATGGTCGTAAAAGCAGAAGTTGTTTGTAAACAAACGGCTGACATGCAAGCACCGTATCCATTGCAAACAGATACAAGGAGGCAAGATTCACTACCGTACACTCACCAGCAATGAAGAACAACGTTATTCGTAGCATATTTCCGGCATAAGTTGACCTATTGCCATTATCAATTATAGCCCGAATTCTTTGAGACCCGTTTGTCTAAAGGAGTAAACTTAGGCTAGGTATTAATGGAACAGAGCTTTAGGTTGGAGGGTTGGAGGGTTGTCAATAAACTATAGACCTACAGCTCGTTATCAGCGAGTAAACGCTCGAAATGTCGAAAATACGAAAACAGAAGCAGAAACCATAAAATACGAGTAGAAACACTACTTTTATCACTCGTTTTTTCGAGCGAGCATTTTCGCCTGTGCCGAGCGCAGCCCTGTCACTGAAGGTGAAACCTTTCGCAGTTGCACTAGGCAGCAGGAACTCAAACATTGGATTTATCCTCGCGAACCAAGGATTTGTGATTACGATCCTTGTTTTATTTCCGGCTAATTTTATTAGCCACTGTCGGCATAGTAATGTTGTGATTTCGACCGCTCCCGGCAGTCCACTGGTACGCGCCTCATGCAGTTTATTTGAATGTCACACGCCCTCCACTTCAGACGGAATTTGCGGGACTGGAGGCGTTAGAGTTCGTAGCGTGAACTTCCAGTTTTCTGAGCGAGTTTCATCTATCCAATCAAGCTCACTTTCATTTCCCCATTTTAATTTCGTTGTGTTTGTCCAAAATAAAATCATCAAGCGAGACGCTTGAAGTACGGTTTTAGACAAACAACGATTTCTCGCCAAAATTAGTGAACAAACCCGCCAATTATACTGGTTATTCTTTATAGCCATCGACCCGTGTCCCCGTATGGATACCGGTAAGAAGCTGGCCTCTTCACCTCCATTCTTAGAGACACTTTTGAAAAATTTATACATGTTAGGAGTTTTTTACAAACATGTTTAATATTAAAACTGTTTACAGCATTTTACTGAAAAAAGTGACATTTGGCTTTTGCAGTTATATATGAAAAATTTTAAGCTCCGCTAACAGGAGGCCTCTTTTATGAAACATTTTTTGTCTTACTTTAGCCTCAAATTGGTCTAACGTATCACCAAAATGTTAAGCCCCATTTCAAGAAATAGGTGTTGAGACTGGAGGCTAGTCCACTACGGGGTAGGCTTAAGATTGGACTTTTTGTTAAATTTTAGGACTAAAGTATCACTGTAATCTGCTGAGGAACAAGTTTTGTTGATATTTTTCGCAATTTGATGTTCCTAAAAAAAATCAAATTGAAAATCGTCTGCTTTCTATTCGAGTATATAGAATGAAATTTCCAGGCGTGCCAGGGTCTTTTCTAGCCCTAGAGACCCCAGTTGAATCCAGAATTTAAATAAATCCCATTTAGAGTTGCAAGATCACGAAACCGTATTTCACAGACCGCCTCACTTAGTTTTGTAGTGAATGCGTCTTTTGTAAGCTCCCAATTGTCAAAACAAAATGAGTTAAGATGTTTTACACTGGGAATAGTTGTCACGGTGAAGTTGTCTCACCGCGACTTGCTCCGCTCTAGACGCATTTACACGTATCACGTTAGATCGCAAACTGGATCAGCATGAGTCACGAAAACTATCTGCGCATGCTTGTATAAATAATAACGAGAGTCCAAACGATGTGGAATTCTAGAGAATCTGGTATTGGTCTGATATAACGTGCCCGCATTTTGAGAACAAGTTTTCTTCACTGAATAATGGGCATCAAACTGGTTCTCAAATACGGCCACGTTATATCGGACTATTGCCGAGAATCTCTCGCATCTGCATGTACGCTATTACGCAAATGTAACAGAGATATTCAAAGATGAACAATCCTGTCCATCGCTATACCAGTAGCGTGAATGAATGGCATAGCAATACTGAAAAAGCGCAACTACAACCATACGAAACTTTTCTGAAGATCATTGCAACGTGATCTACCTTCAATCCTCATCAAAATGCTTAAGACCTCGTGGTTCGGAAGGTTTACCTGTATAACAGCAAATGATGACCCTCGGCATTGACCAACATTTTGACATTGGGCCATTTAATTACTGAGATATTGGTAAAAATCACTATTACATCTCTAGGAAGCAAGTACTCCATAATATTGTAGAACTGTTGTGTTGTTATAAGATAAGAACTGAAAAATATCCGTATGAACTACATCACAATACATTTCAAATATCAGAATGGACAATAGCAAAACGCATGTGACCACACGAACGTTTCTTGCGAGTCTTTTGCGCCCCCTGATTTTGGCGTTCAGAGAAGTCTTGCGAATAACAGCAATCAGTAAGTGCAATTCAGAGTATACTAAACTAGACTGTTTGATGGGCTAACCTTCGGAAAGGTTCATTTCTGAACTTACGCACAGACCGGGTGATCGCGCTGTGTGCTTCAAACAAAGTAGTTGCTCCGGTACTTAATTTGCAGATCAGGTTGACGTATGAAGCAGAGTTCGAAAAATTACGCTGCTGAAAACATTACAGATTTGCGTAACACTACGATGTTGACCCTGAACCTGTTTTGAAATTGTCATTATATATGGTAGAATCGAATTGATATGCAAAATCACCAGTAAGCATCTTCTGGCAAGTCGAGGAGTTCAAGTGTTATTGTATTGCAGGCATAATCCTCAGTGCCAAAATCACTGGTCGTAGCGTCATAACTTACGCCGACCAAGTGTCATTCATGTCAGTGCATAAACATCAAGTGGCTGTAAAGATTTGTGGGAAAACATAGTGAGCGTCTTCCAAACAGTTTTGGGAGAAGGGACTGACTGGAAGTGGGTAGTGCAAAAGCAGTTCAAATGAAAGATTGTTACTAGAAAGTGGTTACCAGTGAGCATATTTTTGTTGCTATTGCGAGCTCAAATCACTAAGTTACAGTCATTTTTATAGTAACAACAGAGTGTTTAGGGCGAAAACATGAGTTTTCGAATAGATAAACAAAATCACTGGCCAGTCAATTTAAAACGACGTCATGAACATGTTGTTAATGTCAAATGAATTTATGAATTTGCAATGGCGAGTTCTTAACATCTTTAGGCCTGCTTAAATCGCCTAATACAAACTGTTAGTACTATTCCTAGGACAGTCTTCTCATGATTGTTATATCTACAGTGTAGCCTAGTAAGAATTTTTAATGGGAAATCAATGCACGATGGTCATTTTCATGAAAACACCCTCTTGAGTATAGAAAGCTCATTAAACCAGTTGACGTCATTAATATTAAGATGCCTTCTCTTCCAACTGACCACATGTTGTCAATTTGTTTTGCTAAATTCCTGTCTTAGGAGGTAAATGTCTTCTAAAGCACACTTACTCTGGGACATTTTGGAAGCTTTTTACTCATTACAAGTGTTTAGTCCTCACTAAGATTTTTGCAGGCGAGACAGATTCCTAGACCATGTAACAGAAACTAAACGAACCCGTCTTTCACCACTTCTTGAAAAATTGTTTCACTTTTTTCTTGTAAGGTTAAACTTTGAACCTTTAATTACGTTACGGAAATTCTCCATTTATTTCGCCACAAAATACAGCCAAAATTGCCGTGTTCCACATTCAAAGGCTGATTACCTTAGTACAAATCACTTTATTCTCTACTTGGTGGAGAAATTTGACTAAATAGAATTTCACTGGTCAGTCACACTTATGCTACCCAAGTGCAGGATCACCGTAACAGTCTGTCATCTTCCTTTTGCACCGGTAGTCCGGTGCGTTCATTTCGTGCCAATATAAAGGACCTAAAGTTTTTAGAAACGTGATTTCATTGGTTTCGATTGCCGTTCATTAAGTTAAACCTCTAAAATTATTTAGAATCACGACCAATGATCAACTTAATCATTGTAATCTGGCTATTACCTACTCCCATATTTCAATATTTTAATTACAAGATTTGAATGGATTTTTTGTAGGATCACGTATAGACCTACAGCTTATTGAAAGATGGAACAGTCTCTGTCTGACGGCTATGAGTGGAACTCTGTTTCGACAATTTTTCTTGTAATTGGGTCAATTACAAATGGTCTATTTTTCTGGATCACTAGACGAAAAAGATTCATGAAAGATTTTACGGGGCTTTGCTTCAGTGTCCTTCCCTGGGCTGACGTATTGGTGCTGCTTTCTGGATCGTCTAAGGATTATACCAAAACACTATATATTCGAAATGGCAACGAATGGGTTTGCAAATCACATCGCTTTTCTTTCTACTTCTGGGACGATTTTTACTCATGGACCCTAGTAGCTATCTTGGTGGAACGATGGATCTCCGTTTGCCATCCTTCCCGGGCTCTTACTATGTGTACAGTGCCGAGGACCAAGAAAGTGCTTGTATTGGTTGCGATTCTTGTTGTGCTCGAGAATAGCAGCCTGTTTTATGTGCCTACGGGTCATGAGAAAGCCACGCACGACAACAACACAGAAAAAGTTACCTTAGAATGTGGGTATCCGAGTGAAGACATGGATTTTGATTGGCTGAACGAACGACCCGTTTTCATCATTTTACTTCAAGCTGTTGGT
Organism: Phoronis australis; assembly: GCA_002633005.1. Lineage (NCBI taxonomy): Eukaryota > Metazoa > Phoronida > Phoronidae > Phoronis > Phoronis australis. Next base: position 148,211 of record NMRA01000315.1, on the reverse strand, counting down.
GCATTTTTTACGATGGTAATCTTTTGTGGGCGAATAATCTACCAGCTGAATACCGTCAAAAGGGAAATGAAGGACGTATCATGTCGCGTAATGCCGGCGACTGAACAGTTTTTTATTCTGGAGAACAACAAAGTATTGATAAAACACGATGAGTCCTATGAAATTCACTCGCGTACCATAACGTCTGTAGCTGTTGCTCTGGTGTCTCTGTTCTTAACGATACCTGTCCAAGTTGTGTCCCTCTTGAATGCGGTAATGGCCAAAGAAGACCCTCTCTTAAAGTCAGCAAAATTTATGGTTAATGTATTCAACTACAGCAAACACTGCGTTATTTTATGTGTACATCTTGCCTGTGATACGCAGTTACGCCACGAATTGTGGATCGCGTTCATTGATAAAATAAATCGCGCTCCCAAAGTGACGTCAGGTGGTTCACAGTTGCCAGCAAGTGGTACACAGACGTCACGTCTCTAGGTTCTAGGCTCTCAATGCTGAAGCTACGAAACTTTCGTTTTAGTAGTCGCTGGTTATGAAATGTCGCGAGTCGTTGAAAATTCTGCTTTTGCAGCCAAAAATGTAAAACTCTCCCAATTACAGAAAAAGGAGGAGTGCTTTTATTTTAATGACCTCTAGAGATGGTGTAGCAAATGTATAAGATTTTTTGTGTATTTTTTTAAAATGTCCTGAAACACAATTTATACATTATGTTGATCACCTGCACGGATAGTGTATCAAACTATAAATACTCACCACCCTCAAAACAATCATTCAGAGCAACGGCAATTCAAACGGCATCTCCAGATACAAAATAGTTCTGAATGGGCAACCCTCCAAATTTGGTCCGCTTCATATCAGCTCCAGGTGAGGCTGAAAATGAATTCCTTAATCGGTCTATTCCATGGCTTTTGTGTTCCCATTAATGCCTTAGTTTAAAAGAGATAGCAGGTTAGAGGCAGGGTTTCTAAGTGGCATGACTATAGGATCCCAATGTGAATGACATGGGTTCGAAACCCACAGTCCTTCTGGTAGACCCTTAAGTGTGGTATTTTGTATACTCTTGCAGTCTTGCTTTCTGTTGAACAGTACACGTTTGCTAAAAGCTGTAAGTCACATAGCTTTGATTGTAATCTGTGAATATATCCATGCATGTGCCTGATTAGTCTAAAAACGTAGTTCATATTAGGTGGACATTGTTCAATTCCACGAATTCTCAAATATTTTTGCATAATTTTGACGACTCAACAGGTGTATGTATCTCCTTAAACACCTTAAATCATTTCTTCTGAATTTTTCTGTTTAGGGAGTTCGACACAGTTTGTCAAAAAGCCGTAAAACAGTCGTTGTTTTACGACAATGAATAACTTAAGACATTTGAGTATGATTTTATTTAGAATAACACAATTTATTTAATTTCTTAAATTGTTTATTTTGCCATAAGTTTTTGGTGTTTCATAGTTGCCATGACATCAAATCTCTCAAAGATGTTGCATAAAACTGGCAAAGCACATAGGCACCATGTGTGATTTTTTAAAGCAACAATTGTTACTTTATTGATGTAGAAACTTTGTTCCTGCGATCGTTAACATCAACTAAATTTATACGACGATCGCATCAACATACCACAGTCTTGTCTACTGCAGCGCGGTATGCGTGATCAAACATAATTTTAAGCTGTGTCGAACGCGTTTAATTTAATCGTACGTGTCAAACATGATCAAACTTTTAATATTACCACCATTTTCTATTCAGTGTTTAGAGTAAGAACGCGATTTTAGTCTGCTTCACGATCGCTTTGCATTAGTTTCGAATATAATTTTAATCGTTTTACAACATAAATTTATCATCTTAAATTTTGATAGCATACATGTAGCAGACTCATTATCATATCCTTTATGTGTACCGAGATTGTTTCATCATTTGATTTTTTGATTTTTGTTTTGATCAATTCTTTAAGTACTATGCAGTACTACTGTTCCGAAATAAACGTACATGAGTATAGAACTTATCTTATTCATTGTAGATGTATAATTTTTGTTGTTAGTTACATTGTTCTTCTTGGCTGTTAATGTCTATTTAATATATTGTTACTCGATAGTCAGCTGTTAGAGGCGCTTGCCTTTGCTGGCCACCCAGTCATATAACTGTATATGCAACGACTAACTTGTCTAGAAAATTCCTTCCATGTTGGAATCTCAGGCCAGTTGTAGGGCTTGTATGGGTAACATACTAGTCTTTCGATATTTGCATTTATCGGCCTGGCTATGAGGTAGCCCGTGCGACGTTGCGATACCATCCTCCCTTGCCTCTCAGATCAATCAAATATTCATGTCTTGTGCATTTGAGTCAAACGGTGCACAACATCGCCCATTGTCCATTACAAGCAAATTATTTTTTTAGTGAAACGTAAATTGCATAACAATGAAAATAGCGACAAAGTCTTTCTACGTTTTTATGTTCAGATGTTCAACAACAGAAGGAATGTCACGTGCTCTCTGGGTATCCCCAATTATTATTAATCCATGGCGCAGTTTCGTCGCTACCAAAAGTTGTATGACATCTGCCACTTTCAAGATCATCATCATTATCATCATCATCATCACTAGGAGTTGATAAGCCCAAGTTTCCAAATACCATTTTCTCCAACTCGGCTTTGTCTACAAGGTTTTGTGGGCAGCCTTTGCATGACGCGGTCAGCTCTAGGTAGCTGTAACCGCCAGAGGTGTCGGGCGATCCAATACCGACGCTCACTGAATCGCACTCACTCTGATCATTTCTAATAGTGTACGTTTTTCCTAAGTTGTCCGCCATCGTGTTATTCAAATTTGCAATGCTTTTCGATAGAGACTTAATATGATCTTTTTTCTTGGAGGTGCTTTTACAAGTCGTTTTGTAGCACGTCCCAGAAGCGAAATTGACAAGTTCGGTATTTTCTTCATGTATTGGCTTCGCGTTTTTGGCTGTAATAGAAGTTTTTTTCTGGTGTCGAACTTTATGATAATGTTCTTGGTTTTGTATAGTTCGTCCTGTCTTTGTGTACGATTGTCCTTTCCGAGGCGTTAGTATTTGAGCAGTTCGTTTTACTTTCTTTACACCTGTCCAATTTTCGTTCAACTCCGAAAGGATGCATCTTTTTAGAGGACAATCTGCGTCCTGTTTAACAAATTGCCGCACTACCGAACAATTATCTTTGGCAAATGTTCCGTGTTGGACCACCATAGCTTTCAGATGACTAGTTTCTACTGGCTGTGCAGATTGGGTGCTAAAAGAGTTGTCATGTCTGCTACAGCTAGACGAGTATCTGTTCTGGTTTTGATTTTGCTCACGCTTAACATCTACTTTATCTAATTCACTTTGGGAGAACGGGTTAATGAATGTGGATTGCCCACGCAAACTTGTTAAAGAAGAACAACTTGAATCCTCTCTAAGGCTGGCAAACATATCGGTGTTTCTTTGATGGGTTCCTCCCACAGCTTCCACGATTTCGAACGCGGGCAGTTCTGAGTCGGTCATCCTCGTTCCTTTATTTAATGTTGGAACTGCAAACTGGTTTTCAGTTTCTTTATGGATTATTGATGATGGCATATTCGACCCTTTTATTTTGCCAAAAACGGTCTGTAGTGGGCTCAAAATACCGTATATGAAACTTGAATACGACGACGCCATTATCGCGGTTCTTCTTTGGTTAGCCCGTGTTCCAGTATTGCTTAAGGACGACATGATGTATCCGATGATTTCGTCACTCCAGTGCGCGTAGATGTTTTGTAGATTCTCGTGCATCGTGTAGGGTTTAATATCTTGTTGCGTTGGCGCTTTAGGACAAGTCTCGTCACTTATGTTCCAAAAAGGGATTGGGCAAGTCGATTTTTTGTCTACCATAGATTCCAAAATGTCGCTTGGTATAAGACCTTCTATCAGCTTTTGATATATTACATTTTCCGAAGAAAATTGCTTGAAAGATTGTTGTTTATCAGAAACAGCAAATTCCGAATTAAGATTCCAAATTTGAGTTGGAGATTTGAGACAATTTGGCCTCTCTACGATGGTCAAAAGCGGCATAGAGTCAGCAATTTCTTCCCGTTTTCTCGAACAGTAGTGACGTAAAGTTGCTATTGCATGTGAGTCTGAGTTAATGTCTATGTTATCTTTACCGCAAGTTTGACTAATACCGAGGTCTTCTAATAACGCTGTCAACAGTTCTTTGGTCAACTTGAGCGCTTTTCCCATCGCCATCTCATCAAGGAGGCTATCGCTTCCCGAAGAACATACCAGTGGCGAAAAGTTAACTCCGTCTTTGACCCCTACCGACAAAACGTGCGCTACTGATGGAACTCTACACTCACTGGGTCTCGAGCAATCTTTCTGGCGATGGTTTACGCGGCGCTTTAATTCGTATAGGACAAACCGCGGGTTGTCGCTGAGCGGTGGCGATCCAAGATCTCTTAAGAAGAAATGTTTCTTGATGTTCTAAAATGTGGCATTAACCTATTAGTAATTGAAACAGGTTTTCGAATCGGTTGATAACTTACATTTTACTAATTCTATAGATATTTTAATTCGATACTAAGGCCTGTTTCGGTTATTTCAACCAATTCTGATCTTGTCCTTTGTTAATGCACCCTTGGAATATCGTTTGAGTGATAAAAGCAGGAAGCAAGCAATAACTCTTAATGAATGTGCTTCTTGGAGCGTGGTATTTCCCAACAGCTGTAGAGTAACTCAATCTTGCAAGTTGTTTTTAAATTTTCAACATTTCGTGGTTGACGAGGGATGCAAAGCATTCTTGATCAGAGTGGGAAAGTCATAGTTAATATCTACTAATACGACAAAGCCTGGTTGAGTTTAAGCTTAACATAGTCGAATTGGCGGGATACAAAAACATGAACTAAACGCAATTACCAGCGTTGTCGTAAGATGTTTTTTTTTAGTCACTAAAACAGATCACTACCAAGGATGGCTTTTATTTCTCTATGGGATGTAGGACACAAGTTTGTAGTCCGGTTTTCAAATATCTACCAACTTGAGCGTGACGACCAGGATACTGAAAACGTTACTCCACCTTGTCAGCAAAACGGCCAATATTTTGGTTCCTGCTATGCAAACAGTCCCATTTTTTTCGAGAAACAAATGAATGTTGCCTGGGTCATCTCTATGCAGGCCGAGCAAACGTAGAGTTATGAGGGCTGTGGGCACGCCGAGCTGTCCTCCGGGTAATGGTGGCATATAACCTATTTTGAGAACCATTTTCTCCACAGGCTCTCAAAATACGGGCACGTTATATCCAACTATTGCCGTCCCCCGGGCATGACAGGAAAAAAAAAACGCTTCTGGCATCTTCATTTTAAACTTTACATGAGTTTGTCAAAAGTCTTCAGGCCACCTCCTTTCACGGCTATCTACACTGTAGGTACACAAGAGAATTTACACACAAAATTCTTGTATCATACAGTGTTCAGCTTGTCTTCTGAAGCCAGTTCTAATCTTGATATAGAAACTGGTATCTACATGTATTTCTAATAGTTAAAACGTCAACGTTTTGACTTAACGAGTCGAATGTCTCGTGACTTAACCCTTGACACAGTGTTTGATCTGCAGTTGAAATATGGATAACAAGTCACGAACTCAACCCAAACGTGAGGACGAACCTGTGCACACATCTTCTCTTGCAGACAGTATTTGTAAATTTCCATAAAGAATTCCACCGTATCAAGTAAATGCTCGAAGTACCGTCGTCTATCTTTAGAACTTAGTTGGTCAATGACGTCACAGCCAGATTTTTTCGCAAGGCAATCACTCAAGATTGATTTCCTGGAAAATTAAATTAATCTTTAAGGAATAAATTAACACTCTGCTTCAACTGGAATGCGATTTTGTGCTTCACGCTGCTTTGTTTCAGAATATGATAATAATACAACGAAAGCAGAAACTGATGTTTGTACTAACCGGGCGCTCTGTTTTTTTCGTTCCCTCCGAGTCCCCTTACTTTTCGTGAGACGCCATTTTGGAGTGGGAGGAATGAATGAAAAGGGCTGTGGAATTCTTTGTGATGATTTACTGGTTTGGTCAGGCGTTGCAGACCTTGGCCTTGGGTGGTCTATTCCAAGTGCATTGCCAGTTAGCTTTGTGTGGCGTCTTTCTGAAGCCAATTAAAAATAACCAAGTTTTACGAAATCTTACAGTACATGAACTACGAATGTTAAAGTATAGTCAGCACCTAATGGTGGTAAGGTCAGTTGTACATGTATTGAAGTTTTACTCCGGGTGACATGGTGACCTTGGCATTACCGACTCACACCTTTTCCTCGTGCAACGAACACACATTCAGTGGACATTATTACTGAAAGACCAAATGTGAGAGAACCACGGAGAGTCTTTAGATACATAGTATGAACTGGAGGATCGAGGAAAACTACAACTTCCAAAGAATAATGTCCGTGTCCGTTCCAGCGTGCTGACAGCGTTTCTTTTTTTGGTCGGGTCTTTAGCTGCAGGCGTGCCCCAGAGCCCCTATCTCCGCCTCTGGCATGCAAATGATCCCAATCTGAATGTTTAATTGGTGCAACAAAAATTGACAAACCTTGTCGCTTACGTGCAATCAGTTTTGGTATTTGATCGCTTGACAGCATCGACGGTGTCAGCAGAGGTTCCTCGACCTTCAAACAGAAAGTGAATGGCAAATTTTTGAAACTATTTACACAATGTGCTCGAACATTGGTTTCTGTAAATACAATATTCGTTTGGTGCTCGAACCCTTACTACCAAAAATTACAACGGTTGGATAGAATACGTTCTTACTGCGAACAGAGCCTGGCGCTTGGATCGTGTGACGATAGTCGGTCTTCCATAGTTGCTTGTTTCCATGGCACCGCAGTTCTGTTGACTACAATATACAAAAAGCTAAGAGACTATGTAAATACCATTGTCGTAATTATAATTGAGCTTACTATCACTTCTATTCTGCTAACTTCAAACTGGCCACATCTTTTCCGTACCTAATAATTGCTCTTCTTCGTCCTCTGAAACGGCACTTAGTTTCCGACACGACACCATCTGGCAATATGTCCTTGTCTATAAACAATGTTCCGTACCCTTGGCTTTCACAGAGGATTGGTGCAGGTTATTCTAAATGAGCATGTTCCAGGAGCGATAATTAAGTCACTAAGCCATCCAAGTAACCAGAAGCAAGTCCGACATGTGCGCGCATGCGCATGTGCACGGGAGACTTATTATTTTAAGGTCATTAACGACAAACGCCCCCAAAGTTAAGTGAAACAACTGCAAGTGGGCGCGAAAGGGAACTGTTGACAAGATATTCTCGGAAGAGGCTGTGCGCGGTGACATGTACATTCAATATTACCACAGATGATATTCTATAAGGAAAGTGTGGAAGTTTGCTGGAGTCATTCACATGGCATTGGAAGTTTGTGTTGTCTAACATTAGTACTTTCTAATAACAGGCCAAACAACGAACTCGAGAAGAGATGTTCATTTGATTTTTTACCTTCAGACTGTCGTGAGTACTGCTGTTTGTCTGCACCGCACGTTAGTGCTGTTTCCATGGTAATAGTAAAATGACAAAAGCATGACGATGTTAACGATGAGGCCACACAACCCAGGCATTGACTTGCACACACATCAAAGAGACACTGTCGAAATAAAGATAATACGAAATTTATCTAATAAAACACTTCAACAAACCATCTGAACTTGTTCGTGAAACGTATGATTATCTTACATGTATGTAAATGTTTTTTCTTTTGCTTTTATATCCGAAAAACTCTACTAAACCAATGACTGTTGACTTCCCGTTGAACCATGTGACCTTCTGGTACCGCTTTACTCATTTTCCTACAAAAATATCACGATTTTCTATTACCTTACTCATATCGCACACAAAAGACTAGGTACATGTACATATAAAAATAAATTGTTCATGTCCTACATTTTGGCCACTATAGGTAGCAGTCTTGGCCCCAGCTGTCTTGTGAACCTAGCCATATGCACACCCGGGGGGAGGCTCAGGCAGCTCAAATGAGCCCCCCTCCCTTCATTCGGCGAAGTGGGCAAAAAGCCCTCTCCTCACAGAAATAAAAAATCCGGATAAGTAGAAAACGAGACAGAAGTCCACTAAAAAAGCAGGAACTACCAAAATTCGGCAAATGCACTGTCAGAATAAATATTGATTAAGTAATTATTAAGAATAGATCCATTTTAAATAAACTAAAGTGTGTGCATGTGTACTTTTAAATCATGGGGTCAAACTTGTTGACATGTACTTTAACGTCAAAATCTATTTTTAGATGGTGTTTACAACTTTGTTTCTGGGGTGAAAGTACTCTAGAGATTCTACAAAATTCTGAGAACAAACTGTAACAGGCAATGATATGATTGGATATGATCATGTGATTTTTTATTAAAAAATCACTAAATAAGTACAATATTATAATATGGGCTTAAGTCAAAAAGAAACTCAGATGCGCTATAGTAGTTGACGCATAAAAACTCGCTACAGTGTACAGAGGAAATTGTACGACAGAGCCATCTCGTGGAAGATTCTAGAAAGGATCTTGGCAAGGGCAAGGGTTAACGAACAGGATTTTAACTAAGAGCTTGTCACTTGCATCGTGGATAGTAAGATACTACATGAAGTGTTGCGTCACCAGCAGAGACTGTGACCAGCAAGAAGAATCGCGGGTAGAAGAAATTGCCTGCAATTGTTGCATCACCAGACACGGTGACCAGCAAGTACACTGTCGCTATACAGTGTGTGTAGTTCGAAGATCCACCAACAGGACAGTCATCCAACAAGTGGAGAGTCCTAGCTTGGATAGCAGATAAGACATTTGATTATTTTGGTTGATTGATTGAAGTAATCTTGAAAGAGGGCGCTAGCGTAGTTACTCTTCTTTGTAGTTGATTACTTAATTAACAACAGGTTTCACTTGTTTAATTTGGGGTTATCATATAATAGATTAATTAATGGATTTAATTATTCACTCTCCATCTACGCACAGTCTCAAAGCATAGCTACCTTTTAATAAGCCCACAGTCAATCGTCTGACATGCACAATCCATAGCTCTGAACGTATCCCGTCCTCATTCTCGAAAATTCGAGTCCCTCCATTTTTAGACTAGGTGTGCGCACGTTAGCGTGCACGTTGTTATTGTAATTTTTGCTAAGCGAGAGAGATGTATCGTACATTAGAATAATGATTCCGGGTTTTTGGACATTTCGATAGGAACTGAGATTAATATGGAGAAACGTGAATACAGTGTTAACAGTTTTACGAAAAAATAAATCTATGTCCAAGCTTCCCGGTCTATGTATATACCTAAAAACGGAGTGGGGCAGATTGGACGGCAATTATGTGGATTCAATGAAGAGTGGTTGCCGCAAATGGTTGTCAGAAGTTCTTTGAAGCTGTTTTGAGTAACAATATCCACCCCTGTGGTTTCAGCTTTGTTTCATCGTGATCTGCAAGTCCCACAATATTGAAAGCACGTATTTCTTCAGGCGGAGTCTCTGCTGTAAATACTCGTGCCATTCAGGCAATTGGAAATTTGCAAGAATGTGGTTAATAATGGTGCATTCTGGACTAAATTTATGTAATCTAGAAGTCAAGACCTTCCAGATTATTGTTTCCACCCTTGGACCTGTCTAGTCGTAAATTTGTGGTTTTTTGATAGAACAATGGCAAATTTTAGATTTATGGTCATTTCCGGCATCTAGATTTTTTCATTGTACATATGAAATCAAGCTTTTGCTTCGTTGATTTTTTTTCCATAAAAACTCCACTGTGTTTGCTTTTTTCGATTAATTCATTTTTGCTTGGTGCCCTTAAACTAAGACTTTTGCTAAATCAGATGATTTTGACGAAATCAACCACTCGTACTGTGGACTTAGTGCTCCCGAAACGACGTCACGTCCATGGTCATTTTTGCACTTATCCTGTTATTGAAAAATTGCCGTCTTTGCTGCCAGTTTCTAAAGTCATTCGTCAGTTCCTAGATGTGATAATTTACAGACACCCTTGTCTCCACTGGTCTGCGAGACAGGTGTTTGGTCATTGCGAATACAACATTTTAGGGGCAAGACTTATAATTAGTGAGTGCGGGCCTGTGACTTCATAACACGTGCTTGGTGCAAACTAGTTTGGGGTGCATTATTTCCACTACGTTTGAAGTGCTGCTGTTAAATCGTAGAGAAATAATTCGAGTCAAACTGTCGCGCGACCCAGTATGGCCGTGTCTTTAAAGTTCCACGCATGTGATTTGTACGTTTTACGCGGGCGGTAGGAGCGCGTTTTGTGTGCTGAGTATGTTGAGACCTGAGTGAGGCAGGTGTGTTTGTGTGTTTGTGGAGGGAGGGAAGTAATGTTATGAGATACACAGGGGGAGCTTTCTTTAAGTGTTGCTTTTTGAGAAGGGGGATTAATGACCTTGGGAGGAAAAGTTGCTTTCTTGTTACGGAAGCTGCTTTCTTGGAAGTGTAGTTACTTTCTTATGACAGGATTTGCTTTCCTGTAAGGAAGAGCACATTCTTGGGAGGGGGTGCCTTTTTGGGGGAAATGATATCTTATGAGGGGTGTTGCTCTCTTGGAAGGGGAGGGTGCTTTTTTGGGAGTGGAAAGGATGGTTGCTTTCTGACGAGTGAAAGAGGTGGTTGCTTTCTTGTGGAAGGAGGTGCTTTCTTGGAAGGGAGAATTCTATTGGGGGTTGTTTTTTGGAAGGAAGAGCGCTTTCTTGTGAGGAGGGTGTTTCCGTGGAAGGGGGAGTGCGTTCTTGGAAGAAAGGGTGCTTTCTTGGCACAGGTGACCGCTTTCTTGTGAGGTAGAGCTGCTTTCCTGGAAGACGAAGTACTTTCCGGGAAAGCGGAGTACATTCTTGGGAAGGAGAATTGCTTTCTTGTGCGGGGGTGTTACGTTCTTGTAAGAGAGAGGGCATTTGTGGAAATAAAAGAACTTTCGTGGGTTGGGGGAGTGCTCTCTTGTGAAGAGAATGGTTTGTTTTGGAAGCAAGAATGTTTTCTTGGCAGGGGTAGTGTTTTCATGGGAGGGGTTTTGCACGGGGATGTTGTGGCACCTACATGTACATTTTCCCATAAAAGTTTCAAACTAAAATTACGTCATTGACTTGTTACAGAACGAAGAATCTGATTACATTTTTGTGGATAAAAGATCGCTCTGTTTAAATGCATTGACTGTTTTTTCTCAAAGAAGCAGTAATTCTGCAATTACTTTCGGAAAATTGACAAAATTGTTGATTTATCACTTGATCCTTCCTGGTAGCATCTTCTTGCTGCTACCAATTAATCGACAAAGGACCGAATCATTGCTTTTTACCCAATAACAGAGAATAGTTAAGGGTACATTTGACTTTTTATCAAAGTTTTTTAGAAAATGAGAAATGTATCTCATTTGTCTAATTAGACAAATACAAGAATATGTAAGCTTAAAGAATCACGTGATGAGAAACAAGGAGCGAAACGTGTCATTTAAATATTCTATTATCCATGCCCATGCTCCCTGCATGGGATTACTGCAGTCCATTTGTGGTTATTCAATTTCGATCGAACAACTTTGTTTTGATACTCCGGCTCAGATTTTGATAAGCTCGCTGTCGACTGACGGTCTCTAATGATGAACTCGTGGCTAAAAGACTGATCCCTCTGTTTATAGAGTTGATTTAGTCTTCCGGGACAGCAACCAGCAAACATGGCCGCCAAAGAGTTCACGTCAATATGGGAAGTGTCTGGGGAGTTTTGCACACCGTGTTCGGAATGAGTCGGCGTTAGTTTTGCGTCCCCTTTCTTACGTGGCCGTCTTGGAGATGCTGGTTGGGAACGAAAAGCGTCCAGTGGCGTGAAAGTGCGTGTACCTGCCTCCGACCGACGACGTACGACTTCATGTTCAAAGTTATCATAGCCACAATTTGGTGATACCGTAGGCGTAATCTTGTGTGGCTTTTCCGATTGCGTCCGTCTTCCAGGATTTAATGACGACGCCGAAAATTTCCACTCTTTTCCTTGTTTAGCGAATGGTTGATCCTTGTGGAGGTCGCCATGTTTGTTGCAAATTTTTGAAGGAAGCCTTAAGTTCAAATTTCCCTTGGTGTTGTCGGCTTTATTGAGCACGCGAGTACCTACAGAAATGTAGAAACCAAGGATAGAATCACGATCATGTATGCACAACTTCACTACAAGTTAATATGGTATTCAATAAGCTGCATGACTGGGCTGAATAAATCTTCAAACATCTGCTAGATACAGGTAAGTTTGGTTTTTGCATGACGTCAAGTGCGTTGTTCAATAGTGACGCGTGATGGGGCCTTGTAGGTTATCGAATATGTTCCAAATGCGAAAATGTTTAACATAAATTAGACATTAAAACTGATTTTTCTGCTATTTCGAAGTCAATCGCTGGAGCCTGCTGTCATCACCATATAACTGAAAGTTTGCATGTCAAAAGTAATCCGCAATACTCAAGTACCTCGAACTTGTATCGCTAAGGCGCTCACAGTTTGGGATTCGGTTGAAAAGGCCAATTAACTGGATACACGAAATGACACATACACTAGATTTCAGTTTGAGAGCTAAACACTAGTTTGACGTATTCCAGAATGTGTGTAGATTCTGTCTGCAGCAGATTCTGAGAAACCGTTGCGGTTAAGAAAAGGCCGCTGACCTGGGTTTGATTCTCAGCGTTGTCAAAACGCACAGGATGTCTCAAAATTAATGACACTACCAACTCGACGTTACATGAACGTTGGTGGTAACGATGACTATATATTTCGTAAACTAATTCTTAAAAACCTTTATTTAATGTCCATAAAGTTATCATTCGTGTGGACTCTGGAAGGTGCGCACATTAATGTTTAGTTTTCCTAGTTTTTTGATTAGCCCAAAATGCAACTTTTACTCCACAGATTTAATGTGTGGGAGAAACCTATATTCTGAATAATTAAGCGATCATGACAAATGAACACGGTTGCTTATTAAGCAAGTGTAAATGAGCTAATACCCCTGAACATCGTCATAAGTCCGTTTGCCAGAAATCATAACCCCGTCAACACGTTTTGAGTGGAATTTTCTGGAGAGCAATGAACATCCTGAATGATGTGACCAACTGACCCGACTTCCACACATCTTCAC
>NMRA01000315.1:102451-134553 GCA_002633005.1 Phoronis australis | reverse complement strand
GTTTCCACTGAACTTTGGCTGGTTTATGTTCGTGATGTCTGATCAGTTGGCACTGGCCGGCCGCGACGGGCCTGATCGGGCTCCGAGCCACTGGCCAGGATAACAAGCGTTTTTTGTTTAGAACTCAAAAAATCACAAGTCTAAACAACACAGATCAAAGTTCTCGTGTCTGTATCTCACGGAAAATACTTCGAATTTATCTCCGAACAGACCCCAAACTCCTGCTACGGACCGTATTGGCCTGCCGAAATTTGTAGGCTAAGGTTTGTCCTATAACCACTAAATCCGTAAGAGCGAAATAAAACAACACGTTTTTATAAGAACTCGGTGTATTTTTAAGGGTTTTACATCGAAGTTTGATGATTTATTGGTGTTAAACGATGACTTCAAGCGATAAGCTGACACCAGTAACCCGTGTTGAGAACTGCTGAACAGACTGCGTGTGACACCGATGACATCATTGGATAATTTCAACACCTCCGTCTGCCGTCAGGTGTCAGGTAACGCAACCGTACATGTAGTTATGGAGTAGAACTACTCGATTTAAATCTATACAAATTAGGTTGTTTTTTGGGTGGCATGCTCCTTTAATGACACTACCAAATCGATGTTACATGGACGTTGGTGGTAACGATGACTAATTATTTCGTAAAATAATTCTTAAAAACCTTTATTTAATGTCCATAAAGTTATCATTCGTGTGGACTCTGGAAGGTGCGCACATCAAAGTTTAGTTTTCCCAGTTTTTTGATTTGCCCAAAAAGCAATTTTTACTCCACAGATTTAGTGTGTGGGAGAAACATGTATTCTGAATAATCAAGCGATGACAAATGAACACGGTTGTTTATTAAGCAAGTGTAAATGAGCTAATACCCCTGAATGTCGTCATAAGTCCGTTTGCCAGAAATCATAACCCCGTCAACACGTTTTGAGTGGAATTTTCTGGAGAGCAATGAACATCCTGAATGATGTGACCAACTGACCCGACTTCCACACATCTTCACTTTCCTAACTGACCTATTGCAAGCTCCGCTCCTCTTGCGAAATGTCGACAAACGAACAATAAGATGCCCGCGAACGTGTTGTTTGTCGAGTAAAATGGCGGCTAGGAAACAAATGTGTGTCCAAAATGCTGCGTTCTGATTGGTCACTTAAGCCGTCACTCAAAATCCTGGCGATAGGTTAATTACTTACGCCTGTACAGTACCGGATGTCTCGTTCCTTGTAAGTATGACGTTGATGGTTTCGAGGATAGTTCCAGGATGCTATTGCTTGATGCTGACCTGTTGGCTGCCGACACGATATCCGGGGCGTGCGCAATGTCATTCTGAAAAGCCTTTGCCTGGTAACCACATAACTTTCTCCTCATGCAGTCTAAAGAGACGACAAAGAGTAACGTGTTTACATTACATAAACAGATGAATTTGATTTGCATGTACAGTATACACTATTGCAACCTTCCAAGCTAGTGGAATGGTGATGGTCAGTACCTAAATTATGGCTTAAAATGTTTAAAATCACCACTTTTAAATTAAAAACACCAAAACACCATCAGTTATCGATCAGCACTATCTAATGATATGGTAATTGGCTGACCTTGAATTACAAGCACTTACTGGTCGACACATTGTACTTAAAATCGAGGCAACCAATCACAGCACCAGCCATCCCCCATTGTACTTAAAGGAGAATGCCACCCGATTTAATTAGTCTTTTTACCTGTCTAATCGGTCTATATCCACATCGCCTCTTATACGGTTGACCTCGCCTTGCCGAGAGGTGTCGCGTTAACCTGTGAGGAAGGTGAGAAACGACGCAGCGACGTCAGTGGTTCGTCTGCAGAGTGAATGCCGCTATATTGCGGTGCATCGTTCCCTCTTGTACGAACTATGAAGCTGCGAAGAAAGCGAGAGCCCGAAATGCATGGGAAGTGGCTCGCGGTTGTGAGGAAAATGAAAGGTACGCTGCATGAGGCCGTGAAACATATCCGTGTCTGTGGCCGGCATTTCGACGACATTGATTTCTCTGACAAATTCCAGCTTACCAAAGACTATCGATACGTCCCGTTTGCTGTGCATGTTCACGGCGCCCTTCTACTATTTCTTGGTCAATGTATTCCGCTTCAAACTGATAGCCTGTGAAACCTAACGATCCAACCCGTGAAGTCTTCGTCGGATGAGCTCTTGACTAAGTCGGGATTGGCGCCGGGCGAGTTGCCATATAGATGTTTATTATTCTGCTTTCAGTTTTAAAATGAATTATTCTCATCCTAACCAATGCTTATATAAAACTGAAACAAAGTCTGTCTCATTAGAAACAATTTCCAATGCCTTTGCGGTACTCGTGAGTGCAAATGTTGAGAAGCCAGCAATGAATAAACCACTGCGTTACCGGCTTAAGATGCCGGCAAAAAAGGTAACTGACCGGGCACCGAGGCCATGTAAGCGCATGCTAATTCAGTGCAGACAGAAAGCTGTTGTGAAAAAATACTCGATTTTATATGCTATGGTCACATGTTAGGGGAATCTTTATTTAGTAATACAAATACATTATTCAAATCATTGTTGCTGTACAATCTTCGCCCTGACGGTCTGTGGTAGGGGTACTTCGCGGCCCCCAACTGGTAAGTAGATTTTCAGTTTCTTGGCTAAACGTCTACATGGCAACTTGCCCGGCGCCAATCCTGACTTAGTCAAGAGCTCATCCGACGAAGACTTCACGGGTTGGATCGTTAGGTTTCACAGGCTATCACTTCGAACCGGAATGCAATGATCAATAAATACCAGAGAAGCGCTGTGAACATGCATAGGCAACGGAACGTATGGATAGTTCTTTGGTAAGCCGGAATTCGTCAGACAAATCACTGTCGACGAAATGCCGGCCACACACACTGACATGTTTCATAGCCTCATACTTGCTATTAACAGCATACCTTTCATTCTTCACTACCGCGAGCCACTTCCTAAGTATTTTGGGCTCTCGAGGAAGTCGAAAAAACGATATACTCGCTTTCTTCGCAGCTTCATAGTTCGGACAAGCGGGAACCGATGCACCGCAATATAGCGGCATTCACTCTGCAGACGAACCACTGACGTCTCTGACTTCTCACCTTCCTCACAGGTTAACGTGACACCTCTCGACAAGGTGAGGTCGTCCGTATATGAGGCGATGTGGATGTAGACCGATTAAGACGGTAAAAAGACTAATCAAATCGGGTGGCATTCTCCTTTAATGGTAATTAGTTACTCTGTTTTCTCGTGTTCGACATATTGAATTCACGATTGAGATATGCGGTGCTTTAAACGAATATTTAATGATGCTGACAAAGTAGTCATTTGTGAGAACAAGGTACATGTAAATGGTGGTTTTAGCCAATTTATGACCTCACACGAACCAATGTTCTTATTGCGCATTTGAAAACTATATGTCAGCTGGGCAATACCAGCAGTGTCGAAAGTTGTGGCCATCGAGGTGACATCATTCTAAAATTACTAAGGTTCTTGCAATTCTTATATTGTGTATTAATTTGACACTATTCGTGGTCTGTGGACACTTGGGCCGCACACGTTATTCGGAGTCAGTACACTCTTTCACATTGTTACGAATGGTAGCACTGTCGAATGTTGCTTAACATGGCTTCTCAATGGTTAAATTTATTAATGAAACCGACGTCATAACATTCAGTCATTCCCATTGGTTGAAGTCTGGGGAACCCCTTTTAGTTTACTCTTTCCAAGTACGGCGGCAACTTTTGACTTCAGTAGTTGCAATTTATTAAATCGGGCAGCGATCCAAGTAAACAAATTCAAGGCATCCCAATACATTGGCTTAAGCCCAAATATTTACTGCTCACAAAGACGTATGCAGGTGGTGGCGATTGTGTTTGTCTAGTTTACCAAATTTCCTCACGCCGGAGTTGCAGCTCACAGCACAAAGCAGCAGTAATACCTCATTAAAAGTGGAAGGACGAACAGAGAAACGCAACAGAGAAAAACTAAAGAATTAGACAACAACAAATAACATGTAAAATCCAATGGCACAAAAGCGAGGTAGCAAGTGTTGGTGGCTGCCGTTTACGACATTGTGGTTAAATACGGCGAGATTCAAGTATCACTGTGTAATCCGGAACGGCCATATTTGTTAAGACTTTAATGGGAACGTTCCTTACTGCAAGTTTCTTGAATGAAAAGATCACGCAAGATCACGCAAACGCATGCAAGTAAAACGAGATTGATTCAGGAGTTTAAGCTACTAATGGGTTAGTCGTCAAGGCAACAATGTTGAATCATTCAAAACCCTAGTTTCCAAACGTTATTTCCGTTTCGTGTGTCTAAGTCTCGCAAGTGCTTTCTGTGCGTTTAGGAACGCAGATTCAAACAACGGACGAATGAAATGTCAGCTAATTCAAAGCTGAGAAAGTATATGTAATTTGACGATGCTAATTCCATTTTTTCAAAAGTCATTTGACGGATGGGGAGTTTTATGGCAGTGGTATCATATATACTCACTCTGTTCTCTTTCTATAGCCGACCTACTGCGCCGCAGCTCCATCTCTAGACTAGAAGTAAACCGCTTCATTCTACAGTTGGTACGTATGCTCTCTCGCACTAACCTTCTGCGAATGGTATCACTATGCAAAAAGTCTTCCCTCTTAATCTTGCGATAGCATGAGGAACTCATTTTATCAAAGCTGTTTAGAAAACAATCTTCACTCCGCACCGTAAGCACTATTTCACCATGTGCATCTAGTCAATTGTGTGAATTTGGCGTTGTTGCCCTAAAATGCAAAAATACGCAATGTGCCGAGTGGTTTTTGAATGAAAAACGCATGTTGAGAACACCAAAAGCTTTGAAACATTGTCAAAACCGAAATCCCGTCATCCGCCTTTAAGACGTCATTGATTATCTATTGCATTTATGTCCGTGGCATAATCTAGAACTAATATCTACGATGCTTCAGACGAGACTAGTTTCGTTTGACTCAGTTAATAATGTCAATGATCCTGGTGCTGTTAACGTCTTTTTCTAATAGCACTGTAAAAGACCTATACTCGACTAATTAGACTAACAATCGAATAGTGCCTGAATTGACAATGATGGTGTTTGAGACTATAGCTTCGTTCATGCGCGTTGCCAGCTTCTAAACGGAAAGGAGACGATTTTCAAACGGAGAGCGTCAGACGTACATGTAATCCGGATCATGTCCCCATATCATTAACATTAGGAACAAATAAATGCATGGAGTATAAACGGTCTTACAAGTGACGTTATAAGTAAGGGGGTACCTTATTGAACAAATGTTTCGAAGTATTATCCTGTCTTCTGATTTTGACTGACTAACAGTAGTCCAGGCCATAGGAGAAAGGATGGTTTCACTCAAGCACAATACAGTCCACGTCTACTTCTTCTCGGTTTCTTCTGAGAAAACATCGTGACGACTTCGACAAAGTAAATTTCTTCTCCATAGTGAATATGTAAGTGAAATTTCTCAACCATGTCTGGGAGTCTGCTTTTGCAGCTCGCTATCCTTAACATCACGTGGATATTTGGAAAAATCTCGATCACACTGCTATAACGATGCTGACGGTCTCTGGTTGAGATTGATGTCAAAAAGGCTTGGAACGCGAAAAACAGACTAAATTGCTTTGTAATTAGCAATTCTCTGCTACTGCAACAGAATTCAACGTGTCCAACAGATATTTTTATTGTTTGCTTCTAAAGATTCGGAATTTCTGTCGATATCAAAGTATGTTTCTTTTAGTTTCAAAACGATCTGTTAACTGCTCGTCACTTCGGTGACGTTTCTTCCGCAAGGCAACGCACGACTCCTTATTTGCTTTGGTAAGACATAGGCGTACATGTAGCACATGTCCGTTATATGGAAGCTATGACCTTTGACATATGATGCAAATAAAACAATGGAGAGCTACACTTCGTCTTGGTTGTAGGTTTAGGTCACCTTCTGAGGTCGTGTAACAGCAAATTTACAAACGTGTGGATGTACGATGGGCGCTGTTAACGCAAAAAGCAATCAGAGGGAACAACACGCTCAAGCAGTACCAGCTCGTTTTTAAGGATAACATGGTCAGGAATTGTTCCTGAACTTATCCATAGGGAGCGCAGTGATCTGTTTCATGAAGTCTTCAGATAAAAATTTGGTCTTACGCTCCACATAACTATTGTTGGAAAATAATCAATTCTGACACTTCATCAAAGTGCAGTCTTTGAGAATATACACACAACGGCTAATTAATGAGATATTTTTATGAATTGTTGGTATACTGTTACTTGCTGATAATTACTTGGCTAAACCTTCATTTAGCAGTTGTGGAGTGTGGCCGTAAGACCTTCCTTCTGTCTTAAAACTTAAGTCACTTTCACGAAATAACTTCACGTCACGGAACTGGAAGAGAATAGTAGATGATTTCGGACGCAGTACGAAAGTGTTTTCAAAAAGGGATTAAGTTTAGTAACAGAACAGAGAAAATAGAGTACCGTGTAACATATTATTAATTTTGGTACTTTCAGGTGTTCGAACCCGAAAAACCCCTTGACATGAGGTTTTTAAACTTGTGCACTCGTGTAATGAAGAACAGTTCGATCAGAAGTGTTATGTGAAACTATTTCTGTGATTTCGTCTCTTCAGACCGCAACATCATTTCTTTTTCAAAAATCTAAAAGAATCCTATCCTCGTTTTCATGTGTACTTTGGGAGTGTTTTTACTGGCATGCTGGTGAAAACTGAGTGGAACTTTTCGGATTTTTATGTCACGGCTTTGTTGGTGCAACATATATACTTAGCATTATCTTTGCAAACAATCTACGTTATTTCTGAACGCTGAATGTCCGCTGCCAAGCAATTTTGCGTTTACATCAGTAAAGAATTTTGTAATCACTATCAGTAATCACACGCTAAATAAAGATTAATCGAATACGAGAACAGTTTTTTCCAATTAATACATTTATTACAAATGACAGATACATATACAAATATACACAGCACAACACAACACAGCAACGTACAGAACTGTGCAAAAATAACGAGAAAGCATTTTATTGTTACTTCGAAGTTAAAAAGTACTACTTAAATTTCTGTTCTGGCATTTGGTCAACTCTCTGGGTCCCCTCATGTTTCAAGAACACATTTCCAATCTTCCCATTTTTTGCATCATTACATTTCCGTGTGTTTAACGAAGCACTAACTTCTACATTAAAACACTCATTCAAACATTTTAAGACATCCTAAATTAGGTTTGACGTTAGCAAATTTCATTTTAAAAATGAAAATGTTAGTTTGTAAAGGAAAACCAATTCAAAATTCTATTCTTTTCATTTTGAAGACCAAATATTGTGGTGGTTTTGTCTGTTTCAAAATTTACTTGCATTGCAGTCGTTAACCAGAGACGTACCCCGTACCAGTAAGAATTAACATATTCACATTCAAAGAATAAATGTTCTAGAGTTTCGGCAAAGCATTTACAAAAAGTACAAGCATTTGAGTCCACGTATCTAATCTTATCTAAAAAGTAGTTAGTAGGTAGAATTCTATGCAGTAAGCGGAACTGCACAGTTTTTTGTTTCATTTTGTGAATTGTATACTGGGCATCCTGAACCATGTGTAACTTCCACTGATACGTACCAGTGGCGGAATAAGGGGGGGGGGGCAAGGGGACAATGCCCCCCAAAAATTCTACTAGATACCATATGGCAGTTCGGGTGCGAATTGCTGACTAGCACACGCGCGCAACCAGGGGGGCTCGGGGGGTGAATAAGCAATGCATAGGCTCTGAACAAACCCCGTTTACGTTTTTTTAGGCGCAAGGTCCGCAAACCCAAAAATTCGAGACCCCTGCCTTCCTACATTTTAGGCTGGGGGCGCGCCGAAATTCTGGTTGTTCTTTTGCCCTGCGCCCTCCCACTAACTCAAAATCCTGGATCCGCTCCTGTGTACTACGGATTAAATAAATTGGGAAATAGCAACTTTTTTATTATTCATATGATTATCCTGTGGAAAGATTACCTAGAGTCTTGTACCAATTTATTTCTGTCTTATATCCTGGTTTAAACAGCTTTCTGACAGGTGGACTGTATTCCTTTTGAAACACGTTTGAGCAATTATTGACAAAGCGAGTGGACATGTTCTATTTGACAAGTAATTCAATTTTCAGCCGAACCATTTGTTGTGTTCGAAATATTTTTTATTAGTTGTCTTTTCAACTCGATGTTTACGAGTGTCAAAAGTAATCATGTGGAGGATACCCAGGCTCCGGAGGAACCCACTTCCAAGGCAATTGTACTAGAAGAATAGTGTCTTTCCCATCACAGTTTGGCTGAGTCTATTCTTTAATTTGAAATATAGAGCCACTTAGCGTACATGTAAATATCTCTTTTCTTTCCCCCACACGAACGTCATGCAAACAAATAATTACACCCGGATGTGTACTTGCTCTTGGGATATATTTACGCACGGGTTTAAAAATGCGGTCTATTCGGATGTTTAGATTATAGACAACAGATTTGCAACTCCGACATTTTCTTGCGTACTATCCTGGAGCGTTGGCCACTCTACTAAATTGCCAATTTCAGTTTCCGATTAGTGTATTGTGAGGGGAAATTATCGCATCTATTTTACTGTACAGTACAACGAAAAAAAATTTGGCATTGAAACGCTGTCTTCCAATAATAGAGCTTTCGGTATCGTGAGTACCTTTGACACCCAACCACACAACAGCCGACCATGATTAGCAGACGAAGTACTTGCCGGAGGTAAAACTGGCTAATTTTGCCACGTGTCGCTAGTAAATAGTGACGTCAAGGCTTAATGCGTAAGATCACAGATTTCGTCCATTGAAAATATACGGAGTTGGCGGTCCATGTTCTACTAATATGACGTGACTTGGACTTATAAATAGGAATAGAAATAGAAATGCACAGTAGCATCAGATTTTCAAAAAATGTGGTGGTCTTGGACTTTTTCCAATTCAAATTGCTATGAAGCCAATACAGCACTTCGAATATTTACAAGGTTATGCGTTCTGATTTACCGGTGTGAACCGGAACGGTTGGGTCCACCATTGCATGCTCTCTGAGCGTTGAGAAGGATTAAAATTGACCAGTTCCGTGACCACGTCATACAAAAATAGCCACACACGCATATAACGACACATACACCCATACTTACACACGCACACGCACACATATACAGCACTACACGGTTAACATAATTAATTCAATTTTTTTGTATTTAGCGATATTCAGCAATATTTTTGTTAGACAATTTGGCAGTCTTGCGTTAAATACAAAAGGTCAAAAACAAACGTTCATTGTTTCACATTTTCTCACCGTACCCTAAATTAGAATTGCTTTCCTGATCAGAGTCAGTTTTCATTCGTAAACTTGCAACGTACCTAAGAAGCCAGTCTGACGTTTTGACAACATCCATCACTCCGGAGCTTGCAACGAATCAGTTTTTTAAATGCATGCCTGAAATCTCTGGCAAATAGTGCATAAATGCAAGGGTTAACAGCTGAGTTGCAATAACCCAACCAAAATATCACCTTAAACACTTCGTCTGGTCCTGCGCATTCCTTACATAATCCAGTGATTAGATAATAGGTAAAAAATGGTGCCCAACAGAAGATGAAGGCGCCGATAATAATAGCAACGGTTTTGGCTGCTTTTGTCTCACGCTTATGATTCCGTTCAAGTGGTTTGTCATGGTGAATTCCTTGCTTGGAAATGGGAGAACAGATCATCTGTTTGGGTGACGTTATTCGCTTTGAATTTGTAATATTTCTGTCTGATCCACTGGTTTCTAATGCAGGACAGCTAATTTCTCTTGAACCAAGCCCAAATTCCTCCTCGTGAAGCCGTTGATTCATGATTTTTGCTCTCCTGTCTAACACTGAGAAGTCCTTGTTGTATTGTAATAATTTTGGACTACACGATGGACTTCCGGTTGAAGACGAACCGGACGCTGACACTGTTTTTATCTTGTAACACCTGTCCACCTGTCTGTGTAGGAACAACAAAGACAAAGGTCTCTCTTGCGCACTTTCTCGTCTCAGTGAATGTTTAGATTGTGAAGCTTTTAATGCTCCACCTCCGCGGTGCACGCGCATAATGACGTCGTTATCTTCGCCATTAGTTTTTGTTGCGTGAGGGAATCCTTTGCTCTGCAGTACTCCAGTACGCAAACTTTCGGTAAATTTCTTGGCTGCACAATATATCTTGAAATAGAAAATTAACATTACACAACAAGGCAAGAAAAATGACCCGAGAGCAGAATACACAATATATCCAGGCGCTGACGTCAATTTGCATTTTGGTAGTGAAGTGTTTCGTTTGGCAAGTTCCGTTAGTAGGCTGCCATTGTTGATTTGTACAGAACTTTTCAATGCAGTTTTTACAAGAGATAAAATTGAATAATCAAAATTAATTTCAAAACCGTCAGGTAACGTGGGATAATAATGATAAAAGTCAACTTCGCTTTGTTCCCTTTCATTCCAGCCGATTAATGGTGGAAAGCAGATGATGAAAGATATAATCCAACAACACGCGATTAGTATTTTGCCGCGCCTCGGAGACATCAGTGTAGCATATTTCATTGGATACTGGATAGCTATCCATCTGTCGAAACTTATCGCACACAAGTTCAAGATCTGTGACGTGCACATCCAGACGTCGACTGCAAGCCACATGCTGCACCAAACGTCGCCGAGCACCCAGTACGGTAGTATTTCAATAAGCCCACTTGATGGCAGTACCAGTAAGCCCAACAACAAGTCGGACGTTGCTAAGGAAACTATGAAGAAATTGGTAACTGAACGCAACTTTGGCGACAAAAGCACTGCGGCGATCACTAAGCAGTTCCCACACACCACAAATACAACAAGTAATCCCAAAATTAGGGAAACAGCGATGAATTTGAAGTCCACGTCTATGTCCAGCTTCAGATGTCCTTCATCCATCTTATTTGCAAGAAACTTAAATGTACCGTTCGTCCGAATTTCACCTGAAATGATTTTTAAAATTAAAGTATTTTGAATTGAAAAAAATATGGAGAAAACTCCTGATTACTTGTTTCAAACTGTACAGGGTTTATGTACATAAAATAGATAAGTACGTACAGTGTGCATGGTGGTATAATAAAACCAGACTTGAATACACACGTGTAACGACATTCAGGCATCTGTTGTTGAAGTAAGTAAAACTTGCTTTCATTTTGATTTTGTTGTGCAGGCGTCAAGCACCCGAAATTCTCATACTAACACGACGATCAAGTTAAACCTAATCTCATTTGTTCAAGTAGACACTGGCATGTACATGTATCTGTAACTCCTGCAACCATACTGACTTCAGAGCATAGTAACTAACGAGCACGAAGTTAAATTTTAAAAACAATGGCGTGAAGTTAAATCAATATTTTACTCAAATCGCTGAACATAGGTGTAATTAGTCAGCCAGATAGATAGTATCTCTAAACGGGGGCAGTCCAATCTAGCTGTACGTGCTGAATTAGCCACATGATAAGTGGTGGGCCAGATCTCATAGCATTCATTCTTGTGAGTACTTTAGGGGGCAACCTACATGTAGTTCTTTCTATGTGGCTATATAATACACCCATAAATCAAATTCCAAAAAGTTCCCACGTCTACATTTGCACATTTTTTGAAAAAAGGTGTTTTGTTGCAATAAATATTGTGCACATTCCTGCCACTTGATGGCGTGTTTCTATTAAATTGACCAATCACAGAGCCAGATTGTATTGTTGTGCTTAGTAACTTCAGTATGGCACTGAGCTCCCATGGAGTTTGATGCCTGTATAATTCATTGGTTATCAAACAGTACTAAACTTTGATAACCAGAACTTGAAGAAGCTTAGAGAAGCATCCTGAACTCTGTGGATCAGTAGATAGAAAAGAACAGGTGTCACAAACGTTTGCAGAGAAAACCGCTCCATTGCCCAACTGGCTTATAACATGTGTAACTATGCTGCTGTAGAAGTCTAAGTGTTGGACCAAAAACGCATTCTTTGCTGTAGTACAGAAAACGTGACATAGGCTTACGGACTTCTCAATTTCTGATCTTGTGATTGGCTTAGGAGGCAAAATAGGGAGCCATCTTTTGCTAAATAATTTTAAAATTATGTTTAGAAAGAGAACATAAAACTATATTTTTACAAAAAAGAGCAATTTACAATGTGGTGATTTTCTTGGTATATCTAGCCACACAAGAAAAATGAAGTAGCCTCTCCCGCGACATGGTGACAGTCGAGAATAAAAAGCCTGGAGCGGTCTACAAGTCAAAATTCTTTGCTAAGGTTTTCGTGTCACTCCAGATTCCAAAGTGTCCTTTTAAAAAGTTCACCAATGTGCAAATATCAAGGAACGTGTGATATGACGTTCTGAAATTTGTCTACAAAGCTCAAAATGCCACGTAGATATCTAGACGGAAATTGATAAAGCGTGTAGCGTAGTGTAGTGTGTATTCACAAAAGTGTCACGTACATCGTCCTTCGACAGTACATCAATTGAAATTACTAACGATCTGCACATGTATGTAGTCGGAATTGGGCTTATCTGTCCCTTCGGAATGCGACATAGTAACAAGATTGGGAAGTCTCTTGTGTTTCTTGGAGAATATAAATACGAAATAATTACGGGGCTCATCGTTTCCCCAGCTTAGACTATGAAGCCTGAACAAAACAGGTTTCATAACTCTTGCACAGGAGAAACTCAACTTTAAAAGGTGTTCCGTACCGAAAAGATGGAAGTCGATCCCTGGACAAGAATCCCGTGCGCTCAAACAGGAGTCCTTTACCCAGAAAACACAGGCGTTTGACTCCGGGCATATTAAAGGGGCTGTAGCCTTGTCGTTGTGGAAGGGAGGTTTACGCAATATTTTGCTTTTTAATCAAAAAGGGAATGTTTTACTGATAAGAGATGTAGACATGATATTTGTAAAGTGTTGTGGGAAATAGTTGCATGCAATAGATAAAACACCCTACTTTCCAGCGAAAGCATGGCGAGAAATAGTGATGATTTACAAATCCAAAAGCACCAGGTTTCACAGTTCGTGTCATACTACACTTAGATGGACACGTCTATTCTTGTTAAAGTTAGTGGACGATGAAATAGCCCGGCCTTACTTCAGCTACTGGCGAGAGGTCACGTAGACGCAATAATTTTGCTTACGCACATTGCAGAGGTCAATTAGGCTTCTCTATTTGATTATCAAAGTGATAACAATAGTCGGAAGTCATTCACGCAAGATTTAATCTGAACAAGACATATGACATTCCTCCGCCCTTTATCTTGAGCAGCTTTCCTGTCGATTAATTTACATTCACCTCCGGTAGTAGAAAAGCTCTGAATGTAAGGTTAGAAAAAGAGACGAAGAACCGAAGCACGTAGGGGAGGGGGTAACTTCTGTAGAATAATCATTTGAGAGTTACATGGATAGCTGAATTCCCGAGCAAGATAATCTAAGTTTCTCCAGAAATGCCGAGCTCGCTCAGACAGCCTGCTGGGTTTGCATTCCGCTTCCAGCATACAGATATGACATATTACATATTGATTGATATTAAGTGCAAGTTTAATTTGTTTTAGAGGTTCATAATACTTCCATTATTATATTAATTCATCAAACTGATTCTCTCTGTGAGTCTCCAAGGGTTTCGAATAATTTCTGTTGTCGTCATAAATATACAAAGCTTGCTTGTCTACATGACATTTCCGCTCAGACAATGAGATAAACTTCTACACGTACTCATAATTGCTAACCTTTGCATTTTTGGGAAAGAACTATTCTAATAGTCCATGCATAATGTCACATATTATCCCATTACAATGGGATACGGTGTTTTTTGATGCATGGACTCTAAAATTACATGACAGCAAAGTGGTCTTGCGAATAAGGGTACATTGTGCAGTTATACATGTACTTTAGCCAAGGCAATTTTCACCCGCTTTGAATAATTTCTAAGTGCAAACCACGGCTTGGCGGTTGTTTTGAAGGACATTGTTTGCATGTAGGTGTGAACACATTCTGAATGAGGAAAGTCCACTAGATCGACTGCAGGCTCGCTCTTCCTTGCATGGCAGCCCCCAACCTCCTGCAGCCACGGTGTTGCATTGCTGCTCAGGGAATCCCTTAAACCACTAGGAATTGCAAGACCTATTTTTGGATGACAGTATTTTTGGACCGCACTTTTTGAATCCGTAATAAGAAGCTGCTTTCGAAACCTAGGCTCCTTTTTTGATGTTTAAGTCTCGAATATGCTTGTTGACATGACCTCAACAGCATTGATCAACAAGTGCAACGTGACGAGTGACGGAATGGCAACATGGTTATTTAGAGGTCTTAGTTAAGACTAATTAGTTTCATAACACAGAACCCAAGTGTTGGCTCGTGTTGAGCATTGGTAGAAAATTGATGGTTTGGGGCTGAAAATTATTAATTTTGCTTTTTGCTTCCCTTTTGCGGAGCCTCGCTTCCGTACAATGTGGAACTGATAGGAGTAAACATAAGAGGCAGAATAGAGTTTTTTGTGGCGGTGCTTTTGAGGTGAGATTTCTCACAACATTTCGTTTTGTTCCGAGTTTCGACAGAGTGCCGGGAAGAAATTTCTACATAAAACCGCTTTGTGGTGGTGATGTGATAACATCTTTCCTAAAGCCTACTAGTCTGTTCACTATACACTCGCATGACGTTTCGGTCGGGCATTTCTCCAGTCACCATTGGGTGATACTGCGATGTTAGAAAATCGAGTACACCTTGTGTGGTACAATCACGGTGGACAGTTATGAGCATCTTCATTTACTTTTTGGCCCAAGCTGGTGTTGAACCAGGGACCAACAGATTCTCAATCAAATCATCCATAATTCGGTTGTATAGTGATTAGGGTGTTGTACTGACAGCCTAAAATTATCTGGTTCAATCCCGGCTTGTGCCTAGAAATATAAAAAATGGTCATCCTTGACCACCACGCTTTAGTAAGGAAGCTGTTTTAACAGCTTTCTTACAACACCTGAAGCGGATGGCCGGAAAATTCAAGGATCGGAAGGTCGTGTCAGGGTAAATAGACTAGAGGTTGATGTAAATAGAACAATAGATTTTAGAGACGATGAGTGGAGGAAAAGTGATAACTCCAGAGGTGTGTACACCCCCATGCAAAACCTGGTGATAAGTGTGCTACTTAAAGTGTTACTTGCAGGCAAATTCCTTATCTCTGTGATTTCTTGGCCCAAATAAGTTAGAAACACAGCATACAGCAAACATGTGAATTTGGTTGAAAGTGGTCAAATGTTTTTAGAAACGAGTTTTGTGGTGAAAATGATCCACTGTGAATCACTCAACCGTTTACAATAAGTAGCGTGGCGTGGCGCAGTTGAAGGACACTTGCAAGTGATGCGGGCTAGGTGAGCATGAGAGGTACGCCATTAGTGAAAAGTCACCTATTTGCACAATGTTCTGTTTTCACAGTTACAAGTTGTCAATGAATATAATGCACTTTATTTAGCTTAGATTACGTTAAAATGGCGTTGTCGTTTAGTTTCTGCTATGCATTAGCAGTTAGGAGCACGCAAACACATCTTAAAGGTGGTACCAGAAGGTCACGTGCAGGTTTTTGTGAAAGTGAAAAAAAGGAAAAACGCATTAACTTGAAAAATCACTGTATGTTGTTCAGAACAACTGTTGAAGTGCTACCTGTGATTCTGTTCGGCTTCATTTGAGTCGCCGATAGTCAAGTACATGTAAGATCAAATCTCACCTTTACCCAATGTTTTTGCAGGAACTGGAGCTTCTATACGAAGGTTCTAAGACTTGATTTACAAAAGAATGATGAAGGCACATAACGCTGTTTCCTTTTTCCTTGACCACCCAATGAACCCCTTCCTCAGGTATCTGTTCCTGGGTTTTAGGAGCAATTTTCAGTAAGACGTGTCAGTGGAAAACGTTATTTTTTAAGTTCTGGAATATGACAATATTTTATTAAGAAGACAATATTCTTTGAAATCGCATAAGTTTTACAAAGAAGCAGGAGGTTTGAATTATCGATACTATGTATATAGAATACTCAGGCAAGACAGAACGTCGTTCAGAAGTCGAAGAGTTATGTATTAATTTTTGCGTGCACAAATATCAAATGTTGAGATAAACTCTTCGTTACAATGCTTAAAGCTAAATACTTAAAGGAGCGTTATCGCATTTTTGATCATTGTTGAATAAGGTTGTAGAAATGTTAGATGGTTAGAGGTATAAAAACAACAAAAATCCGTTGTATTTTTATATTATTACAGGTCGTCAATTCCCGCGGTTGTCTGACAGATATTTGCTGAGACCAAGGGCGGTAACTTTGCCAGATAAGGTTATGCACGACGTTTTTGACTAGTCTGTGTATTTAGACAAATATCTGCCAAACTATAAATTTTATCTCAATGAAAGTATGTAATTCCTGAAAGAGGAAAGCCTGATGTTTAACCTTATACCAATGTCCCAATAACTGAGTCACACGACTATGTCTTCCTCAGTAGTAATAAGCAAAAAGGCACATCCATGCCAAAATAACAGTATCAATAACATTTGCCAAATTTCGTTCGATAGAAACGTTGGAGACGAAATCTTAAAAACGATGTTACAATTTTTCAACTTATAAAATGTGAACATTTTCTTATAAGGTCGTTTTATTTTAAATATGCTTAAAATACTCTACAGTCAACTAAATAGTATTTAGCTCATCCAGCAGAGCGTTTGGCTCCGACGCAAGCTTCAGGCTTGATTCCGCACTGGGGCTGGTCTCAGAAGAAAAGATTTTTCTCGACGATAGTGTCTCTTTTAAAACTACTCTGTTCACTAGTTCCAAGTTTCCCAAACAAAATATAACGATTTTTTTCAAGACACATTGACAGTAAATGTGATAAGCAAATGCAGACCAACATATCCTCCGGTATTTTCTAACAATTGTAGCAACAACTGATTCCTTTGCAGTGGCGGATCTAGGATATCACAAGGGGGGGGGCAATTTTTTTTTTCTGTAAGCATTTGCGCAAACCACGATTACAGATGCGCATAGCACCGAATGGGGGGAGGTCGGGAGGGGAGTTTGCCCAGGAAATTTTTCTGTTTTTTCCTCTGAAAATCAAGCATTTTCCTTGATTCCTGAAGTATTATCCAAGAAAAAAGGCAAAAAAGGAGAACGTGTCAAACAGGAAAAGCTGTAAATACCACAGACTCAACTTTACTCAGCTTTACCTCAACACCAACACGATTTAACTCCTAAGCTGATACTAAGAGACCTACTTGTTTATGGTCCACAGCGTTTGCGCGCCAAACCTTCTTCTTTTTGTAATGCTTATTACACGTTTTATATTTTTGCACTCGGTTCCTATTAAATTTGTTGTATTTAAAATAGTCTTCAAATGCCCAAAAGACCAAATCCGTTTTTCGTGTTGGCAATAATGACGGGATTGCTTTAGAAATCATTTTAAGTTACGGTATGACAAAGAGAGAATTATGAGTTTGTGAGTGATTCCCTAAGGTTTCTATTAAAAGTCACGTCTTACCACCAGCTTTTACTGTTTTTTCATCGTCACTAAGTTACCATTTTCTTTAAAAATGAAGTATATTTTTCTCATTGCACAGTGGAGCAGACGACGGAAACGGAGTCGTAGTGCGCAGCGCCACTGCCGGTCGCCTGGGATATCGCGGGAGAGCCTATACTTAGCCATAGTTCCGTTACGATTGTGCCGTGTTCCGAATTTGACACCAAACACTAAAACTGCCATCATTTAAATCTCGTTTCATCCGTATAATTTTAATTACCTGGGTTAATTAATAAACTCAACATTTCCCTACGCTCTTGCTAATTTANCCCCCCCTAAATCCGACTATGCTTTTGACGATTTTTCACCTAAGGGGCCTTCGTCACTAATGTCACCGCAAATGTCTTATTTGTGAAAAGTTATATAGTTGTAAGATGATGGATTTGCTCTACGGAGTACACCTTTGATAAAATATAGTAGTTCTTTAATTACGATGCCTTATCGTTGTAATGGGTTACGTTTCCCAAGAATTATATTTATCTACGCGCAAGTACTGTTACCTGTATCTGGAATAGCATTTCAGAAGATATAATCAAGTGTCAGACAGGCTACCCATATAGCCTGTCTTCATCTATTCATTGTCATAATGTCGCGTATTTATGCTGATAAAGGCACTGCCATTGCCTTAAAAAATATTCAAATCGTGGCATTGTCAAATAAGCACGGTCTTCTTGAGCGTCGGGTCAAAAATACTCTCCAATAAATAAACGTCCAAGCGCTTATGCGTGATATTACGGTATTTCCACTACTTTGAAAACAGTGGCATGTGTAATGCTGCTTACTGGCTAGCGTCGAAAGCTTCAACGGAGGATTGATTATTCATTAAATTTTGAGACCTCATCAGGTCCTAACACTTTCATTCTCTACAGTAGAAGACATGCGATACAAAATATAAGATTCATTTTTCCAGGGACTATTACTTTAATTCAGAGCAAAGGGATCGGAGGAAGCATCTTCGAAAAGGAGGGAAAGTGTCGTTGCCAAGCGAGTCCGCCCATGGTGAGAAAGGAGTGTGGATTTTGTTTGATGGTTTACTGATAACATCTATAGAGAGATGAACAGACTGACTTGCTACATCCTTGTGGCTTGTATGTGTTTTGTGTTCTTGGCCCTGAGTTCACTGTGCTATTTCAGTTCATATGACATTGAAAAAGAGTGAGATGAGTTGTAATACACATACTATTTTGTGATTTTCTCAAAACGTAGTCGCAGTGTTGTCTTTAAGTCATTTCAAGACACACTATAGTAAATACACTGGAAATCAACAATATGAGAGCAAATTCCATAATAACAGTAATCTTTTAATAACGCATATCTCAAAATTGGTCATAAAAATATATAAAATTTAAATCTGGGAAATCAACATTACAAAGTCATTGAACATTTCCCACGAGGTATTTCGGAATGCATTGCACTTATTATAGACACATATTTTCTTTTAAAAATCTTATGGTAATAACAATGGCTAATGGCACTTAGTATGGCCATTTAAATCTACCTAAACACAAAATGCACTGGTTCTGCTAAAGATAATTAAAATAACACAAAAATTAATATAGAATCTTTAGAACAAAAGGTTCAAACTATCACATCGGGCAACTGCCAACCATAAACTCTTAATCTGCATAAGAACTTAACAAATTTCACTACTGGACTTAATGAAGTTTCTGCTTTTTATGCCTGCAGAGGGAGGCATTATGGTTGTACGACTTGCCGCATTCACAACAGAAAGCAGTGACCTCATGTTGTGACGCAAAGTGTCGCTTCAGGAGCGGTTTCTCTGTGAAACATTGATTGCAGGTACGACACTGAATTGTCTTGTCTTCTGAGCACAATGCTTCATGTTGTGATTTCTTGTACCTATTGAAAGACTTCTTGCCACATGAAACACATGAAAATGCTTTGTAGTTTGCATGCTGGCTCATGTGATCGAATATTCTAAAAATACAATTTCTTATCTGAAACGTGCTGACCCAAACAAGAAAGGCCTTTGTAACCAGGTTTCAAAAAATTCTGAAACATGCACACACATGATACAATTTGTTTTTCGTGGACCTAAACTGTCACCGTTTTCCCTGTTTGTGGGTGGGAGCATGTGGTTACCTATAGGTGCTAACAGCGTTAGGTGCGACGATGGACTTAATTCGAGTTAATTATTTCATGCTCAGCACGACATCTTGTTTCACCTCGTCACCATTCTTATTCTTAAACAACCGATAGAATATTCCTCGCTGAACCTCCACCATGCATGTCCTCTTGCCTTTGGTCTGTCGTTGACCCTTGGTTTTAGGTTGCTCCCACAGCTTTTTCATTGACGAATCTTCATGCTGAGCTTCTTTGAACTGCTTTAGTCCCACCTCTTGTATGGTTGGAGACAGAACTAACGACTTATTATCCGCTTTTTGTCGCTTTGCCTGAGCCCTGGATTCATCAGGACCAGTTCCTACCGACATGTTGGCCACCACCTCTCCCTCTGTAGTTGAGTTCATTGGGTTCTCCTCTTGGAAAGTAGCACACTCTTAGAGTCATCTTTCGGATCCTCCACCAGCCTATTGCCTGTACCGTCCTTGGTGATAGTAATTGGCGTCTGTCGTCGCTCAACATCTCCTAGGTCCAAGGCGCCAGTTACGTCCCCGATAATAAAATCAGCCACTAGACGCTCCATACACAGTGCAAACACTTATCCCGTGTGGTACGGTGTCTTGATGTTGTCCTTGGCGAGGGGCAGCCATCTCTTGGTTGCATGAACACTTCCTGCTGGTCATATCACCCGGTTTGATTAGACTAGATCGAACTACAATAGTTGTGCAGCCTGTGTCTCTCAACACTGAGACCTTCTTCTCCACAGCATACCCCTCCTTCAGACGCAGCTTTCCTTTGAAGGTGCGTACAGGGTTAGCACGCTTCACAGCCACCTCCTTACTCTGAGAACCTTGATGGTTGACTGTTGATGACTTTTGTTGTTTCTTCACCTGTATCAGCTTCCGACAGTCTCTAGCCAGGTGTCCAGGTCTGTAACACAAGAAACACTTTTCCCCTGGGAGATCAATTTTCCTCTGGTCGACTCTGTGAGTGTCAGTCTTGACCGGTCGTCGTTCTTGGGATTTTTTCATACACGACTGAGTGCTTGTCCACTCCACGGGCCTCAGTATATCTCTCTGCGAAGTCTACCATCTCAGTTACAAACTTGGTTGTCCACTCTCCATGAAAAAGGTCAACTCCTTAGTACAAGTGTTCACGTACTGATCACGCACGACCAGGTCTCTCAACTCGGCATATCAATCCACCTGTCTAGGTAGCGCTGTATGCGGGCCACAAACTTGTACATGTAAGCTGTCTCATTCCTCTCAGCCCTTAATTCCCGGAACTGTCTGCAGAAGCCCTCCTCCGTCACCTCATATCGCTTCAGCAAGGCTCTTTTGAGGTTTGCATAGTTTAGTGCATCAGCCATTGGGAGGCTTGTATAAACCTGCAGACCCTTGCCTGTTGACAAGGGATTTAGACTAATTGGCCATCCATTCACTCTGGGTCCAACCCTGAATCTCCACGTATCTTCCAAACGCTTCCAGGAAGTTGTCCATATCATCCTGGTTTTCGTTAAATTTGGGTAGCTTCGGCTCTACGCCACCAGTTATCCTTATAAGATTAATCTCAGCTGCAACCTGTTCAGTTTTCAATGGTGCTGGCGCCAGTTCATGTTCCATTCTTTCTCTCTCCATCTGCTGATCGGCTTCGCGGGGTTGCTCCTTCTCCTCGGCCACACGAGATTGCTTTCTCTACTCAGCTTTAGCTTCAGCACCAGCCTCATCTTCTTGTTTTACCATAAACTGTCCAAGGTCGTTTCCATGTTGAGCCATTTCTTGTCTGAGGTCACCAACTCCCTTGTTTGAGATCTTGTCGCTAATTCCAACTGTCCACTTTATCACACCTTGTTACCGTCAGTAAGTCCCCTGGCGTGCTTGACAATTGTCACTTCTTTCTCCGTGTTCGGGTGGGAGCACGTGGTTACTGACCTGTGCTAATAGCTTTTGGTGCGACGATAGACCGAAGACTCGTTAGAGGTAATTACTTTATTAATATCAACCGTACGTTCACAAGCCTACTCAAAAAACCGTCCGACGTAATGTTTTCTATGCTCCATCCATTGCTGCGAAGCCTTGACTTGTAATGAACTTCTGAGACCCTTCCAGCAACTGTTACCCTCGCTGGTTCAAATAACCTGCTGTCTTTGTTGCTGGCTTTCTGTTAACTTTCGCTTTAACTGCTATCTTCACTGTAACTCTCTTGTAACTAACTTTCAACTTTTAACTGACTCACCATCAAGTGCCTGGGTATTATAGTCTCATGCAATGTTCTAGAACTTGTTGCCAGTTCCAGCACATTTTATAACTTTCCGGAATCTATCCAATCATTCTACAAACAAATACAAGGCTCTAGAATGTTCCTGAACACTTTAATCACTTACATACTAGAATGTTTCAAACTATTCTTTGACAAACATGTTACACCATCGTTGTCCTGACCTCAGGGGACATGTCAATCAATAGCTATCTGCTAGAGCTCATTCAGAGCAATAGAACAAAATAATAAAAATAAGAACCGTGTCAGTCCACTCCTTACATAGACTCTTTACAATTGAACATGTTTTGACCACAGAATCAACTTTAAACGGAATCATTGAAAAGTTCTCGCGCAAAAATCCGCAGGGAGTGATGAGCGTACATGTAGGCGGCACACCAAGCACTATGGAAAATAGAGCCCACAGAACCAATCTACTCAACTTTCTCACATCATGTCTATGGTCAGATGTGATATGCGACGTTGATGTTGAAATTGCGCCATATTTTTATGTTGATTTCCTTTGTTGGTTTATAATTCATATATTGTAATGTAGGCATTCAGGGGAGGCTTGGATGTACTTGTGACTGTAGAGTCGTCAAAATTTATCCATTCCCATGCTGACGATTTAACACAGCATGTGTAATGACCACCCGTCGTGTTTCTTCCATGGTGTTCAATGACTGCTTTTATTTTATAGCCGGAGAGGTCATACGAGGAAATCTTTGTGTTGATTTTTTCACCATTAGTCGCGGTTCGTAAGATATGAATACAAAGGTATTTTGGCGGTTTTACTAATGACCATGTGAGCTGGCCACTGAGACTATTACAGTGTGGGCAACTAAAGTCCTCGATGTCCAACGACGTCCACAAGCTGTGCCACAACTCCTGCATAGTTATTTCTTTCCTTAGCGTTGGGAGGTAGACGGTCAACTCCCAGTCTATCTGTGTTTTTTCCTTTGTTGTTGAGCAGTTATTACAACTCCTAGTTTGCTTCTTTACGTGTTGGAAGGTACTAGTAACCTCAGACGTTACATTATCAGCGTTGTGAGCAAGTGTGTCTACGTGCCATTGGTTCAGTAACCATAGTAAAAATTCATGGGCATCCTGTTGACTTCCGTTGCCAAGAGAGTTGTTCTGTAATCTTAGTTTATTCAAAATTTCAGACGGAGTTGATGTATACCTTTTTGTTGCTTCATATGTGTTCACAAGGATGGTTTTCATTATTGTTTTTCTTGTTGATATTGTATTTGTGCCAGTTGAGGTTGCATGAAAAGATAGCTTGAAGTGTAGAGTTCACAAAACACGTGTTTCCAACATTGCAAAGACCTAATCTTTTATCTTTTGTTGATTTTTCGTTTGTCTTCCTTGATATCGGGGATGACGAAGTAACTAATTGTATACATTGTTATATTTCGAGTGCAACGTGACATGCTGCTGAAGGCAAGGAAAATGTTGTACAGTGTGCCTGTTGTTTGCAAGTCAATAGAATATTGCAAGTACATGTGTACTGCTAGTGTAGCCTCGGCATCAGAATATAACTAAACAAAACTGCAGGATCCATTACCACGTTAAATTCTAACATATCACCAATATAAAACGAATACTTCTTTTAGTATGACATGCTGGACACACTGAGCAAGTAATTAGACCTGAGATATCATTTAAAGTTGGAAAATATATCAAATATTGTCTCCATTTCCGAAACCACACTGTGCAAAGACAGCATGTGCCTTCGTCCTACGCGCACTTATCTGCACACAAGCAAGGAAGCCACGAAGCAAAGTTTTCATTTCAATAAGAAATATATAACGTGTATATATAGTACATTTCCAAGCAGTTTGCATGTAAACTGTACACGTGTTCACATAAACGTATGAAGCAATATATTATTGACAAACAATTGCATGTTTTAATTCATGATGCAACTAAAAATTTAAAGTTGTTCTTTAAAAGAGAAAACACAGTTAATCGATTAAACATAGTGGCGACTAATACTCACGCTTCCGACAATTTCACCGTTGTTCACTATCCGTGACTCAGAAACTCTTTTGATCGACAAGGATATTATTATAATAATGAACCTGCATGCAAACACGACTAAATTTTCATTAACGCGGAATGAGGGATTCTCGTGTTCAACACAAATGAACTCTTCTTGCCTCACATAATAGATGCACCTACGTTGATAATGGACATTGTTTGGGGTTCTCTCGTGGTTTCGAAACGCTCTGTATAATTGATTTCACTTTACAACCTTGTTATGTTTTTACTCTAGTGACTCTTCCTGGGCGTATACAGTGTTTTAGCAGCCTCTTTGGTACTGCGCTTAATGGCGCAATGGTAAATTTCTGTTTTTGGTTCAAATTTCAGTCGCAGCTGTTTAAAAAAGTGCAATCAATGATTAAATTGGATTTTATATTCCTGCTTTTGTTATCTACCGTATAGATATTAGGATATTTTGTTACACAGATGACACGGGACAGGTATCAAACGAAATAACACAAAATCTCTATAAATACTATTTCCCTTATGTTCATCAGTTTAGTCAAGACAAAGAATGTGTTTATCAGCAACTTAAATTAGAACAGTCCTCCGTATCTATTGCATTTCTAACGCTTTGTCTAAGTAAAAATGTGGAAGTTTAGTGTCATTCAACTTCGGCGTCCATTTTGTTGGCTCACACCAGAAATCAAAACTTTTAACTTCATCTTAGAGACTATATTAATAATCTATGTTTGGTGTAAAAATTATATATTGCAAGCGCAAGGCAGTTTCAATTAATTTGGTTTACAAAATTGTGATCAAAACAAAATTATAGTGGTGGACTGTCTCAGTGTTTTACCGTACAATGGAAATTAAAAATGATGTAATGCAGTTCGCAGACCTGGCGCAACTTCTTCACACGAAGAGAGCCCGATCATATTCCCAGTAACAATGGCGGGCGCGTCATCACTGCCCATTTATTCCGCTCATGTGCCTCTTCTACCCTACTCTCCCACGGAAAGGTGGGCTCGATCAGGATGATCTGGTGGGAACTGTCCGAATAAAGAACCAAGTCAGGCCGCTGGGTAGTCTAGACAATGTGCTGTGGGAAGGATGACTGGTGACCGGCAAGATCAACCCACAATTTCCAGTCGTTGGCTGTGTGAAGGATGCTTTTTTGCGCTGGAATCTTTCCCTTACTTGCCTCATAGGCACTTCTTCTGAAACTGATGAATTTGATCCGGTGGGTTCTCGACTTTGGTTTACTATTGACTTCATCGACCAAAACCCTTGCGAAACCTTTCAGTGCTTGGTTGTGTCGGTATGTGTGCTTTCCTGACGCCAAAGACGCGCTGCAAGATGACAGTAGCAAGGTTTCTGGGAGTAGGCAGTATATCAAAAACAGATCTGATGAAGAGCTTTGCTTTCAAAGGAGACATCTTCCGCCCACTTTATTTCCCTTTGCGAGACTTTGTCCCACTTTGACCACGCCCCCTGCTGACCCATCTGGACTGCTCGGGCATACAATTCTTCGTTCTCTGACAATCTAACTTCCCTACTTATTCTGTCTCTGGGTCCTTAGATCGTTTCCTTGCTGGCTTCCCGGTCTTGTAACCCAGTCCTTGCCTACCCTGGCAAGCTGTTCCTATTAATTGCTTGTGTCTCAGCCGGCTTTCTGCTTCGCTGATCGCTGACGTGGTGGACCACTTACTGCCGCTGCGTGACTGGGTGCTGCATCCACAGATGGCTTGGTCAGATGAAAAACTAAGTCATATTAAAAATATTATAGTGGTTACAACTAGCCTTCCTAGGAATTGCCTGTTTAGTGTCATAACCAAATCACCAAATGTGCAAGTGCTTGCTAACCGCCGTGCTAATTGGATTCTGGGTCTCAATTAGCAAACCAGCTTCAATTAATTCTGAGAGAAAACCGTCCATGAACTCACTACTTTGTTGTGTTAGTTCAGTTTTCTCACGGCAGGTGTCTAGAGGGGTGTCGCTTTAAATATTTGCCAGACGACATGCCACGAATACAAACGCTCGACAGAGATATGGCGCGATGTAGGGCAGAACGTAAACACGAAAAACATGCCTTCTAAACGACACAGTTGCGTAACTTAGAGAACTGCAGCTAGGGGTTAGTGACGACGAATGCTTGTTGGGACTTCTATTCCTCACACTGTAATAGCTTTCCCAGCCTGGCAGTACTCGCGAGTTTTCCCCGACAGAAAGTTGCGCTTTATCCATTCCAGAAATGGATAAATCGCAACTTGCGTCGCTTTCAATCCGCGAAAGTCAGCACGGAGACCTGGCGGCAGGTGCGCAGAAGCTTCGCAAATTTTAACTTCCTGCTATTATTCGGGCTATATGCTCGCAGCCAACACAATTGATCGACAAACGGCACATTTCTCGGGACTTAGAAAATGGTCCCCATTTCTGAAAAAGAAACAGCAAACTTTCTTTCCCTTAGACAAAAAGCCTACCAGTTACTGAAAATATATCGAAATACCTGTGTTCTTTCTGTACCTTAATAATATATTTTATCAATTGACTTAGTCCTGAGGACTAACCACATCAAATTACCTGAGTGAAGATAGTACATCTTTCGATTCAGTCACAATAAACACAAGTCATATATTTAATCAGACCTGAATTACTGACCACCATTCTTATTCAAATTTTGAAAACAGCCTGTGTAAATTAGTTAAAATATGTATTTTGTGATAGAAGGAAAGATCAGGGGTTATATCCATCTGGTGTTGTAAATATTATACGTCAGCAATCACCTTTCTAAAACGAAAATTCGTTTTACGAAAAGTACGTTCATAGCACAATAAATCTTCGGTTGATTTTACTGAAACCTTAAAAACGTCACAATTTATCTCACGGATATTGTGTTGTTGGAGTGAGAAGGATGTCGAAATTTTTCATCATTTCTGAATGAAACTTTTGCCACTGATCGTCAACGAGTTTCCTGTTCTTGAGCCCATAACACAGGACGAAGTCTAGTATTCTCAAACTCCCCATTTATCGGTGCAATAATCGTTAGCAAAATTTCACTTCTAAGTCGCCTTTTTGTCCATTTTGTAATTTCTCTGGTTTGTGACGCCCATCTGTCCAGTAGAGGGCGTATTCAAGTTTTCAAGCTTTAGGTAACTTTCACGTCTTTCTATGGGAATTATTGACTTTTGTTTTATTTGATTTTGTTTTCGCCCTTTCCTCTGGGACAAGAACGTATTGCCTGAAGTGCGACCCCACTAACTTGAAATGTTACTCAATTTTTTCGTTTGTGTTGGCATGCATGTCAGTACACACCCACGTGGGAATCCCGTGGTCTTATGGGAACTGTGTTATGACAGTTCATAGAGTGAACTTATTTTTGATAGCAGCAAAGATATTATACACCAAAGCTGTCCGACTTTGACCTAAATGCGTCACAGCTGTACATTTAGCGCCATCTTTTGGGAGGAGTCCTCGTACAACATAACAACATGGATGACTGTAATGTCAGTGTGTTTTCTGGTGCTGACAAAAAACATAAAAGAAGCATGATATGTGCGGCTGTCAACTGTAGTTTTAGAAACACAGACCACGAAAGGCATTCTTTGTTTCCCTTGACTAAACATAAGGAGAGGTAAGTGTATGTTCATTACACATTTCATACTAGTACTGGCAAGTATGTGCTGAACAATGAATACGAGTCAGTAGTGCTGTAGAATAATAATAGTAGTAGTAGGCCTTCCTACTAAGTTATAGTTACTAGTAGTTGAAAATACTGAGACCCACGACCAGGGTCGTATGAAACTCATTCAAGTAATGAACTATGTATATCTTCTGTCAGGAATGTCACAAAATCCAAGTGGAGTGTCAGCTGTGTTTATTTAAAGAAGACTCAGTGTCCTGGTTTGGTCTTGTTTACTGTATGTATATTGTGGGGAAAGAGCACTTGCGTGGCCACGTTTAGTGGAGAATGTTTGGAAGCTTGCACGGTGTAATGATATTTGTTGGCATGTAGGCTAATTCTCTGTGTATGGTTCAATGTTCGCGTTGGGTGCAGAATATGCGTAGATCTGAACTAACAGGAAATTCCTTACAAGAGCTACATAACCTGAGATTGTATAGTCGTCACTCCCAAGAGGAACAATTTATTTATCAACTAAAATAAGAAACGTTATTTTAGTGTAAACAGTCTGATTTGATGTCTTAGCATCAAGTTTCCGGGAACTACACCGCATTATCACAAGACACGTCTACCACAGGCTATCTTGCTGAAGAATACCCTATACAGGGATTATTGAGTCAACTTCTAGACAGTCCCTCCATTGGAATATTCAAGGAACCTTGTTCTTTGTCACATTCTGCTCTACCCAGGCAGCTTGTTTCCCATAAGCATGCCCGCACCCACGGGGGGGGGGCTCGAATGAGCTCCCCTATTTGGCGTAGTGGGCACAAAAAATAGGTCCGAGTCAGAGAAACATAAACTCAGAAAAAAAGAAGAAAATGAAGAAAGTCCACTTCTACCACATTCTCAAACATTCGAGCTCCTTTCCACAAACATTGCAGTGTTCATTGCTAAAAAATAAATAAAAGTCAATCTGAAGACGAATCCCTACGCCCCGAGGCCTGCAACAAGGGTTCACGGGGGAAGGCACACTTGCCAATTTTGTGGTATGACCTTCAGCCGATGCGGTCAAAATCTCTATGACGGCCCCCAACACGGCTTTACCTTCAACGTGGCGTCTACGTCATCGCCAGAAAATAACGTCATCGCTGATGATCCGAACGTACCACGAATTCCCGAAAATATCGATCCCGATATGGCTGCCGTCTATCGGGACAACTGGTCTGCTATACGCACCAGGGAAGCCATGAAAAGGAGGATGCAAGATTTATAAAACCTTAGACTGCAGGGGTTGAATCCCGAAACCTGCGAGAAGACCTCCTGAGGGTATTTAGACAACAGTTTGTTGTATTTAAATTAATTTTTTCTTACGATTTCATTTTAAGAAACCGAGAAGACAACGAACTCCATTATGTTCATTCTAGTTTGAACAATAACGCGTTCATGGCTGAACCCCTTGTTGTGAGGCGAGAACGAGATCTGGACGCGTCATTTTCCATTCTAGGTGAACTGGACGTTCTAGAATTGGTGAATCGTTGAACTCATTACCAATGTAACTGTCTTCGTAACACACATGATTGGTCACCCCATCGGCGCACCCATTTCACTTCCACCATACCTTGTACATAATAAAGGAATGTGGGCGATGACAAGTGACGCAAACGGGAAACACGACGATCGGTTGTGTTTCTTTCGCTGTCTGGCCGCTCATCGACTGCAATCTTAGAATGGTTTATAGAAGTTGACCAAACAACTTTTCAACCAATATAGTCCTCATAAGGGTATTCCATAGAACCAGTTCCAAAGCGTTTTCCTGGACGATGTTCAGGAAATGCAATACGTATTCCAAATCAGAATCTACGTGTACGAATTGGAAGAATCCGAAGACGGTGTCACAGCTCGCTTGCTTGTCGAACCCATCGCCAGTTTGTCGACGAACTTTTTCTTAACTTGTATGAAGACCACTTTTCGTACATTCACGACAACAAAAAGTATTGTAGGTCTTACCGATGTAATCTCTGTGGTTCGTTTTGGAGTACCGCGTCAAAGGTATCTAGACACCAACAAACGTGCGATAACAGCGTGGGACACCTTTTTCCTGGTTAAGCGTATGCAACGCCACTCATAGTGTTCGAGAAACTGGAAGAAGAGGTATACGTCGTTCCCAATATCGATC
The DNA here is from genome assembly GCA_002633005.1 of Phoronis australis. Classification (NCBI taxonomy): domain Eukaryota; kingdom Metazoa; phylum Phoronida; family Phoronidae; genus Phoronis; species Phoronis australis. The sequence continues at coordinate 104,825 of NMRA01000315.1, read as the reverse complement.
GGTACTAACCCTACAGGGCGGCGTTTGATATAGAGACGTTCATGAAACCAACAGAAAAAGTCGGCGGTCCTAAACTAACCAGGGCCCGGTCTCCAATCTCCGTACTCAGACTCATACTCATACTCAAGATTTCATACTCAAAATCGTGCTCACTGGAGTCGTACTCAAAAAAGCGTTTCTAATGTCGTATTTCGAGTAGACTCCAAACGTACTCAAATCTGACACTCATACTCGAGTTGCTATGGAACTCCTTATGATGTGAAATGCAAAATCACGCAAAGCCGCGCTGATTCATCGCTCCCTATTGGAATAGACCACCGCAAGAACTAGGCCTACATTATCGTCTGCTGTCGCTACAACTACAACAGTACATATATGTCTATAACGCGAAAAGGCCACGCTTCTTTTCCCTACTACACCCGGAAGAGCTGGGATCTGTAGGCGCGCAGGGAGGTCAACCTACCGGATGCTCTATGTGACCTCCTTCTGCATTCCGGCATTACTGAGACCGAAAGTCAACTGCGATTTCAAGCGATTATTTAGCGAAAATCTACCTGCCTTACTACTTCTACTGCAAAATTACTCGATTTTGCTCATTGTTCACGTGTTTAGGATTCCTGTTGTGTAGTTGTAATCACTTTGTTGTGCATCATCTTTCAGTTTGAACGTCATTTTAGGCTCGTTTTTAATAATAGTGTTTAAAGGGCTAGAATAATTGTTTGTAACCTTAGTAACTACTTATAAATTGTTATTTCCATAGTATTCAGGTGTATTAGTTGATTCTAATAGAATTTTTAGACTTTCATACATCAGATCAGCTTTGAATAATCAGGTCAGAATGAGGGTGAATTCTTGGAACATTAATAATGTCTTGTGTAGTTGTCAAATGTCCTTTTTACAACATGCCCATTTGCATTAGTCCTAGGGATAGGGTAGACTTCTGTAATGTTGCTATAAGTACCTTCCTTGAAAAGCAAGATTTCCCTCTGTATTTCTAATGAGATCGCGTTAGTTTGGCTACATTCCTAATCATCGATGTGCATAATGTCATTGGTCGTAGTGTTGAAAACAGTGGTCATGGAGAAGAAGTCATCAGCCTCCTAATGGACTCTGTTTCTTATTTGAAAATCAAAATCTACACTGTGTCATGGGGAGTGTGTGACTCAGTTTTCACACTTACAAATTCGTCAGGTTGTGGGGAACGCTCTACTGTATGGAAGGCCCCTTGTCTTTTGCTAATTTTGGTAAATGTCATTAATGTTCATTTAATACTTATTCTTAGGTTAAGGTGATCACTGATGGCATTTACAAGTACGCTGAGAGTAGCCGCAAACATCACCATTGACTTGGAAGTACACAGTGGAAGATGAGTTACTTTTTGCTCAGATGGTGAGTTTAACATGACAACAAAATCAAAACTTCATTTCGCTATAGTCTGGCTAAAAATGAAAATCAAATTTGGAATGAAAATTAAATTTGTTCTTTTTACGCTTATGAATCCATATATGAATAGTCTTGTTTTACTTGTTACCTCACCTTAGTACCACCTTATTTTTGAAGTGTTTGAAAATCCGTTCACGGTGTGTGATTACTATTGTTGAATTTGTCGCTGTATGTGAATAATAACATTGTTGTTGAGTTTATTATTTTCATATTTCATTACTTTTTCTTTGCTACAGGCTTTTGTATAACAATAAGTATAAATGTTATGAGTGTTATTTCTATTTCAATAATATCTGTTAATATTTTAATCATTGTTATTGCCATTTTATCAATATTATTGAAGAAAAAACCACATGACACTTGAGTTGCTTAAAAATGATTTCTTTTTCATTGCTACAGAGACTGACATCACGAGAAGATATGACGCGGTAGTGCTTCATGCGGGAACAAATGACGTGGCCCAGAGACACCACCCGATGGCAAAAGCAAGGGATTAGGGATCATAGATTGCCAAGACCAGGGAAATGTTTGATTGACCAATATTTGTGTCTTCTCTTCTACCACAACTGGATGAATAAGTAGATGAGTGTATCTATCAAGTGGTGTTCCACAAAACATCATCATTTTGTCACCTGCTTCACTGTTTTTGTGTTCACTTCGATAAAATGTCCCAATACTATAACGGAAATTTCAGTACAATATAAACATTCAGTATCATACTTGAACTAGAATAAGAAAAAGCCACTATTTAATCCAATTTAATTTGCTCTTTCAAATTGTTCAATCATGTTATAATTCAAAGCAGTCTATTTGTTACTACTTGCCATATAAAAAGGTTGCCCTTGGCCAATACAGCATTTACCTATTAATAATATATAATTAGTTATTCATTTTACAGCTGACAGTCAGGTAATTTTGTTTGTGACCTGGT
>NMRA01000315.1:15043-98854 GCA_002633005.1 Phoronis australis | reverse complement strand
ATTGAGGAATTATAGATGACTAAGTTATGATGAGAAATGTACCTGACAGGGAAGCGAACTGTTTTTAACTTCCCTCCCCTCCTCGTCTTTTGGAAACCCTACAAAACGTAGGCACACATACCGAAATAAGCGCAGCGCAAACTTCTCACACGACTTTTCCCACAACTGCTTTCGACGCTTGTTATGACTCGCCGGCAAGGGATTACAATGCGCCTGTTGCCAGGAATTATAGAGGTAGAATGGCGGCCATAACATACAGTGATACGGCGGGTTAATAAGGTGAAGAATAAGAAGATTTAAGATGAAAACTATTATCACTGAACTGAAATTGAAGTGCTGAGATACGGTAAGAGGACATATTTTTTTTAGATTTGCTGTGTTTCTTGGTTCCCGTATTTATTTTCGAGTACGATTTCAAGCACACTGCCGTACCAAACTTGAAATTTGAGCATAGACTCGGAATTTTTACTCAAAATCGTACTCGAAATATAGATGAGATACACTTCAGTTCGAGTACACTCGAAAACTGAGTACGTGCTCGAATTTTCGAGTACAGATTTTTCAAGTATGACATTGAATACACCAAAGCTGAGTCTGTACTCCAGTCGAGTATGAAGTGTGACATTGAGCATGATTCGAGTCTGAGTACGGAGATTGGAGACCGGGCCCTGGGAAAGAGAACACGAGATCATGAGCGTTTCTGTGGCCAGTAATGTCAAACTGAACTGTTCCCGACTTGATCCATAGGGAGCGCAGTGGTCTGTTTTATGAAAAGTCTTCAGATAGAAATTTGCTCTTACGCTCCACATAATTATTATTGGAAACTAATTAATTCTGACACTTCATCAGAGTGCAGTCTCTGAGAACATATACACAACTGCTAGTTACTGAGTTATTTTTATGAATTTTTGCTAGACTTACTGGCTCATAATTACTTGGCTAAACCCTCATTAAGCAATTGTGGAGTGGGACCGTTAGACTTACTTTCTGTCTTAAAACTTAAGTCACTTTCACGAAACGGATTTCAGGTCACGGAATTGGAAGAGAATAGTAGACAATTTCGGACGCGGTACCAAAGTGTTTTCAAAAAGGGATGAAGTTTGGTAACAGAACAGAGAAAATAGAGTACCGTTTAACATATTATTTATTTTGGTATATACTTTCGGGTGTTTGAACCCGAACAATCACTTGATATGAGGTCTTTAAATCTGTACACTCGTGTAATGAAGAATTGCTCGATCAGAAGTTCATACAAAACTATTTCTGTGACTTCGTCTCTTCAGACCGCAACATCATTTCCTTTTCAAAAGTCCATAAGAATCCGACACTCAGTCTTCATGTGTACTTTGGGAGTGTTTTTCTTGACATCCTGGTGAAAACTGAGTGGAACTTTTCGGCTTATTTATTTCACGGTTTTGTTGGTGCAACAGATATTCTTAGTTTATCTCAGCAAAAAAATCTACTCTATTTCTGAACGCTGAGTTTCCTAAAGCCAGTGCGTCATGAACGCTGCCAAGCCATCTTGCGTTTACATCAGTAAAGAATTTTGTAATCAGTATCAGTAAACACACGCTTAATAAAGATTAATCGAATACGAGAACAGTTTCTTGTTTAAACAAAGATCGTGAACAGTATACTGGGTATCCTGAGCCATGTGCAATATCGGGAAATCCCAACTTTATTATTCATATTATCATCCTGTGGATGCATAGTGTCAAGTAACAGTGAAATTTTCACATTTGCATTTTGTGCCTGGTTGAAGACACACTGTACTTAGACATCTTAATATGTACTCGCTTGTAGTCTCTATACAAAGTTGTCTAACAAAAAGTAAAGTCTGCCTTTAACCAAGTTTGTGTCAATTAAGGGCTGCTACCGACCTAAACTGATTTTGTGAATAAGAAAACTTCTGTATTCGCAACTCCCGAAAGCTTACCTGCAGTCCTGAATCCATTTATTTCTATCTTATAACCTGGCTTGAAGGGTTTTCTGACAGGTGGACTGTATTCATTTTATAACACGTTCGAGTTTTTCTTGACAAAGAAAGTGGACTGTTCCATTTGACAAGTAATTTTCAGGCGTACCATTCGTTGTCTTCGAAACATTTTTTCATTAGTTGTTTTTCCACCAATCGTGTTTAGTAAACCTTACTCGATGTTTGCGGATCTCAAGAGTAATCTTGTGGAGGATACTCAGGCTCTGGAGGAACCCACTTCGAAGGCAATTGTACTAGAACAATAGTCTCTTTCCCATCACAGTTTGCTTGAGCCGATTCTTTAATTTGAAATGTGCAACCGCTTAGCGTAAATATCTCTTTTTCCCCACACGAACGTCATGCAAAAAATATTTACACCCGGATGTGTACTTGCGCTTGGGACATATTTACGCACGGGTTAAAAAATTCGGACCTCTTCGGATGTGTAGATTATAGACAAAAGATTCGCAACTCCGACATTTTCTTGGGTACTATCCTAGAAGGTGCGCCACTCTACTAAATTACAAATTTCAAGTTTCCGGTTAGTGTATTGTGACGGGGAATTCTCGCATCTGTTTTATTGTCCAGTAGAACGAAAAAAAATTTGGCATTGAAACGCTGTTCAGTCTTCCAATAATAGAACTGTTTGTATCGTGAGTACTTTTGGTACCCAATCACGCAACTGTCGACCATGATTAGCAGACGACGCACTTGCCGGAAGTAAAACTTGCTAATTTTGCCAGGTGTCGTTAGTGAATAGTGACGTCACAGATTTCGTACATTGAAATATACGGAGTCGGCAGTCCATGTACTACAAATATGACGTGATTTGGGCTCACAAATAGAAATAGAAATAGAAATGCATAGTCACATCAAATTTTCGAAAATTGTGGTGGTCTTGGACTTTTTCCAATTCGAATTGCCTCGAGGCCAATACAGCACGTTGAATGTTTTACTAGTTAATACGTTTGGATTTATCGGGGCGTTGATAAGGATTAGGATTGACCAGTTCCGTGACCAGGTAATGATTTTTCACGTTTCTAGTAATTCACAACGCTGCATAAATCTGACCTTATCATTATTTTATTTTAATTTTAGAATTTTAATTTTATTTGGCTGTGTGAAAAAAGTCAAAATGACGATATTACTAAATAAGCAAATAATCGTAATGTTTGAATACTGATTGTTGTTTCCGACAGCTTTTTGAAAGTGATCCTGTGAATAAAGTCTTAGTATGTACACATAAATACACAAATACATGCATATAGGGACACATACACTCATACATGTACTTACTAACACACGCACACGCAAGCACACATCAACAGTATTGCACGCTCAACATGATTAATTTAAATTTTTGTATTTCTCGATAATCAGCAATATTTTTGTTAGACAATATGGCAGTGTCATGCCTTAAATACAAAACGTCAAAAAATAAACGTTCATTGTAGTACAATTTCACCGTATGCTTAGTTAGAATTCCGTTCCTGATCAGAGTCCGTTCTCAATCGTAAACTTGCAATATAAGAACCCAGTCTGACATTTTTACAACATCCATCACTCCGGAGCTTGCAACGAATCAGTTTTTTAAATGCATGCCTGAAATCTCGGGCAAATAGTGCATAAATGCACGGGTTAACAGCTGAGTTGCAATAACCCAACCAAAATATCACCTTAAACACTTCGTCTGGTCCTGCGCATTCCTTACATAATCCAGTGATTAGATAATAGGTAAAAAATGGCGCCCAACAGAAGATGAAGGCGCCGATAATGATAGCAACAGTTTTAGCTGCTTTTGTCTCACGCTTATGTCTCCGTACAAGTGGTTTGTCATGGTGAGTTCCGTGCTTGGAAATGAAAGAAAAGATCATCTGTTTGGGCGACGTCATTCGCTTTGAACGGGAAATATTTCGGTCTGATCCACTGGTTTCTGATACAAGAGAGCTAATTTCCCTTGAACCACGCAAAGATTCCTTTTCGCCTAGCCGTTGCTTCGTGATTTTCGCTCTCCTGTCTAACACTGAAAAGTGCTTTCTGCAATGTAATAATTTTGGACTACACGGTAGACTTACGGTCGAAGACGTTGAAGCGGACGGTGACACTGTTTTTATCTCGTAACCCCTGTCCAACTGTCCGCGTAAGAATAACAATGACAAAGGTCTATCTGGTGCCCTTTCTCGTCGCAGTGATTGACTACGTTGCAAAGCGTCATCCTCTAACCAACTTCCTGATTTGGGCCTATTGTCAAGCGTTTTACACTTCCGTAATGCTCCACCTCCGCGGTGCACGCGCATAATGACGTTGTTATCTTCGCCATTAGTTTTTGCTGCGTGATTGAATCCTTTGCTCTGCCGTACTCCGCGACGCAAACTTTCTGTGAATTTCTTTGCTGCGCGATATATTTTGAAATAGAAAAATAACATTACACAACAAGGCAGGAAAAATGATCCGAGAGCAGAATACACAATATATCCAGGGGCTGATGTCAATCCACATTTTGGTAGTGAAGCGTTTCGCTTGGCACGTTCTCTTGATAGACTGTCATTGTTGATTTGTACAGAACTCTCGAATGATGTGTTTGCAAAAGACAAAATTGAATAATCAAAATCAATTTCATAATCATCACGTAACGACTGTGTCGTCAGATAATAATTATGAATGTCACCTACGCTTTGTCCTTTTTCATTCCATCCGATTAACGGCGGGAAGCAGACGATGAAGGCTATAATCCAACAACACGCGATTAGTAATTTGCCGCGCCTCGGAGACATCAGTGTAGCATATTTCATTGGATACTGGATAGCTATCCATCTGTCGAAACTTATCGCACACAAGTTCAAGATCTGTGACGTGCACATCCAGACGTCGATCGCTAGCCACATGCTGCACCAAACGTCGCCGAACACCCAGTACGGTAGTATTTCAACAGTCCCACTAGATGGCAGTACCAGTAAGCCCAACAACAAGTCGGACGTTGCCAAGGAAACTATGAATAAATTGGTAACTGAACGCAACTTTGGCGACGTAAACACTGCAGCGATCACTAGGCAATTCCCACACACCACAAATACAATAAGTAATCCCAAAATTAGGGAAACAGCAATGAATTTGAAGTCCACGTCTATGTTCAGCTTCAAAGGTCCTTCATCCATCTTATTCATAAGAAACTCCAATGCAGTGTTGGTCAGAATTTCACCTGAAAATAATTTTTTAAAAATTAGAGTAAAGTTTAATCAAAAGGGTAAAATTCACCCTTATATTTTACTCAAATTGCTAAGCAGACAAGCAAAACCATTGAATTTGTTGATTCTGAAGACAACAACACACCTTCAGGTTTTCCGTTGCCATATAATCACGAGTACGGTCTAGCATTATAGAGTTAGTATTTGACTTAGTCCATAGGAATTCTTAGTCAGCCCGATAAATGAAATCCTTAAATAGGGGCAGTCCGACCTAGCTGTAGTACTGAATTAGCCCACATAAGAGCAGCACACACGATGCGATTGTCGCAGACAAAAAAGCGTATCGTTTCCGATGAAGCACAACAAAAATTGTATTATGTGTGCTGGTTCAATGGCACCATAATTTGTCGCGGATAAAAATATCTAAGTTTCACGACAAAAACATCGCATCATGTGCGCTGGCCATCCTCCCTGTGTGTCAGTCAGTCTGTCTGTCCATCTTCAGTCTCAGAAAATACTTCGCCCCGAGTGTTGACATTTGAAAATGTTGATGGTATTATTAACAACTAGCCGAGCGGGTGATGTTCAGTGTACGCACCGTTAAATTACAGATCGCCTTTAGACTCATCTCATGATGAGCGCGTCTGTGGATCACTCTTGACTCCTGCAGTGTATAAGAAATTCTCAGTGCTCGCCGGAAGTCTCGGGTTAACATTTCATCAATACGGTAGCGTATTGTGGCCACACGATAATATACATGTACGTCTTATAGAGTGGGAGTTGACTTGACATTCGATACAACAATGCGGTGGCAATTACGACAGGCCAAAACAAATATGTAGCGAAATTTTGTCCGTAACCGTAATGCACTTGGAAAAACGTAGAGCACGCAAGGCTTCGCGAGACTTCACCACACATGAAAAGCACTGGCTTTAGTTGCAAGATTCTTGCGTTTAATGCCCGGTTGTTTTCAAGTGCAGGTATGACTTTTTCATTCATCTGATTGTTTTAACCTGAAATGCCTTTCCGTGTAGGCGCAGCAATTTGCGCCGGCTCGTGTGGTCACGTGCTTCTCTTGTAATGCATGATCACATCGCCGGAAGTCTTGCGTGGTCGCACGTTTTTCCGAAACTGACACCTGGATGCCAATTGGTTCTTCTACAGGCACTGGCAAGTATTCTGAGCACTTGGCGACTGTGTCACTAATGCGAACAAGTTGTCTAAATACGTTGACACTAACCGGGGGTGCAAACCTCAACTTTGACCACGCCCCGAAATCTTTTAACACCGGTCCTGAACTCCCACTGTAAGTCAAATTTTCATGTTTAAGAAAGGTATATTTAAAACAAAATAACCTCTCCGTTGATTTGAATGAAAAAAATTGAATGAAAACTTCACTAGTAACCTCAAAAATACCGTTAGAAATTTTCGATCAGTCTTTAATTAGTTTGGTTTCAATAACAACTCAACATGCAAAACATAAATTTTTTGGAAAAAAGAGCAGTCCTATTCGCCTTTGTTACTTTACGCAAAAACTAGGACTTTTATAAAAAAACTCATGAAGTATTTGAGATTGGTGAGTATATACGTTTGGAAAGTTTCAGCGAAATTCACCAAGCCGTTTTCGAGAACTCCTGTTCCTAACTTCAAATTAAGGCGATTTGCCGAACACAAGAAAAAAATGATTACACCTGTAAGTTGGGAGACGTGAAAATCTCAAGGTCTTTGGTTAATTATTAGGTGAAAACTTGTTGTCGGTGAATATGACCTATACCTATACCTACAACAATGTATACGTTTGCCATTCATCATTCGCTCACAATGTCAACTGAATTTGCAGTGCGTAATTAATTTAATCATCACTAAAATCTTTTAATTTTGTGACCGTCTCCAGCCTAGGACGAGACAAACCGTTGACTTTCTTTAATGTAAGTCAACAGTTCATTGGAAAACACACCATTCGCGGAAGACTGTTATGAAACCAAGTGGACAACAGAAATCGGGTCGGCAAGAGTTCGAAACAGCAAAATGTCAAATTACCTATCAAATTTATGAATTTGATTGAGGATTAATCTCTTTTTAAAACTTGTTATGTTCGTAAATACAAAGTCACGGAGGCGTGCGGCGACTCGGAGCATTCGTTCTCAACGGTAGTATGCATGCAGACAAACAACTACCTCAAGATCTGTTCTGTCGTTTTCCCCGGCATATTCATATCACACATGTATGTACGCCTCAAAGATACAATATTATGGAAACTCGGTGAATGAAAGGATACATACGAAGCTCCACTATGTCTGGCGCCGAGAGATTCGATTCTAGTAAAAGCCGTAACCTTTCACCTCTTACAAGTAGTAAACAAATTTCCAATTACGTGGTTCTGCTAAATCTTTTTTCTCGCTTCACGGTATATATTTCGTATTACAAGTTCCCCGAGAATGAATAAAAGGCATTTTGCTAGACATATGTGAAATATTGTAAAAACGGCCAATTTTCGTGAGAAAGGTTTGAGATATCCTTAAGGGTGGTGTGCGCCTATGGTAAGAGGGAGTTTCCACCAACTTTGAAAAGGCGCTCCATATTAGGTAGTCTTACCATGTCATTGAACTCGGAACATGGTATACATGTAGATATCAGCTTATAATCAGATAAAAATACAATTAATAAACTTTTGTATTGACATAAAGCTATGTTTTGGTTCAGTTAACTGTTATCTTTACAATGAATAAAAATGTGATGTTGTCTGAGAATAGACAGGGTTCGCTGCAGAACAGAGTTTGGAAACCATTTAAGCGGAACATTTTCTGCAAGTACATGTACATAGGCTCATTAGCGGCTGCAGTGCAATTAAAACGCTTGACGAAGTACATGTATACATAAAATCTATTGTGATTTTTCATTTGTTGCTTTTCTCAGATTTCTTATCTTGACATACATGTAATGTACTCTTACTACATTGCTGTAAAGTAATGTTCCCCAATTACAGTGCCAATCTGCAGAAAGTCTGACTTGTCGATTTTGCTAGTTTGTAGCAGAATAGTCATATCCCAAAGCGTTCAATGTTCGTTGGAGTATTTCATCCGTAAAATGCTAAGGCTTTGAGACAAGAACGGCACTTTCGTTGAGCTTCGCTCGTTTTTTTTTTTTTTGAATACTCATGCAGCAAACAACTCAAGAAAAACCGCAGACAGGCTGGTCACCACAAGATTATCGATTATCAGTTATTGTACAAAAGACATTGACTGAAAACAAAAAGGTATCACGTAAGAAGAAAACACGGTAACATGTCGTTAATTCCGCACAAAAAATAATTGCCAAAGTTGCCTTTTTCAGTTTTCAAATGATTCCATTATTTTTTTCAATCCCCATAAGTTATCAAAATATTGTCTGCTGGTAGCTACGGAGTTTGAACATAAAAAGCATTGATTGGGTGCTACATGCATTTCACGGAGAAATGATGAAATGAAATTTCACCTGTCCCAGCTTCGTATTTTGTACTAAATTGGTGAAATTTCTCCTAGCTGTTAGAGTACAGTGTACGTGCAGCACGTGAAACATGACCGGTGTGGGAATCTTTTAGATGTTTGTCTGGTTTTGTTAAGGTTTGTTCGTGTAGAAAATATATGGCTGAAGTGTATAATTATAATCCTTACAATTTTAATGAAAGAGACAAAATTACCAGTGAGTCCTTCCAATCATGTTTTTGTGACTCGTGTTTTGGGTTCAGCAACTTCCGTTTTTAAGGTAAGAGATATCTGTTCCAGTGATCTCTTTTTTCTGTGTGTTACTTTTGTGTGAAGGTAATGACATTTTTGATTGACTACACGCCTGCCCGTGATGGTCAATGACTGACTGGTAGACTGCATGGCGGCCCGTGATGGTGACTGGCTAACTGACGAACTGTGTGGCGGCCCGTGATGGTGAGTAGCTGACTGACGGACTTCATGGATGCCCGTGATAATGACTGGCTGCTTAACGGACTATATTGTGTCCCGTGATGGTGATTGTCTGATTGAGAGACTAAATGGCGACCCGTGATGGTGATTGGCTGCCTCACGGACTACTTGGATGCCTGTAATGGTGACTGGCTGACTGACGGACTATATGACGGCTCGTGATGGTGACTGGCTGACTGACGGACTACATGGATGTTTTTTCTCAAAACTGAAGTTAAGTTAATGAAAACATTTTATAAATTTGTCTATTTTGTATTCTACAGCAGATGTTTACTAGTTGTGGTAACAACATTTTACCATATGTATCATTCTTTAGAACTATATTACGGTCAACAAGAATTCTCAGAAAGCATTAAATCTTCATTTCTGGAAGTGCTCCAAAACGGAACCTACTTCAAAAGTTGATAAAAAATCTAACAATGTATGGAACGGATTGAAATACGATTAATGATAATGATGACATTGTGTGTAGACTTTCCATTACGGTAAGTAAATCAAACGTGTGCGGAGTCTGAAAAACAATGTGTGAGTGTGTGTGTGTGCGTGCGTGCGTGCGTGCGTGCGTGCGTGCGTGCGTACGTACCTGCGTGCGTGCGTGCCTGCTTGTGTGTTTGCCATGCAGATAGTCATACATATACAGTATGTACATATCCTAATACATGCACATATGCACACACACGCGCGCGTGCGCGCACACAAACACACACACACACGTTGAAATATTTACATCACAAAATACAATTCAAAAATAGACTTTATAAGCAATACAACTCCAACTAATAAGCCACCTGATACCCAATCGGTTTCACACAAAATAGGTAACTCCTGAGTCAATCTGGCGCCCATTCACCATTGTCTCATAAATTGTTTTCTGTGTGTTGCCGGTGTATACCTTATTCTTTGCGCTGCCTGGGATGCTTTTTCTGTGCTCGTTGCCGTCTTTACTTGCTCTTCTTTTTTAATACGCATTCTTCGCTGAGCTACAGAAAACGTGACCTTATGGACCTTCTCAATTTCCGATTCTTTGATTGGCTTAGGAGGCAACAGAGAGCGCCATCTCTTGCTAAATAATGTTATACTAAGAGAGCATAAAAATAGGTTTTTACAAAAAAATGAGCAACTTACAATGTGGTGATTTTTTGGTATCAAGCCACACAAGAAAATAAAGTTGACCCTCCCCCGACATGGTGACAGCCGAGGAAAAAAGCCTGGAGCGTTCTACAAGTCGTGATTGTCACAAACTACTTTACTTGGGTCAGTCTAGTGTCACTCCAGTTTTCAATGTGTCTTCATAAAAGTTCAACAATGTGCAAATATCAAGGAACGTGTAGTATATCGTTCTGAAATTTGCCATCAAAATTGAAAATGTCACTTAGATATCTACTTGGAAATCGATAAGGCATATAGCATAGTGTGATGTTTATTTACTATAGTGACACGTACATCGCCCATTGACAACGCATAAATTGAAATAACGATCTGTACGAAGTCAGAGTTGGGCTTATATGTCGCTTCCGAATGCGACATATTAACAAGATTGGGAAGTCCCTTGTGTTTCTTGGAGAATATAAATTCGAATTGATTGGGAAGTTGATCTGTTTCCATACATATCAATGTCATAGGCTATGAAGCTTGGACAAAATACATGTAGGAGTTCACAGCTCTTGCAAAAGGGTAACCCAACTTTAAACGGGTATTTCGTGCCGAAACGACGAAAGTCGCTTCCAGGGACAAGAATGACCTGCCTTAAAACAACAGTCCTTGACCCAGAAAGCACAAGCGTGTGACTCCAAGCATATCCAAGGAGTAGTAGCGAAGTCATTGTGATTGGGAGACAAACGCAATGTTTTGCTTTTTTAATCAAAAAACAGTTTTGCTGATAAGAGATGTAGAAATAATATTATTTTGCAATGGGTTGAGAACTAGCTGCCTGCACTAGATAAAACACTCTACTTTCTAGCCAAAGCAGGCGAGAAATGAAGATGATTTACAAAACCACGTGCACCATGTTTCGCAGTTCGTATCTAACGTAAAATAAAAGACACTTAGATGGCTACGTCTTTTCTTGTTAAAATTAGTGGACGACGAAATAGCCCTTACTTCAGCGACAGGCGCGAGGTCACGTAGACGCAATAATTTTGCTTACGCACATTGCAGAGGTCTATTAGGCTTCTCTATTTGATTATCAGAGTGATAACAATAGTCGGAAGTCATTCACGCAAGATTTAATCTGAACAAGACATATGACATTCCTCCGCCCTTGATCTTGAGCAGCTTTCCTATCGATTAATTTGCATTCATCACGAGTCCCTTTGGGTGTAACAGAATGTGGACGAGATGATGTTTTATGAAAAGCCCCATCAAATTTTGATCAATAAAACATCGGAAATGAAGCCAGGGAAGACCCGTAGCTGCTCTTTATATCATAAATGGATGGGTCTTGTTGACACTGAAAAGGGCACAACCGGTTTCACGGCTGCTGTTGGGTAGGATTAAATTCTCTCATTTGTTAGCTCTGACCGGAGCTACATGTACAGTATAAAACAACAAAACAGAGTTTTTTGCACGACTTGACGATTGCAAACAAAGACTTCCCGCCAAAGTTAGCTAAAATCGTGGCGGCAACCTTATCACCTGTTTCGTTGTTCGTTGCTGGGAGGTACCGTGAAAATGGCCGACGATGGTTGCAGATCAAAACTGGCATGGAAAGCCCCTGAATGTACATTACAAAAAGAGACAGCTGAGGAACCGAAGCACGTAGGGGTTAACTTCTCTAGAATAAGCATTTGGAATGAAATGTAGAGCTGAACTCTCGTGCGAGATGAGTTAGATATTTTCAGAAATACCGAGCTTGCTCAGATAGACAGCCACGGTGGTGTCTACACTGTCAGGCGAAACCGGATGAGATCTGTACAGTGCTACTTAAAATGGAACTTGCAGGCAAATTCCTTAACCATGTGATGATTGCTTGGCCACATAAGTTAGAAACTCAACATACAACGACGATGTGAATCGGATTAAAAATGGTCAAATGTTTTTAGGAACGAGTTTTGTGGTGAAAATGATCCACCGTTAACTATGATCACTCAACCGTTTCTAGTAAGTATCGTGACGTGGTGTTGGGGAACAATACTGCATGCTGCAGGCTATGTGAGCCTGCGAGGTACGTCATTAGTGCAAAAGCCACCTATTAGCAGAATGTTTTGTTTTCACAGGTACCGTACAAGTTGCCAAGGAATACAATTGCTTTTTGTTTAGCGTATATTACGTTAAAATGACACTGTTGTTTATTTTCTGCTATACACTAGCATAGGAGCATGCAAACACATCTTATAGTGGTAGCTGAAGGTCACGTGGTTCGAGAACTGGGGAAGTCGAGGCTTACAGGCCTCGCAGATTTTTGTAAAAACAAAAAAGAAAAGCACATTGTCTTTAAAAATCGAAGTGTGCTGTTCGAGACCTGCTGAAGTGCTGTATGAGATAAATTTGTGTAATTCTGTTCGGCTTCATTGTCGCCTATGGTCACGTAAACTGCAAGTTCAAACCCCATTGTTACGCCATGTTTTTGCAAGAATTGGTGCATCTATATGTATACGAAAGGCCTTAGACTTAATGTAAATGTGTGATGAAAGCTCGTAATGCTGTTTCTTTCTTCCTTGACCACGCAATGAACCCCTTCCTCAGACATCTGTCCCTGGGTTTTAAGAGCAATTTTCAGTAAGACGTGTCGTAGAAAAACTGCAATGCACTCGCGAAAACGTAGGGCCTAGAGCATGCAATCTTCGCGAGACTTCACCACGCACATACAAAGCACTGGACTTAGTTGCAAAGTTCTTGCTTCTACCGCCCGGTTGATCTCAAGTGCCAATGTCATGTATATTACTATGAAGTTTTTTTGGAATTGGACAGTAGTCGTTGAAATCATGCCAGTTTTACAATGAAGCAGGAGTTTAAATTATCGATACAATGCATGTAGAATACTCAGGTACGTTCAGCAGCTCAGGAGTCACAGTTGCGGATCTAGGATATCACAAAGGGGGGCCCAACATTTTGTCCGGCCGTAAGCATTTGCGCAAACCACGATTGTATATGCACATAGCACCGAATGGGGGGAGGTCGGGAGGGGGATTTTCTGTTTTTTCCTCTAAAAATCAAGCATTTTCCTTGATTTCTGAAGTATTATCCAAAAAAAGCCAAAAAAAAAACAACAACGGGAACGTGTCACACAGAAAAAACTGCGAGTTCACAGATTCGAACTCACGACCTGGCTGATAGGACGCGCGTGCTTTACCACTACACCACCACTAACCTAACACTAAAAGACCTACTTGTTTATGGTCCACAGCGTTTGCGCGCGAAACCTACTTCTTTTTGTAATGATTATTACACGTTTTATATTTTGTGCAATCGGTTCTTAACAAATTTTTTTGTATTTAAAATAGTCATCAAATGCCCAAAAGACCAAATCCGTTTTTCGTGTTGGCAATAATGACGGGATTGCTTTGGAAATCGTCTTAAGTTAAGGTTTGACAAAGAGAGAATTAATGAGTTTCTGAGTGATTCACTAAGGCTTAGAATAAAATTCACATCTTACCAGCAGCTTCTGTTTTTTCATCGTCACTCAGGTTCCATTTTCTTTAAAAAATGAAGTAAATTTTCTTCATTGCACAGTGGAGCAGACGACGGAAACGGAGTCGTAGTGCGCAGCGCCACTACCGGTCGCCTGGGATATCGCGGGAGAGCCTATACTTAGCCATAGTTCCGTTACGAATGCGCCGTGTTCCGAATTTGACACTTGAAATTGGATTTGAGCCCCCCCCCCCAAACACTAAAACTGCACACATTTAAATCTTTTTTCATCCGTATAATTTTAATTATCTGGGCAAATTAATAAACTCAACATTTCCCTACGCTCTTGCTGTTTTATTTTTTTGCGGCAGCCAAGGGGGGGGGGCCCTGCCCCCCCTAAATCTGCCTATGAGTCATGTATGAATTTTGCGTGCAAAAATATAACATTTTGAGACAGACTGATAAACGCATTTTTGATCATCATTGAATAAGATTATTTGCTTTGATTAGAGATATAAAAACAATAAAACCCGTAGGATATTTTATCTTATTACAGGTCGTCAATTCTCGCCACTGTCTGCCAGACTTTCGCTGAAGTCAAGGCCAGTAACTTAGCCAGTTAAGGTTATCCCAGACATTTTGACTACTCTGCGTATTTAGCCAATATCTACATAACTATAGATGACTCAGCAAAATCATGTATTTCCTAAACGTAGAGAGACTGAGAACTTGATGTTTGACCTTATACCAACGTCCAATTAACTGAGTCACGTGACTATGTCTTACTCACTAGTAAAATTTAGCAAAAGGAAAGGCGCATCCATACCAAAATAACAGTATCAACAACATGCCAAATTTCGTTTGATCGAAACGCTCAAGTTGAAATCTCGAAAATGATGTCACAACTTTTCAACTTTTCATTTCGTTTTCGTTTCATGCAAAGTTTCGAATTTTTCATCAAAGCCAACATAGTCCTATTTTTGATAATACCAGGTGTAAAAGTGAATCATTTAACAAACAAATTATACTTCAAAGTGTTTTGGCGAATAGTGTATAAAATTTAGTATCTGAAACTTTCACTTTGATCCGTTGTGTAAATTCTGAGATAGGAAGTTCCAAAGTTAGCAAAATTTGAGCATTTTTCTATAGGGTCCCATATAACTATAAATGCGCTTAAAATACACTAACATCTACTAAATAGGATTAAGCTCAGCTGCCATGCAAATTTCAGGCTCGATCTCAGAAAAAGATTTTTCTCGCAGATAGAGTCACTTTAAAAGCTAATTTGTTCACACGTGCAACAAACAAAATATATCGATTTTCAAGAAAAGATGACACTGCGGATCAACATAGCCTGAGGTATTTTCTAACAATTGGGCCAACAACGTCATCTGATTCCTTTGTGGCACCTAAGGGGCCTTCGTCACTAATGTCATCGCAAATGTCTTATTTGTGAAAATTTCTATAGTTGTAAGATGATTTATTTGCTCCACGGAGCCGACCATTGATAATTTATATAAGATATTTAATCAGGGTGCTTCATCGTTGTAATGGCTCCCAAGAACGCGAAATTCTTACTATACATACACAAGCAACTGTTACGTGTATCTGGAAGAGGAATCCAGAGGAGATAATCGAGTGCCAGACAGGCTACCCATATTGAGCTCTGCCGGTGACAGATTTTGGCATACTCTTTGGATTTTTTGTGTGAGTTCAAAAATCCAAGTGCGCATTTGCTATCGGTCGTTAAAAGCGGTTAAAAATAGGTCTGCTATCAAAGCAATATTTTTTAGGTAGACCAACTACCGTTACTAAGTTGGCCACAGCCTGTTCCAACAGTCAAACAGGAGATGATTCTAAGGCTATGAAAGGACTGGCTGTTCATTATTGCTTGAGACCAGTTGCGAGGATTGTCACGACAGGTCTTTTTATGCACGGTGTTAGTCTCAACGAATAATCGAAGTGTAAGCTGTTTTTGAAACGAGTTTTGAAATTGGTGTCGTATCTTTTGGTTCGATCTCTTAACTATAAAAAATGAAAACTAGTGGCGTTAAGAGTCTTTTTATAAAACAAAAAGCAAGCAATTCATCAACTTTGCTGTCACACTAGCTCAGAAACTGAACAAAATACAAATAACCACAAACCTATTTGAAAAATCTGAGGCACCGTTCCCACGTTGACAAAAGACCGATAGGATTATGAAATCCTCTGTTCACAGTCAATTTTTTACTAAAAACGCATATCTCGTGCAAAACGTAAGACAAGTAAATAAGACCAATAAATTTGGTTGGGAAATGTATTCACCTTTCTTTAGGGGTTAGAGGTAACAGAATTTAAGATATTTGCCCATACGTTCAACCTGGTAAACAAGGTCCACAGTTACTTTAATGTTAAGGAACCATTCACAATTATCGTCATTTTCAAAATCAAATAAAAACAAACAGCTTTTTCTGTAGGTTCACCATGACGACGCTGAAAGGCAAGGAACACACATTCAAGACTATCGATGGCAATTATTAATGGTGAAAATTGCTGTGTGTTTGACAAATTTTGTCTAAAAGCTTCACATTATCATTTTTGCCATCAGCTTAATGAATTTGAACACAAGAGGTCGCTTACAATAATATATGTCATTACACTCTTCCTACAGTGTACGTTAAGTGTATAAATTGCAATCAAAATGGTACACCTACTCGTCCTCAATAATATTAGGGAAGAAAGGGTATTCTTTGTCCACCCGCTTAATATTTAAAGATGTACCTGTGTGCTCCTAACTATGTTAATGTATAGCACGAACTAAACGACAATGTCATTTGAACATCATCTGTGCTAAACACAGTGCGATTGTATCCACTGACATCTTGTAATGTGAAAACAAAAAAGTTCTGGAAATAGGTGACCTTTGCACTAATGACGTACCTTTTGGGCTCTCATACCCCGTATCACGCACTTTTATTCCCCAACACCACGTCACGATACTTACTGGACACGGTTCAGTGATTTACAGCGAATCATTTTCGACACAAAACTTGTTCTTAAAAACATTTGGCAATTTCCAACCTACTTCATATTCACATCGCCGCCATGTGTTTTGTTTCTAACTAATTTGGTTAAGCAAACACTATATAAGGAATTACCGTGCAAGTTCCAGGATCTGCCGACTTTAATATAGCAATTGCAACTGAGCAGCGAAAGCGTGCCGTGAACGTAATTGCATTTTTGCGAGGAAATAAATATGTGTTTCACGGAGAAATAGCAGCGGGTCGAAATGACGTCATGGAAACGGCAATGCGAAAAGGCAATGCTTTATTTACTGTTTTTAAATATAAAACAAACAAGGAGAAACAACGTCAGTGCACACACGAACACCAGCACTGAAATTTAAAGCATACGCCTATACAAACAATCTGTACAGTTCACGCAAACAAATATTGGCTTACACAATATCAGCATAGAGAGTTATGAACATAAGCAAAAACCCCATCCACATCGCTTGTCTTACTCTCTTAGCTATTAACGTCTCGATCGGCATTTATCTATCGGAAACTCCACCGCCTGTTACTTAACCCGTGGTTAGTGATCTGACAACTGTCGCTGAGAAATCCTGGAAAAGCTCACTGCGTTTTATTTCAGATAGCTTCCGATTGGGAATTGATTTCCGTTGAAATCGTTTTTGCTGTACAAGTTTAGTGAACTATTAAACCTATGACACACAACCAATTTGTGATAATAGAGACGGTTGGGCGAGTTCAATATCGTTTTGGGAATAATAGTCAACAAAGCGACTCGCACCAACTAATGACCCTAATTGGTCAAGTGCAACGCAGTCGGAGTTGCTATCGGCACTGCTTATAAAACGTCATTCTTGCGAGAACCATGAATTTAATGAACAGAACGAACGTTCTAAAAATACGACAACTTGTTATCTGAAACGTGCTGACCCAACCGAGACAACCAATGGTAATTAGGTTCCGAAAATTCTGAAACATGCACACAAATGTTTAACAACTTGTTTTATCGAAGACTTAGACTATTTGCAATTGAACATGTTTTGACCACAGTATCAACTTTAAACGGAATCATTAAAAAGTTCTCGCGCAAACAGCACCGCAGGGAATCTTGAGCATAGGCGTCATACCATGCATATTGGAAAATATAGCCAACGGCACCAATCTACTCAACTTTATCACATTACGCTGTGTATTTCAAAATGTTGACGACTTAATTCTATCCACGTGTAACTCAGTTTTCATGCAATCAGCAGAGTTTCTATTTGACTGACCTAAAGAATCGTGTTAATTTGTTGAAAACATTCCATGCCGTCCTATCGACTTTTTCTACTGCTCAGAACTTGAGTCATTAACTACAATGCCCCAAAACAGTTGCCGCTCACTACGATTCTAATGCGAATTAGGCTTTGACCTGTTTCGTTGTGAAAAACATAAACTTGATTGCACATTGTAACTGACGGTGGCAGTTTTTATGCACATCATTTTAAAGAAAAAAATGGCTATTTAGTCAACTTGTAACTTAGCACAGGGTTTTCACGTACCCATTCACTGTAATGTTTTGAGTTCAACGCGACATGCTGTTGAAGGCTAGGGAAGAGCTGTGCAGTGTGCCTGTCGTTTGCAAGTCAATATAATAATACAAGTACATGTGCACCGCGGCTGTGGCCTCGGCATCATGAATTCCTATGTCACTAAACACAATTTTAGGACCCATTACCACGTTAAATTCAAAGACATTACCAATATAAAACAAATACTTCTTTTAGTATGGCATACACATTCTGAATCGCAATTATGTAAGTCCCTAGAATCGTGACTGGACATCACTGAAGAAAGATTTGAGATATCACTGAAAGTTGGAAAATATTGTCTACTTTTTCAATACACAGTGCAACGATAGTTACAAAACGGCATGTGTCTTTGTCCTACGCGCACTTATCTGCACACAATCAAAGAGCCAACAGAACCAAGTTTTCATTTCAATAAGAAATAAATAGCAAGTATACGTGGTACATTTCCAAGCAGCTTGCATGTAACTGTTCACGTGTTCATATAAACGTATGAAGCAAATATATTATTGACAAACAATTGCATGCTTTAATTCAAGATGAAATTAATGATTTAAATTTGTTTTTTTAAAAGAAAAAACATAGGAAATCGATTAAACATAGTGGCGACTAATACTCACGCTTCCGACAATGTCATCGTTGTTCACTATCCATCACTCAGAAACTGTCTTTCGACCGACAGGGATGATCAGCGTTATAAACCTACATGTACGCACGACTACATTCACATTCAAACTGAATGACGGTTTCTCGTGTTAAACACAAATAAACTTTCTTCTGGCCTCACATAGTTAATGTACCTAGTTTGATATTGGAAAAACGTTTGAGTTTAATGACGTTTGGAATGCAAGACGATGCTTCGCCTGAGTGAGACCTAACCGAGGCTGTAACCCGGGGGTTCTCTCGTGGTTTCGAAACGCTCTGCATGTTTGATGTCACGAAACAATCTTGGTGTGTTTTCAGTTTGGTTACGCTTCGCGTGCGTATACAGTGACTTAGGTGCCTCTTTGGTACTGAGCCTAGTGGCGCAATAGTAAATTTTCGTTTTCGGCTCAAACTTCATTCTCAGCTATTTAAATAAACAGCACAATTATTGGTTAAATTGGTTTGTATATTCTTACTTGTCCATATACTGTACCCCATAGATATTACAATCGGTGCTGTAGTGGTGCGAAGGCGCATGTAGGCGCAGTCAACCACCTTTTGACATTTTTACGTAGCGCCTACGCACCGTAAGTTACGTTTAGTGCTCAAGGTGGTGCGGTGGGCTTGGGGCGCCTACTTTCCTCTGACTACGATACTGCGTTGTGATGATGAAATGTGACAGGTAGGTTATCAAACGAAGTAACATAAAACTTCCTTTAAATACCCTTTCCCTTTGACCAGTTTAGTCAGGGCACAGGATGTGTTTATCAATGACTAAAATTAGAACCGTCTTCAGTAGCTAGTCAGTTGCATGTCTATCGATTTGTCTAAGTAAAATTGTGAAGTTTGGTATCATTCAACTTCGGCGGCCATTTTGTTGGCGCACACGAGAAATTTAAAATTTTAACTTCATGACTATATATTACATGTAAACTATGTTTGGTGTAAAAATGCTACATTGAAATAACAAGGTAATTTCAATTAATTTGTTTTACGAAACTGTGATCAGGACAAAATTGTAGGCGTAGGCTGTCTTAGCTCAGCTTTACGTAGACACAATTTGCACAGTGGAATTTAAAAAGGATGTAATGTAAAGCAATTTCAGTTCTCAGACCGGGAGCAACTTCTTGCATACTGGCACTTCGCGAACAACTACATGTAAGCGCATGAGGACAGCCCGAAAACCTCACAGTAACAATGGCGGGCAGCTCATCAGTGCCCATTGCTATCAGGATGCCAGGCAATTAAATGTAAATGAAAACGAAGACCCCCGAGGTCAATTCCCAGTCTTGCAAGTTCGCCAGTGGCTCGACATAAGGCAATGATGTTTTTTAAGGGCACTTTACGCCATCCACTTTGAAAAATGCGTTCTTTGTCCGGTTGTTATGATATCTGTTTGTCGTGTCAAGCCGCGGCTAATGTATACATTACCAGCATTGCAGGTAATTGCGTTGAATGCATAAATGTATATATGTGAACAGATAATGACTTCCTGTTACATAGGCCTGATCAAGACAATCCGTATTACAGAACGTGAAAAACTAAACCCTTGTAAACAACTATTACAATGGTTGTCTATCCTGGACTAGCGCATGTGCAAGTGCTTGCTAAACCGACGTGCTATTCTGATTATGGCACTTTACTGCGTGGGTCCAAATTAGCAAAATAGCCACCGCTAAAGGTAATTAGACGGCAACGCCGTAATTTTGAATTCTGCGAGAAAATTGTACGTAAACTTACTACTTTGTTGCGTTAGTTCAGATTTCTTGCTGCAGGTGTCTCTAGAGTGGTTCGGCATGCCACGAGCACGAATGCTGTTGGCTCGAGACTCTTAGAACCAAGGACGATAAGTCGTTCGCACATTGTTGCCGTTGTTCTAAAGCCCGCGGCAAACAATGAGTTATGAGCTCAGTTTATTGGCCTTCAAGTGGGTCAGTTCGCAGCTCATGTATGCAATGACTGTTTTACTGCAACCGTGTCTTACTATAGCCAGGTAAGTTCAGTCATCCGCCACAATACTTCGTTCTTGTGCAATAGATACAAGCATAAAGACCAAACCATGGGACAAAATTACAAACCACATATATTTCAAATGACCCTTTTCAGCACTGAGGTCCCATACATGTATCCACCACGTCAGGTGGCCGGGTTGTAAATAGATGACCGTTAATATGAGAAAAGGTGATGCGTTGATTGTAAAATCGAAAAAGATGAAACACAGCGACGTTGTTTTCAATATAGTTTTTTTTTTCATTTTATTTAGTTTATTCGGCGCTCAAATGGAGAATTTTCATACCTTACCAGAGGGCAGATGAGATCCTTAAAACGAACATTTTGGGCTCAATTGTTGCGAATGAAGATTAGACGTCTTATGAGATTTAATGTGTGATTTTGTCTAGCGATGAATCAGACGTACAACTATTCTGCATCAAATGACATCTAATCCTTGTATCATACCGCGTTTAGATATGGAGTTTTTCCGGCAAAGAGCGCAGATGGGGCCACAGACTGAAAGAAGACACAACCATGAAAAAGTTCCGTTCAAAAAGGCGTCCTACTGTCTTTTGAGTATTAACAATAACATTAACACTACAACTACAAATTGCCATTCTTAAAACAAATCAAATCTTTGGAATGTGGTTTGTCTGGCAATAAGAACACTGGGCTGTCTGGGTTTTGGTGCGTTCACGCGTGATTTTTTTTCAGAAGGCGGATTAATCGTCCGACCAGAAGGCAGATCGGAAGGCATGTGAACTCATACAAGAACATTTTTGGGAGGAACGTCTGCTAATTTGTACCATTTGAAACACGCACTTCCGTGAAAAGGTTTCACAGCGGGATACTATTCATTCCGTTGCGCATTCTTATTTGCGGCAATAAATGCATCGACAGGATCTATGGAAGTAAGAACTTAGTAAACAGCTAATTAATATCGGGCACTGTCTAATTTAGCCGACATAGCAAACATATCCTATTTCTAGTTCACACATCGACTGATCAGGTCGAAAATTAAAACCTAAAAATTCAATCACGTCAAGGTAAAAGCAGCATGCTCTTCCACATGTTTATCAATGTAAACTTTCAGGAAATGGTTTTGAGACTCACTCATTGACACCAGTGCGTTTTTGTGGATACACTCTGGTGCACCTCAATTTCACCACAGTTTGCTATCATTTCCAACACCAAAGGTAGATGGAGAACTCGAGATTCACTAAGCATGAATGAAGCGAGGGACCTTCTTGTAGAAACTTCTGCATTCAAGCAAATGACGAACGCCATGCTGATGAACTTGTTTGTACTCTCAAACTGTTCATACGTCAACAAGAGGAGTCTCTATTTATTAACTTTTAGATTATCGAGTTACTGTATTATCGCACCTTTAGGCCCCTGGACCTTGATATCCCAGATGATCATTTCCTTCGCTGCCTCTGTTTTCTCAAAGTGTTTTGCATATTGGCGCATGCGCCTCAGCTTCGCATATAAGATTAGGTAATGTCCTCTGCAATTGCCCATTCATTAATTCGCATATTGTAGGCGCACCTGATTAAAAATCTACTCGCTTTTCGCAAACAGCAGTTTAGCGTATGGATGCCAAAGGTCTTTTATCCAAATAATAATCTCACCCAAGTAGTTCGCATATTGGCGCAAGAGCATATAAGCGCATTTCCGCTCAGACGCTGCAATTCATTGCAAAATGACACACGCGCATGCAGTTTTCCGTTTTTCTCTTGACATGCTGAAAAGCAACATAAGTCGCTATTTTTGTTATCTCCACTTTAGGAATTCCCATGAGAGTTCACGGCACAATAATTTAGCTTAATAAACTAAACGATATTCAGCCATACGAGAGTGAAGGCTTTTTTCGTGACCTATGAAATAACATTTTTGTCGTACACGTACGTGATCGTGATTTAAAGGTGGCCTTGTTCGTGATTTCGTATCCTGCATTTTTAGAGCGTAGTGAACCGTGACGTTAGTCCAAATTCGTAAATGTGAATTCAAACTGGAATTGGCCACAGGAGGAGAGTTCGTGGCGTGTCATTGGGAAGATAGTTGGTGACTTCCTGGGTGAGAGTGGTGGAAACAGAAAACGTCAAACTGATATAAATCCAGTCAGCCGCGGTGAATTAATGCTTGGCCAATGGTTTAATGATGTATAATTAGTAACGCCATGTTACCGTATATTAAATAAAACTAAAACAAAGGGTTCTACCGCAAACTATGAGCCAAAGTAATGGTTTACCAAAAGCGCTCTTTGTGAGACATTAGATTGACAAAGGGCAGTGCCATAACAGAAAAAATCGATCCACATTGTATTTTGACGACCTGTTCTGAATCTTTAGAACCTAAAGGTCAGCCGTAATTGGATTTGGGCGATCACAGAAGAAAAATTTGTGACGACTAGGGAAACAATTGGTCATAGCGTTCGATCCGGGACTAGAGAGATTCCTGTGGTGTCGACGGGAGGCAGAGTTGCTGGTGACCGGGTCAAGAGTTAGTGGCGACCGGGAAAGTTGACAACGTAAGGGGGAAGGTCGGTGGCGTCGCAGCGCTACTTTGAACAAGTAGAAATTGTAAACGGAAATAAATCTACGTTAGCCGAGGTGAGTTTTTCCATAAAAGGAATCAATATTTGGTCCTCGGTTTTATGATGAGTGATTAGGAACGCTTTCTTATCGTATTAAAAATAAAACAAACGGTCCCATCCCAAAATACTTTGTAAAAAATGGTTTTCGAATAAGCTTGCGAGTGGGGCTTTAGATCAGTTAACAGTAGGCAGTACAGTAAAAGTCGATGAACATTGAGTACTAACTACCTGTGCTGATTCTTTCTTTCCTTGAAACATAGCACTGGTTTGTTGGTTTTTCACTAGCTTGAGTGGCAAAAAAATACCCAAGCATCCCCATTCGCATGATATATTTTATTTAACATCCGTACATCTGGTAGTTTGATTGATTAAACATCTAATTGCCATGCATCGCGAAATAACAAGTGCTCACCTCTGCTAGTCAATCTCTAATACTACATGTATAAACAATTTGAAAGATGCGTAACAAGTATTCACCCGAAATGGCAATTCACAACATCCGTGCTCACCTGCCGTGGGTCAATAAAAGTTGACGTTTTTGATTCAAGTAAATAACAACCAGGTACACAGCCTACGTTGAATATTTTACGCTACATTTGCAATTACGAATGTGTGATTTGACTCAGTCTTCAGGACTAACCACACCAAACTAATTGACAAAAGATGGTACATTTTTCGAATCGGTGACAATAAACACAAATGTTTGATTTAGGTTATCTCAAACCTGAATTAGTGACCACCATTCCCATTCATATTCCCTAGTTGAAATGTGTACTTTGTGATAGAAGAAAAGATCAGGGGTTATCAAAATATGTGTTATGTTTATGTGTTATTATCGATATTATTCGTCATCATTACTATACGCCATCATTAGTATACGTCAACATTATTATACGTCATCATTATTATACGTCATCCTTATTATTCGTCATCAATGTTATACGTCATCAATATTATACGTCATCATTACTATACGTCATCATTATTATACGTCACCAACCAACATTTAAATTGAAAATTTAATTTTAAGAAAGATACATTCATAGCATAATAAATATTCGGTCGATTTTAATGAAAACCTGTTTCAATGAAAACGTCACAATTTACCTCATAAACGTTGTAAGGAGTTTTCGATTTCTCGATTAAGTTTGCCAAATTTACTTGCAAAACGTAAGGTATTTTTGTAAAAAATTAGCAGTCGTATTCGTCGAGATTGATGAATAAAGATTAAAATTGAAAGTTTCTGTGAAACCACCAAGTCAGTCGTTTTCGAGAACTTGTGTTCCTAAAGTTAAGTCGATTTGCCGAGGCCGAGAAATAGGTGAAAACATATCCCGAGTCGTCAAAATCTCAAGGTTTTTCTCTTAATTATTCGGTGGCCAATATAACCTTTACATGCCTTGTTCCGTATTTCAACACTCGATCGTAATTTCGCCAAAATTTGCAAGTGGGTAATTAACTCAATTATCACTATTAAAATATTGTAATTTTTTAAGTCGGTTATTAAAGCCGTGAGTCAAACTCGGGTCAGAGGAGGAGTTAACGTGAGTCGGTTGTGGTATACACATGTACAGCATGTAAACCAAGCGGGAGACAAAATCAAGAAACCAACTAAGAAATGAAGAATAGAAATCGAGTCAGATGCGTTCGTGTAAACAAAAAGTGGCACTGCAGACGCCGTGAGAGACTCGGTGCATTCCTTATACGTCATCAACGGTCGTATGTACACCGACGCACAGTTCCCTCAGGATTAAGACTACGTTTTGTCTTCTTTTTCCATGGCTTCTTTCTATGCTATGTACACCTAGTCGACTCAATATTATGGCGGTTCAATGAATATGAATGTCTGTGAATTGTGGTTACATACGGAACTGCACATGCATTGCGGTAGATTCGATTTGAGCGGCAGCCCTGTATGTATTTCATATTTAAAGTTGTCCGAGATTGAAGATAAGGTATTTTGCTCATTATGTAGAATGTTGCAAAAACGGACAATTTTTGTCATGAAAATATCCTTAAGCGGACGTTGAACATGCTAAAATTGATAATTGACCTCCTCTTTTATTCGAATATGTGAACTAGAAGTAAACTTCACTTGCGTTTTTGGAGTGAGAACTATGTCATGCTTGATGATCACGAGCGGAGCGCCGTTATCAAATACACTTATGAAGGTTTCATAATTTCTTTAATCTTGTCTACAACATCAATACATGGCAACAAATGGACAAATCTGCCCGTTTTCTTAAAGGAGACAGGCAGACTTGAAAACTTCCTACACGGCGAACCTGTTGATCGATAATCATGATGGGGCTGTCGTGTTTTACATGTAGCTTAAGTGGTTTTTGCAATTAGCCCAACCGTGAGGCCTGGGCACGTCTGATGCAACGCAAATGACATCATACCACCTGAACATTTTCATAATTTCTGAATGAAACTTTTGCCACTGGTCCTCAACGATTTTCCTGTTTTTGAATTCATACCACATGACCAAGTCTTGTGCTTACATTGTATTCCCAAACTCACCGTCTATCGATGCAAAAATCGTTAGCAAAATTTCATAATCTAAGTCCCCTATTCATCCAATATTTAATTCTTCGGGTTTCTGACGGCCACCTGCCCAGTAGAGGGCGTTTTCAAGTTTCCAAACTTTATGTAACTTTTACATCTTTCTCTAAGTATCACTGACTTTTATTTTGTTTTCCTCGTTACCTCTGGGACAAGAATGAATTGCCTGAAGTCCAACCCTACTAACTTGAAATGTTACTCAACTTTTCCGTTTCCGAAGTATTGGTCGTGCACGTCAGTTCACACCAGGTGGGGCTCGCGTGGTCTGCTGAGAACTACGTTATGCAGGTATAGTTCATTAAACGAGCTTCACTGTTCCAAGCATCGTATTTTCAATATTCAAATCCTTTATTTCTATTCAGAAATTTCAGATATATACCAAGTAAACGCGTTTTTTAAATTTTGATTTCCAGTCATTTCTTGGTAATCCCTCCGTGATCCTATAGTCATGAGTACCATAGATGATGGGCATAATTCAAATCAAATTTACGAAATTATAAAATAATAGTTTTTTGTGTCAGAAATATTTTCTATGGGTTATTTTGCACAGCTGCATTTAAGTATGAGTAACTGGTTTTTATATTTTTAGGTCCTAATTCTCATTACACCCTATGTACGTCGCCGAGCACGTAGGAATGTGCCTTGATGATGCACTAATGTAAAAACAGTAACTGTTACAATATTGAACTACCGTGTTTCCGAAAGTTATTGAACTGTCCTTGGTAAGCATTATTTTTATCTCTCCGGCAGCCTTTGTTGTTTCTGTTCAAATGACTGTGTCACTACTTTCGCAGAAATTACCAAGTGAATTCTTGATATGACATGCTTCATTGCTAGGCCGTAACATATCACCTTGCACGTTCTCCAAGAAGACTGTTAAGCCGGAGCGGGTCCAAGGTTTTTAAAAGGGGTGTCGGATATAGGTTTTTTCAAAAGCGGAGTCCAAAACAACAATTTGAAAATTTTAGATTTGATATCACAAAAGTCAAAGAAAAAAAGGGGGTCCGGACCCCCTTGACACCACTCCCGGATCCGCCTATATTAAGATATCAGAAGTGGAAAGAATTTTAATACTTACCAATTTTTAACAATATCCACTCGTTAGCTATCCGAATATTAGCATTTTAGTCAGAGGTTAAAGTTCACTGACACTTAACGCGGCTGCAATCAAATGATTTGACGTGCATTCGAACGATTAACAAATATAACTAAAATTAACCTCGCATGTTGTCATCCGTCGTTGGTAGAGTTATTATTACCCGGAGAAGTCTACATCATTATATATATATACTTGCACGTCAAACCTCACGTGTCCAATAATTAATCAAGTAACGTGATTGCAAGCACAGTATACCGTCTCAAATTCGACGAAAAAGTGCACGTACGAAGCTCACTGATTGTAAACACGGGTCGTTAACCGGATTGATTAAGGTTAATCCGCCGGGACCAGTGTTAAAAACCGCAATTAAAACGACGTATTCGTGTACATTGAGATAGACATTCAAGCTTGCTCGCTTGAAGTCTAAAAAGTTAATTATGACCAGCACTGAACTCGGACACAATCCTTGCGTCGTTTCATGACAGCGTCAAGGACTGGTCAACGTATGGCCACTGGGAGCCGGAGACTGGCCAGGGGAACTGAAGAAGATGTTTAACGAAATTTCAGGTTGTTTCAGTTTGTGTGACTTAATTTAGTTCAATGCATCTCGTTTTCATTAGCGTGTATCAACATCACAGGAAAAGCACCGCATTTAAAGCTCTCAAAAAGGTTCAGAAATCGACGTTCGGCTGCCAGTGTTGTCTTTATCTAATCGTATAGCGATGCGTAACGTGAGAATTTTTTTATTTCTTTTTCAAACCATAACACTTGTCATCACAACACGCTTTCTTATTTTAATTAAGAACCTATTAAAGATAACAAGCTGTGAAAGTAAAAGTTGCCAGGTCGATTTTTCCTGATGAGAGGCTTCTCAAAACCATCGAAAATCAAGTTTTCAATATTTCCGATGTTTTTCATTAAACTGTACATAGCTACATATCATCGGAATAGTTATTTATGCCCATTCTTCGCCCTGAATCTTTCAATGTTAACAAACATGCTGTCAAATCACATATAGATTGATAGGGCCCAGAGGGCTCTCCCCTTACAGACATGACCAAGACGTCAAAAACAAGAACATGTAGTTAGTACGCCGTTTTAGGGCTTACGTAGACGTTTTTACTTTGAAAATTGCAGTTGTCCAATTGTGGTATCCAAGATTTGTCACTGTAAACAGAGCTAATAACAGGAAAGCAAAATTTGAAACATTGGGCATTTATCAGCAGTCTTTACTTGCTAACCCTTTGGAATTAAATTTCACCATTAGTTTTTTAACTGTCCGTCTGTCTACCTTTATCTAAATCTATATCTACACATACATGTATGTGTATGTGTGTTTATGTCTGTACGTATGTATGTATGTATATATGTATGTTTGTCTGCGTGTATGTATATATGTATGTGCGTATGTATGTATGTATGTATTTATGTATGTATGTATGTATGTATGTATGTATGTATACTTTACTTTTACTTTGTAACGTATTGTAACAATGGCCGGGGGCCTGGTTTATGGAAATATGGAAATAAACTATAAATATGTGCATATCTATTTGTGTTTGTTTATGTGTATCCTTATAGTCTATTTCCGTGAACTAGGCCCCTGGCCATCGTTATAATACGATACAAAGTGAAAGTAAGGAAGCACGCGCGAGAGTAAACCTATGTGGAAATTGAACATTGTCAACGTACGTCTCGTTTTCATGCACAAAAAATAAAGTTACAGGTAATCTACACTTCTGTTTGGTTTTCCATTCGCATCATGTTTAGAAATTTGGCTGCACTTGTTGTAGCATATCTTTAATGAAAATATTTATCTCCTAGATTACTGTAACAGGACATTGCAAGCAAAACTGAAACTCAGACCCTATGTTAGACTGAACACAAGCAAGGCAGAGCCTCTCATGCCCAGGGTAACCTGATTATTTAGCGACTTCATCCACCAGCGGATGCGCAGAACAATGTAACTTGAGCTGAGCTCTATTATAAACTCTTTTGCACTGAAGGTAATTTTCAACACACATGTGAGAATAAAAACTATGAGAAGTATCAAACTTACTGTAGGTACTCAATCTTTCCTCCCACTTCTGCCAATCTTTGCTTAAAAATGAATATAAATTCACTCTCTACTCAATCGCCCTGACAAACTTCACTAAACCCAAAATCATGAAATCAATAGAACTTTCTTTAGCACTGTTAGCCTAACACGCTTTGTCTTTGGTCTCAACCATATCAAATTGCCATTTGCAACAGTGAAAACTCAACTTGGTTTCAACCAATTCGAATAACTTACAGTATTTCATTATTTTTGGCAATCTTGTTAACAATGGAGAATACATCCATACGTATCCTTTATTAGTAAGATAAAATAACGAAATATTGACAGCCTAACATCGATTCTCTAACTTTTCAGAGAGATATTTACACGTATATCCGCAATTAATTTAAGATTTACGTGTACAGCAACACTGAACGAGCACAATTTCCAGTTTGAGAGTACGCGTTCTCGGTCACAACTGAGGCTGGTTTTTAGTCCAAGAACAAGTTGTAAATGGAATGTTCAGGCCTTAGCAGTTTTAACATGACGTAAGTAAAGTTTGTAAAAAATATCAGTCAATGTATACATGTACAAACACGGTTGCACAGTTGAACTGAATGTAAAACATTCATCTTACTAAATGTAAACCAATTTAGTTAGTTTCGTGAACAAAACACTAGTTGTGGAAAATATCAAGGAACTGTTGAGTGTCGTGGGTAAGTAGCAGACGTCGATCTACTTGACTGACGTGGAAATTCAACTGTACAGATTTTGTAACGACTGTTCGTTGTTCTTTCTGGCAATTAGGTAGTAGCTGTTATGGGCGTTGCCATACATAAAGTTAGGTCTATAAATTGCTATGCTTTCGCGCAGAAGACAGGCAGGTTGTAAGAAATTTTACAGAAACATTACATCTGAAATATAGGTTAAATTTTTAGATCTAATTTCTTTGCTGTACAATGTTTCGATTTAATTTCCTACGTGCAATACTCGAATACGTTCGATATATTTACTCAGCAAATTAACCGGAAATGGTAAGCACTGGCAAGCGCAGTTATTCACACAAAAACACATGTGACCAGTTCAAGTCGAAAACAATACTACGCATCATCATTTTCGGTATTCACGGCTTAAGAAAATTAGAGGAGCGACACTTGGCGAAATCGATTGGAAAATTTAAAAATGATGTCAACCTCGAAACCAAGAACAAAAAACGACGCCCACGACGCTCATGATACCAACGTACCGTTGTAAAAATAGCAATAAAAGGGCATTACGGAATCAGCCAATAAAATAGCAGTCAGAAAATCTAAAATAACTCGACAATCATAAGCTGTTGCGAGAAACCGATGACACACTCAGATAGCCATCAAGTGATTATCCGACAAACTGCCATTAGAGCGCCAAAAGTATCTCCAGTTTTTTAAGAGGTGCCCAATGTCAGTAAAATCAGACAAAAATGCTTTTTGTAGCACGAGCATGACAGGGGTACCATAGAATCACACGCGCGATCATGGAATCTTACGCACGAACCACCTACCAACCTACTAATCATACATACGAACCCATGAATCATGCATACGAACACAAAATCCCGCATACTAACAAACAAATCATGTGCACGAACCAGAAAAATCATACATGTACATACTAACACAAAATCATACACACGAGTATCGAATCACACGCACAAACACTTAATCGCTTGGTGGTTCGCGTGTAAGATTCGGGTGCTCGTGCCTAAGACTTCTTACATATATGTGTGATTTTTGTGCTTCGTGCGCATGATTTTTGTTCGTATGCGTGATTTTCGGGTTCGCATGCATGATAAATGGGTTCGTATGTATGATTCATAGGCTTGTAGATGGTGCGTGCGTAAGATGCGATGCTCGTGCGTATGATTCCGTTGTATAAGAGATCAAAAAGTGCTGCGAATTGTTGGTCAATACAAGTCATTTGGTCAATAAATTTGTAATGTCCAGCTAACGGCAGTCCGTGGCGGGAAACAAATAGAATAATCTAAATATCATGAGAAACAGAGAAATAAATCAATTAAAGAGCAGTGCAATACTCAAGATATCCACTGATGAGGTCTATCTACATACCAAATTTAAGGAGGAGTGAGGGCACACCAACTCTGAATAGTGGACGTCACACGTGATCGCATGATGTTTCCATCATTTTTAAATTATGTATTGCCCTGAACAAATTTTTGACATCCTACGTTCGAGAAGGGGTGTCTGGTGAGATTTGAAATGGATAGCGACTGGGGTGGCGGCCGGCCAGCGAAATTTGGGACGACCCCGACGGGGAAGGGGGTTGGAAATCGGTGTGGGTGGAATTCCTACCAGCAGTCCAGTAAGCGTATATCGTATGCACCCCCCAAAACAGCCGATTCCACTTGCCTATTGAATACACAGTCCGTCTGGGGCATTTTTTCTGTTGCCCTCCAGCTCTCAAAAACAGGTAAAAGTCATTTTATCACCTGTGTGAAGTTTCAACAGAATCTACCAAGCCGCTTCAACAATAATCGACAGACAAGAAAAATCTTGCTACAGTAGTAAGTCGATGATTTGTAAAGAAGAGCAACGTAGTGCGCCCCCTACTGTACATGTACCTTAATCAATATGGTTCTAGGGATGTTCATTACTACGTACCATGCAATATTATTAGACTAACGAAGGACGACAGCCAGGATGTTGACTCTTTAAGACCATAGTAAATATTTTAAATAATAATGGATAAACAAATAAATGAATGATAATAAATAAAAGCAATAGACAACAATGAATTCATTAAATAAATCAATTTTTAATAATATAACGACAACAAAAATAATACTTTCGTGTCGACATGTGACCTTTTACAAACTAAGGAACAACAAAAAAACTATGATAAAACAAAATACTTGGATTCTGTCAAGTAAAAACTTAACTACATAGTCGCAGACTTCGTTTCGCAGAGTGATAAACACTGAGGGTTGTCACTGAAATTCCAGACTATAGTGTTTGCGGCGGTGGCAGAGGAGCCGTAGAAGCAAGCCAATGAACTCTACTCGGACAGTAGTTCCCTATAATTCTGTTAATTACAATAAGTTGGCCATTGTATTAAAAAGATGCGAAAGCGCTTGCTGTGTACAGTGTATGGTTCATTAAAAGGTGTAGTGCAACATATTCGCTTGTAGTTCTTGACGTACTTGTGTTATTCTGTTTGACACGTCGCTACAGATGTTCAAAGACTCGTGGTTTTGCTTGAAGTTGTTTCGAGTATGAATGACCACATGACTACTTCCTAATTTTGCCTTGCTGAACAGAGACACCTGAGGCCTGCTTATCGAATCGTCTCTTATTAGAGATCTTTAGCACACGCTTTTAACCCTTATTAGATGGTTAGAACATGTTATAACAAAGTGATCTGTACATACAGGTAAATTCTAACGGAAATCGTAGGCAAAAAAGGATAAAAATCTTCGCTTGTCACGAACTGGAGCCGAATGATACTTCGCCATTTTGGATTTGCCGCTAAGTCAGAAGTAAGATTCTTTAAAGAGGCATGGAACGCAAAAGCTCGCCAAAAATATCTTTTAAACATTTGCTGACGAAATTACCATCTCGCAACGTCTAGTACATGTATACAGTAATTCACTTTCCTGTGTGATGAAATTTCCAGAAAATATCACAAAATTCACAATTTTTTAAATAATCGCTAAGGAAAAACTGTGTAGTCACCCTAGAGTTTCTAATCTCTCTCCCACTTATGATAAATACGCGCACGCGCTCACAGTCAGTTGTGCTAAGTCGCTTGAAGACATAGGTCACATTTCCCATATACATGTAAGGGAAATGTCCTACATGTACGCCTATGTCTTGCCAATCCAAATAAGGAGACGTGCCCTTGCCTTTTTTAAGAGAAATCGACGAAGTGATGACCAGTTGACAGATCGTTTTTTGAAATTTGAAGTAAAAGAAAATGCCTTTATATCAACAGATATTAAAAATCTTTACGAACAAACCCTAAAAATACCAGAAGAGGGGGTTGATTTCTGTTTCAGTGGCAGAGAGTCACTTTCAATATTGCAATTTCTAGTCTTTTTCTCGTTTTCCATGCCTATTTAAGGTAGCCAGAAAGGGAAAAATTTTTTACTGTACTCGGCAAACTTTTACATTGACGAAAACATTACTTATTGAACTGTATTAAAGTCCAAAAAATAAAATCAATTTGAAAATCAAACGTTGTTAGTTTTGGCCTGGTTTTGAACAGATAAGTGTACCACTGAAAGCAAGTTAGAAGTCTTTTACCTAAAGGAACGCCGATTGAATAACAAGGCCGTCTATTCGACTGGGCTAAGCGTGCTTTACAGGGAGTAATTATCTAATGTAAAAAGTATAAACATAACAACGAGCAGACTGCTATACAGTAAGAATAACAACTTGCAAAAATATTTAACAAAATTTAGACAGGGACAAATAAGATTCCGGTGGTTTCCACGGCGACTTTCTTAGGCGGCCGAAGGCCAACAATGAGCGACGGCCTTTTTCTTATAGAATACCAACTCGTGGCGAAAATACGTAATAAAGAAACCTTGGTATGTTTCCACATAATATAACACCAGTATTTATGAGTTTAAATTAAAAGCAAGAATTTTCATTCACCTGAAGTATATTTATAAGTTTACTACCGAAGTCCGGCCGCCTGGCCGCGGACATAACTGCTCCGTGGCGCAGGATGGGCATATTAATTAGCTCCGCTGGTCTTGAATAGCTGAAATTCATGTGACCAAGTGATTAAACACATTACTGCCTCATGCTCCTAATACTACAGTATTTTTCCATCGCCGAGATTCACCTTTTTAACTACAGTTCACTACATTCCATCCTCCGCCGTTTGCGTTTTCAATCGCGGATTTCTTATCTTTAGTCAACGGAGGTATAGATTATAAATATTCGAATGTTTCAAAATATGCTTTGTCTAATAATTGAAAATTAAAGTCCGAAGTGTTGTTAAACTCTCTCGTTTCTGGGCACAGCTACGCTAATGTTGAACAAGGCAATATCTAAATGGAACAGTGATCAAAGCGGAATCGTACTAGACAAATTCCGTACATCTTACCACGGCAGCTAAACACCATCGAGATCTTATAAAAGATATATCTATTTCAAAATCTGTATTTGCGTTAATGCTTTTAACTCTCAGTTACACAATTCCTACATAACACTCAGGTAACATTGCTACACTGAATGAATATCAAAAACAAAATTCTATCCTATACAATACATGACGATGTCCTTACCATTTCGATACATTTACTGGTTACGAAGGTACGGCGATTTAGAATAAGCCACGTCAAGTTTTTCTTCCACATCCCATAAAAGAGCATAAGGAAATAAGCATCACACTATAGTGGTGAAAAGCTGGCCACCATTAATTAAACTAAGTCAATACAGTATTATAACTACTTGTATAATAGTCTTAGCTAACGAGTTCCGTGTCAAGGGTTTGCTTTCATTAACCAATAACAAATGTGTATCAAAGGATTTGCAACATAATTAATAAACCTTAATGCATTGATCCTGTCAGATTTATTGGATCAGATGAGCCCCTCAATCAAGATCCGGCTTATCCTTTGTCTCTCACTTGATTAACGTTACACATTTAGATTGTGTGGAGTGTGCAGATGGACTCCAATCACTGTCTTAAAAAATGGTTGCCCTTTTGGCGGGATCTCATCGATAAATTAGTTTTCCAAGAAATTTGTAGGTGTCGTGACGCTGCAGATGGCGTCACCACATTGGGCTCCTGGAGTGGACCAAAAATTTCATTGCTAGGTCCGCAATGCTGTCTTAAATGTAGATTTTTTATCAAATATGCGGAATGAATTACCCCTATGAAAGGATCTATTTCATAAATAAACAGCGTGAGATAAGTATTAGATGATGCGTGTTTAGAATTAAGTCGCGGGAACGACGTTTAAGGTGGTACTAACGTCTGTCAAAATGTCAAAAGAACCAAGAATTGATTTAACCCATTTACATTGGCGGCGCAGCACTGAAAAAAGTGGGGAGCTATAGCCCCTAGTCCCCCTGTGGTGCACCACCCATAGACCACAGGCGCAACGACTGAAAAAAGTAGGTGGGCTATAGCCCCCNCCCCCCCCCCCCCTCAGCCCCGTATGGTGCGCCGCCCATGATTTAGCGTTATGTTGTTGTTGCGTAGTGAAATAGAGGCTTCACTCACAATTTGTTATCTCGTCACACCAAGTCAGTTCTGGCCAACGGGCGTGACCTGAATTTTTTTGAAATTGGTTTGGAAAAATAGCGAACTGTCAGTTCCTCCCGAGTCCAAAGATCACTTCTAGGCTGAGTGAAGAACAAGATGTGGACGACTTTATAACGGGAAATGACGTAAGTCAAAGCTTAATTAAGTTCTTTTGACGGATGTCATGTCGAGTTTAATTTTGCTTTGAGACACCAGGTGGCGAGACAGTCTCGTCCATGAGTTGGCTTAAAGATGTATTCGCATGTTCCTAACTATAACAGGAACTAAACGACAATGCTGTTTGAACATCATCTACGCTAAATAAAATGCAGTTGCACTTACTGACAACTTGTAAATGTGAAAGCAAAAAAGTCTACAAGGTGACCGTTGCACTTATGACGTACCTTGGGGGCTCACATAGCCTGCATCATGCAGTGTTGTTCCCCAACCGACCACGTCAGTCACGATAAACTGTACTTACTGGACACTGTTGAGTAATTTACGGCGGATCATTTCGACAGAAAACATGTTCTTAAAAACATTTGGCAGTATTCAACGTACTTCATATTCGCATCGTCGCTAATCCTATATGTTGTGGTTCAAACTAATGTGACCAAGCAATCACAGAGATAAGGAATTAGCGTGCAAGTTCCACTTTAACCTATACCTGCCAAACAATATGTCGTGGAAATCATCCGAGTTCGCAGTTGAAATGATCGCTTGACATTATTTTTGAGGTCCGATATTACAAGATGATGTCATGTCTTTTTTGTCAACAAATATCCCTCTTGGAGATAATCTGGCGAGTTCTAAGTGCAAAAGGTGAAAAAACAAGTAGTCTAACTGAAAGAAACGCACAGGCCGATGAAACTGATAGGCGATATGATGCGGGACCGAGTATTGGACAGTTTTCTCTCACTTCGTTGGCCACTTCCGCTTTTTTCAGGCTTCTGCGACATCTGGTAGCGTCTGCCGATCATATAGGTATATGCACATATGTATCCCTGCGCTTTCATTCGAATGTTTTTAATGAAAACCTTTACTTGTGTGTTTTTCATATAGCCATGTGCGCCTAAGCGTCACTAAAGGTGTGGCGGTCCACTGCTGCAAATGAGGGTTTCTAAGTGGGTGCCATTTGCATGTTTGACTCCTTTCAATACTTTCGTTAAGTACTTTGTGTTAAATTCAATACGAGTAATCTTGGAGTTTCAATTTAGAGGTTTTCCCCTGGTTTTAACCAAGAGTTTCACAGTATGCATATACCTTATTCCGTAAAACACAAACTTGGTAGAAAATATTTTAAAACAACTTTATATTTTAAACTTTGCGGTCGCCAGAGCACTTCCAACAGTTTGGTGAGATATCAAACTAAAGTGACCATGACATGCGGTTTTAAAAAAGCTTTATCAATCGATTTTCTCAAGTAGCTTTAAACCATCTAACATGTGTCTTGAAACAAAACACAGAGGTCATACACTTGTTTTGCAAATGTGTCTTCAAAGTATCTGTTAATTATTCATTTTCACTAAAACAATTTCGTTTCGTCTGACGACTGCTTGCCTAGTCAGCTAATGTGCTCAAAAAGACAGACAAGTAATTTCCCATCCTGTGCTGAGGGAATTCACTTCTCAGATATGAGATTTCGCGATATACATCGTGCCTCGTATCATGGGCATGGTGAACTTTGATTGGGGAGCTGGACGGGACCAGGGCTAGGCCTAATCAAGAACTTTGATTACTTGAAAATATGCCAGTCGATAAATAGTGCAAATGTTAGTTGTGGGTTATGGTAGTGGTGGTGNTAGTGGTGAGGTTGGTGGTGCCGGTGGTGTTGGAAATGATGGTGGTGATGGGGGGAGTGGTGGTGGTGGTCATGGCAGTAGAAGTGGTGACACGGTAGTGATGATGTAACGGTGGTGACAGTGGTGGTTGTGATGGTGTCACAAACTAACAACAAACACGTGCTCAGACAATGCCTTATGAAGAAAACATAATTTTGTCTTTGATATCTAGAACTCGAAATTTTGCACTCACATGCTTTCCCGTAGTCCACATAATGATAAGTCGGTGACAGATGTAAACATTTCAGTTAGTTGCTTTCAACAATTCAACAAGTCAATTCGCAATATGCCATCAGTTTCGTATACGTCACTTGCCGTTTGGTCCTAAGATGAATAAGTTCCATCGCAGCATCCCCGTTGAACCAAGGCATCATGGATAATATGTTAGTTGCAATGATTCTCCGTATGACCCGGGCAAGCAGTATGAGTTTCATCGCAAGGTCATGTAATTTCGCGTTCCTGATGAGTTGGATTTTAATTACTGAGTGGCACGGAGATTATTCAGTAAGACCTCCTCAATACTGCCGTCGTGAGGTCAGGAGTTTTTGGATCTCCTGTAACTGAAGGTTGACTTCTCGTTGCTTGCGTTCATTCTAACGAGTCGATGCACGCGCGTTTGATAGCGTCCGACCGGCTTGTAACTCCCTTTGAACTGGTGATATCCAATTTAAAAGCCACAAATACGCTGCGCATGAGGATTTTCGCTTGTAATTTTAATTAAGCTTTTAAGCCTAATCTAGCACGACGGATAATTTAATGCAACAGGCAAAATCGTATGTTTTTCGAAAATCAGTATTTGATATATTTTGCTCGAATGGAACAGGACATTCATCTCACTGATTGAAATGGTTGCCAAGTACACGAAATCAAAAGTGGCCAACTGTTCCATTGCAATAAGAAAGCTCTAAACCGTCTGGTAGAGGAAAGTTACTGTTGACTTGTTCAACGAAATTCTCATGCCATTAACAATAAAGACAACAAATGTAATCCACCATACAAACTCGATAAAGTATGAAGAATAACTTAAAAGTGTTTTAGCTGGGGGCCTCTTTCACTAAAAGTCGTAATTAACGACGGTCTTTA
The DNA here is from genome assembly GCA_002633005.1 of Phoronis australis. Taxonomy (NCBI): domain Eukaryota; kingdom Metazoa; phylum Phoronida; family Phoronidae; genus Phoronis; species Phoronis australis. Next base: position 60,476 of record NMRA01000315.1, on the reverse strand, counting down.
CAAGTTACGTCATCACATAGATGGCATTATTTACCGAAACTGCGTTTCGATTTATTGAAATTGTTCGCCCCAGTCTACGCTTTTCGGTCATTAGACGCTGCAAGTAAGTTAAAGAAGAAGCATTTTGAATGACCAAGGGCGAAATTTTGAGATAAATTTGTAAAAAAAATAAACCTAGAGAGAAATATAACAGTCTCATTTCTATGTTGTGGTCTTTTTGAAAAGTTATCATCCTCGGTTTGCATCATTACTCCAATCATGAACTTCTATAATGTCATATGAGTTCATGCTCCAAATATATAAAGTTTAAGTTATTCTGAGCCAGAGTATTGACTACGTAGGCAACACTACTTGAAGTATTGCGAGAATTGTCGTCTGGTGAGCGTTGGATTATGATTTCTAAACTGTTCTTAGGTATCTTGATTGTTTTTTGGAATTTGGGTCAATCATGGACCAACAGGGAATGCATCGAATTTCAAAATCAACCCGATGCACGTAGCCGCGTATGAAGCGCCAAAGGGTTCTTAAACCAGAGCCTGTGCCGGTAGAAATGTACTTAATCAACGCGTACTTTTAGCTCTTAAGCGATCATCGTTCTGCTCTCATTTAACGCGCACTATTGCTCATTCAACGCGTACATTTAGTCAGTTCTTATAGTCCAATCACACCCGTGCTATCAAATATCAAAATGGCGGAAGACGTTCTACATGGGTGCAAGGCAACTTTTGAAGAATGTTGCAGATTCGTATCAAGTGACCACCATTTTGAGATTTGAGAGCATGGGTGTGACTGGATTGTTTGATCTGACTAAACGTACGCGTTGATTAAGTAAAATTATTGATTAAGTAAAATTACGCGTACATTAAGCAAAAGTGCATGTTGAGAGCAAAACGATGAACATTTTAGAACTTACCGGTACGCGCTCATTAAGCACATTTCTACTCGCAGAAAGGTTCTGGTTTAAGAACCCTTTGGCGCTTCATAGTCGCGCCGGTTTCTTTAATTATGTGCACATATCAGCTTTAGGTCTACCCAATTTTCTCTTGTGAATGTGGAGACGGCTTCGGCGCTGAGCGTGGAAATACTCTCGGGGTTTGGTGTGCTCATTTAACAAACTAAATTTGCCTGACAGCACTGAAACATTGGTTCTACCTATTTTCGTGTTTTGAAAGGTTTTTAGCTATCTTTAGTGTAAAAATTTTAAGAATTCGTTTTTCAAGCATCAAAATTGACCAAGCAATTATAAAGTTGCAACTTGTGCTAGCTTTAAATCACACTGTTCAGATGTCTCACAACATATGTGAATCTGCAACTAGTTTAGTTGGAATGGCTTAGCGGAAACATTTGAGGGTAACCTTACCTAAACTGTCTGGTGATGACTCATGTTTCATGCACACCAAGTGTCGTCATTTCACCTAATGTTTGAAGCTTATTTCGAACATTGGTTCCTTATGCAGTAATAGTAGTAATCAGTGATTGCCGTATTGAGGTTTAAATACAACTTATGCCCACGATTGTTCGTTCCAACAACATATTCACTCAACAATCACCAACTGAGAAGGGTTGTAAGGATTCCTCAGTCACTAGGCCGAAAAATTCAAGACCACATTTCATGGTAAAAGTTTAAATTTTGCTCATGAACTTTACGCCTATATTAAACCTTTCTTAAATCAAAGTAAATAAAACAATTCGAAAATTAAACGTGTATTGAGCGCTTGATTGACTGGTCAAAATGGACACCTTCAGCAGAACATATTAAGACAAAACCCATGAGCATATACTGTACAATCTCAATTCCAATCATAGTATAAATAATAAAAACAGAAGTGTTGGCGAGTCGCTTTTTTAATTGAGGACAAAGTTGAGGCGAGCTATGAACGCTTTCATCACAAAACACCATGTGATTTAGATCACTTACAGTTATGAAATTGGTCTCACATCATTAGTCCAAATATAATATGAATTATGATTTCCTGGCTTGGAAAGAACTGACAGTATACTACTCTGGTCGAGTAGAGGGTAGAGTTCAATAAGCTGTATCGCGGCGAGAAAAATTAACCAAAATCGCGTCCTTTCATTGACAGTACACGGCGATATCTCGCGGAATAGCGCGAGATCATGCTTTACTAGCGAGGTGACTAGCGACGGTTAGGCCTATTGGACTCCTGACTCCGGCGATACATCAGTTAACTTGTCGATAATGGTGCAGCGTTCTGTACGACCTGTTTTGACTCGTCACTGAGTCGAGTTTGAATTTTGCCATGACGAGTTTGGCTCACTTGCGTCGAGTTTAAAAACCTCAGCATTTGAAGTATATGGAGATTCATAAGCACATTGGGACGTTTTGGACTTTTGGTACCAGTTCGGTGCATTTATTTCAAGACGTAACGTACAAACGCCCGGCACAGTATAGACATTAACTTTTGAACACATGTACATAAATTTTGAAATTAAGTCGAGTTTCAATTTTCTCACGGTTGTGGAGAACACTACGTCTGCGGTGACGTCATTTTATTCGCTCATGTGCGAGAGCGGAAATCACTTTTCAGTTGAGTAAGGAACAAATTGAATCCAATGACATGGCGGGAAGAGGTCTAGATCAAATGTTAGCTTATTCGACTAAACGTGAGTTTATTGCAGCACATTTAACAAGGGATGTCCCAACGTAACCTATACTGCATTCAAAAGACCTTCAATGAAACATGAAACAACCTCAAGAAAACACATTTACTGGATTAACAGATTGCTCTTTTTCACTGCTGCAGAACTGCTTTATAAAATCTTTAAAGTTGAACTGAAGGACATGGGTCGTCTACATCCAAGGTGCCCATCACGAACATTTTTGCACATGGCTTTCTAAGACAAACAACCTACATTCAATCCTTAAGGCCAACTATCATTAAGGGTCATTCCACCCAACTAACCCGTGTCTTACATCATTAACAAATAGACAACATTCTTCGACTGATGCTTGTGCCGGCACCTCATCGTATTTTGCGGGCACAATATCCAATGACAAGCCGGGAATCGCTCTCTAGAGAGCACGAAAGTGACTTCCGCTTGATCCCGAATTAGATTTGGTGGACAGGAATTTAATTACTACATAGTGATTCATTAATTTAAAAGCAGAGGGATAAATTCTACCGTCAGACCCTCCCATTATTTGACAAGAGTAAATTTTTGCCGGCATTGCAAGGTGGAATGCAATTAATGCAATCGAGAAAAACTTGAAAATAGCAACGCACCCACTGGGAAACTCCAGTGGCGTGAGAACGAGGCCAGAGGCTTGATGGATGTTACAACATCGTGGGTAAATACCGCGAGATTCAAGTGCCGCTGTGTAGAGACCGTTCTATTTGATAGGGCTTGAGGGTAATTATTTGAAGACAATCTCATGCAACCCATGCTGATGACTTCTGGCGCACACTTTCGCCTAACGTCAATTTTACCACGTGAGGGTAATATAAAATATGTTCAGACAGTGGGCTTGGGATAATGAAAGAAAGCGATCCATAAATACTGATACTCAGTAATTAATTTTTATCGTCACAAAAACATTGCTCACTCAGTCAAGGACAGCTACACCGCTTTAAGTGTATTTAGATCAGATAAGAACCCAAGTTGAGCTATTGTATGAGCACAAGCCAATTCGACCCATCACGCGGCGACACAGCGTGTTCAAGCATGCTTTCACCAAGGAACGCCGTAAATAGTAAATTACGATGCATTCCGCTAATGCAATTCTCAATATGCAAAACGAAAACAGGGGCGGATCCAGGATTTTGAGTTAGGGGGGTCAGGGCCCACGAATAACCAGAATTTTGCCATATGCGCGCGCTCAACCTAAAATGTAGCGATGATGCAGGAGTCTCGAATTTTTGGGTTTGTGGAACTTATCACTACAAAAAACGGTAAACGGGGTTTGTTCAAGGCCTGTGCATTTTGCATTCGCCTCCCGACCCCCCCCCCCTCCCACCCCGGGTGCGCGCCGCTTATGCTAGTCAGCAATTCGCACCCCGAACTGCCAAAGGGTATCTAGGAGAGTTTTAGGATTTTAGGGGGGCCACGCCCCCTTGCCCCCCACCCTAAATCCGCCACTGGAAAATGAAAAATGCGACTTTTGTTCATTATACCATTTCGTAGTTTACGTCAGAGTGTGCATTTGGCCTCGCTGAGCGCAGATAACAATGGCGTGAGGTCAATTTCTCTCGAGACAAACACCCGAATACGTACACGACACATTTGTTAATTCAATTTTCAATATGCAAAAAGAACATTGAAAATCCAATGTTTGTTCAATTTCGTATTCCAATTTGTAAAATGAAAATGAAAATGAAAACCCGTATTTTGTTTAAAATCTAGTATTTAGTTGTTTGTTTTCCATATTTTTTTGAAAACAGAATTAACAAATGATACCGTAACTTACGTTCATTGTTGGTTGCCGGTCATTCACAATAGTCGCAATAATCACGTTATGATTGTAATGATATCAGAAGTTTATTATCAAGCGCATTTTTGCCATTTACTAGCCATGAATTTCATTGTCAAGTGCCCAACATAAAAATCGTTAAGTTGTTTACTCTACCTTGTTCCCTCCTACATGGTGTTAATGCGCATGCCCATGCAAATTATATATTTACGTGACAGTGAGCATTATTTTCACTAACGTCTGTAACACCAACACAAGCATGACTTCAATATAACATTTTGAAATTTAAACCGTAAACATGGGAAACGGAAGTGTGTTTAACTTTCAATTTGAGCTGCCAATTGGAAATGGGATATGGGGTTTCGATATTCGTTTTACAAATAAAAAATCTCATATGGAACTCAAATCAAATTTTCTATTTGGTTTCAACAGATATCAATCTAGTCCGTTCATCAGTTGCTCCTTTTCATGACTCGCACGGTGGACACAGTTACTATAAGCTATTCGTCAAGGGGAACCACAGAACTGAAACAATACCTTGAAATCAAATAGTTTGGCTAATTATTTTCATATTTCCTGGCTTAACTTTCAACGCGGACTTCAATTTCAGAAATCAAACAGTTAAAAATTAAATTAAACAGTATTAGTCCATGAGATATCAATTTATTTGAGCCGGTGTGTGGGAACATTGCTAATGCGGTAATTATTACAGTGCGATCACGAACAGTCCTCTAGACGAGAGTGGGACTTGTGTATGTCTATTGACGAAATACGAGGTGTCGTGAAATGGGACGAGTTTATGATGATGGCAAATTTAAAATGGGGTATAGAACAAAAACTGGATCTCTCATTTTCAGTTTGAGTATTGGAAATTGAATTTACGGAATGCACCATGTACGTGCTCAGCTCAGTGTCTGCCGGGCTCGAGTGAAATTTACTTCACGCCCGGAGTCATTGAAACCCAGCGAGGCAAAATGCTCACTGACATATAAACTGCGTTCCGAGTATTAGTCGCAACTGTAGTAGCGATGGATACAGACAATGATGAGCCAGTGCCAGAGAGATTTGTTGTTGTCAGGTGACTGATGTAATAAATCATTTTCATTGGCTACCGAAGGTAATCGGCCGAAGCACTTAGCTCAGCACAGCTGCATGTTGTGAGGACTTGCTCTCGACAAGTAAAAAATCCGGAATAGTGAGACATTCGCCTCATCGCCTCTCGAGGTAGAATTCTCACGGAGTCATTTGCATTCGATGTCCGTATCTCAATGAACAACAACGTTCGGACGGATCCGACTATCGTTGTGCCCCCTATACCGACAATTTTATTTTAATGTTTTCCTCTAATACCTCGAAGTTTTTGGAAAATGCTCATTAAAGTTTGAGGATAAATAATGGTTTCATAAATCACCATTGGAGGTTGACCATTATTACCTAGAGACAGCGTTCTGTATCCATTTCAGTCTTAGTTTCCTAACAGGTGCAAGTTTGGTTCACACTCAAGTTCATTATATTTAATTTGTTTACGTCACGTTTCCTCGTTCGTTTAGATGCCGCTGTCCTGTTGCACTCTTTATCGTTAGATAATTTCTGAATTTGCTTACTTTTGATTAACCTTCATGTTTTGCATTTTACTAAAGCTTAATCCTCTAGTCCTTGCCACCTGGTCCATTGTAAGCAGTGAAATCGTCTTATTAAACATCCCAGGTCAGATGCCTCCTTTATTGGTCAATTCTCAATTTAGCACGTATTCTGATCGGTTTGCTGTATATCTACTTGCTTATGTTAAGTATCATTTGGTAGACAGCCAGAAATCCCTTAAGTAAATCAAACAGCAATAGACACACGGTGTTCCCGTTTCTCTTAGCACCCCCTCGGGTGTCCCCATCTATAGGGAGTTAGCCTACATGACGAATTTTCATGAACTATTATCGACGAGATAAGTGATTTTCTGGGAGCAGACTCAGCACGGACTCGAACCTGCTACCCCCGTGCTCGCAGTTTTAGCTCTGTTAGGTAAACCAAACCCTACTCCGCAAATACCAGAGTACTACAGTATCGTTGGCCAATGGGTGTAAAATGTTACTGAATAGCGGTTTTGAGGTTTTACTCTTCAACATAGTGAACGAAATTTGGCCATGTTATTGATACCGTTTTCACAATAGAAGTACGTTTCTTTTTACCGTTCTAAATTTTACCAAAAGACATGGTCATGTGATCCAAATAATAGCATATTGGTATAAAGTAAAAAATCAAATTCTACAGGCGTTATTCTTTCATAAAATGTATAATTTTAGTGAGTTAAATTCGATACTTTTGTAGATATTTGACTCCATACACCAACAATAAGGTCCTCCATAACCTTATGCAATAGAACTGTAACTAATATTGTACCCCGCTGACTGCAAATCATTTATTATTAATAAACTTGTGGTGTCCAAGCGTTTTGAGAGTCTTCAAGCTCTACAGGGAATGTTGCGAGTAAATACTCACCCCCAGATATCTAAACTGTTCATGCCTAAAATTGTATAACAATTAAAACAACACATGCTTGTTTTGCGAAAATAAGAGGAGTTAGTTTAAGAACAGTTCGAGTGCAAGCACATAAGCCCGCTTTCACGAAAAGTAGGAACTGTGACGCCACTGGTTCCTATTTTATACTACTGTCACACCAATGAATGATCACGGTTATAGCTCATAGGTCGCATCAATGTGCTTCGTAGTCTTTTGCAAGACATGATTTATAGTCGGGGGTCAGAGTCGGTAGACATTCTTGTCAAAAAACATTACACGTAGTGCACTCAAACTGCCAAAGTTAAGCACAGTGACATCGCACCACTCACTTCCATTTACGCCATCGCGTTTATGAAAGAGGAATGGTTTGTTATTAATGGACTCCGTGTTGATAGCAGTTCAGTGCGGCTTTAATTTTTCCTTCAGCTCAAGCTTTAGTTTGTGTTTTTGCGTAGTTTCTCTCGTCTTGTTTACGTTTCTTCCACTCTCTCCCATTTCAGGTGATCAGCCTCCCGTTCAGTAACGCTAGGACCTCGCTAAAAAGCAAGGCTTCGCGAGATTACGTGGGATATTGCCGTGCATTCTAAATGAGAACACGTGACTTTGTCTAGGTTTTAACTAGATCCTAGCGCAAGTCCTAGCGTCTACTGAACGCACGCCTGGTTGGATTGCACGTAACAGTTCGATGTCTGACGTGGAAAAAGTTTTCGGGAAATGGACCGGAAATACAGGAGACGGAAACGGCGGGATAAAAAATAAAAATACAAATGACCTCGATGTACATTGAGTGTTCCTGGTGAAAGACAACCAGATTAAACACCACCATTAGATGTCCGTTGGAGGAAACGCTAGGATTTGAGCTCATGGTCTAATCTTTGTATTCGAAATCGAACCTGAAAATTTGTTTGCCTTGAACCAAAACAACGGAAAATATGATATATTTGCAAGATGAACAAAAAGCCCTTAATGTTTCATTTGTTCTGAATACAACCACTCTATTATTTATTTCAAGTGGCTTCCCTCATACCGGTTTTACTGGGACAGGGCTTACGGAAACCACTATTCTGTTTTATCCATTTCCAACCTGTGTTATATTCGTAAATTTCCATGTGCTCATGCACACATTGACACGGGTTGTATTTGGTACTCAAATAATAGTCATCTTTCTACAGAGTACATGCAATACGTACAGTGTATACAATGTCTGGTGGAAAATGTAATTAATGACCAGGGCCGAGTCCCATAGACAAAAGAATCGCGTAAGTGTGACCAGGACGCCCAATGCTTGTAATGCATGTTGATAGTGCGAAGACTTAGTCTCTCACATCTACAGAACGCTGCCCTGCTTTTGCAAAGCAAATTTTGAGAAATCTGCATTTCCGCAGAAAATTCCAATAATTTTATCAAACTTTGGCCAAATTAGAAGCAAGAAATTGATAACAAAAATTATGCTAGCCTGTAGCATGAACGATGGTTTCATATTTTGCAAATATGTTCGGGTGCAACAGTCAAACAGAATACCATAACAGAATGCTCACTTCACATCACAGTACATGACACAGGACCTGTGAACCAACAACTATGAAGCAAGTTATGGTGGACAAGTGAGGACTTTTTAGTGACAACGCCAGCATTCAATGAGCCATTTCATAATTCATTTTATTTCATAACTTATTTTGAGAAGCTATCTCCTTGAACATTGTTTATATGCAAGTACATAAAATGTAATTGGTGACAAGGGTGAAATCTCACATTGGTAGTGCTAGCTTAATAAAAGTAGATAGCCTTGACAGGCTGACAGACAAACTATTAAATAATCACATTAGGCATCTGCTAATTAACATAACTAACTAGCAGTTGATAGAATTCATTAATCTCATTATTGTAACATGATAGCCGAGCCATGTTTCTATTGCTGTGGAACACTTTACTTATAACATTATTGTGGTTGGAAATCACTAATGTTTGTGATCGTTTGGTTGTCTTGATAGACTTAATACATAGGCTTGCACAAGGGCCCTATATTACAGTTATAACAGTGGCCAACTCCACAGGCAAAACTACTAGTCTCAGTTCATTAAAATACTTGAATAGACAAAGTAGTACAGATTATGCGCCTCTGAGTGTTATTTCAAACTTTTTTAAAAAGTCCAAAAGTCCATTAATTTTATACTGTAAGCAGTGCACATGTACTTAAACATTTGATAGGTCATTACAACAAAATAATCACCAAGGTTTTACAGAAGTGTTTTGTGCATATTTTAGATACTTTACCAACTGTTGTTAATTTTGATGGGAAATAGATAGTAAATTTACCAGCAGTACAGGCCTACAGCCGAGTCAACTGCAGTACAGGCCTACAGGCAAGTCAACTGCAGTACAGGCCTACAGCCAAATCAACTGCAGTACAGGCCTACAGCCAAGTCAACTGCAGTACAGGCCTACAGGCTAGTCAACTGCAGTACAGGCCTACAGTTGAGTCAACTGCAGTACAGGCCTACAGCCGAGTCAACTGCAGTACAAGCCTACAGCCGAGTCAACTGCAGTACAAGCCTACAGCCGAGTCAACTGCAGTACAGGCCTACAACCAAGTCAACTGCAGTACAGGCCTACAGCCACGTCAACTGCAGTACAGGCCCAAAGTCAAGTAAAGGTAGCAATGACCAAAGAACTCATTATTTTCAGTTGTACAGTAACTGTTGTATGTATTAGTACTATTAACCACACACGTCATATCTGCGCTGTCTCACTATTTGGATTTCTAAATTCCATACTAAAAATGTCCGACGTCCTTAACATTGAGTTTGGATAAACAGCAAAAGGTGTCACTAGCTGATCCATCAGCAAATGCTGTCCGTGGATATCAGATCCTTTATACACGCCTTGCACGGTAGTGTCATCAAACATAGTCACAGTGACTGACCTATCGACCAATGAACTCAAGGCACGTAGGTAGCGTTCTCGCAGGAATGTCCTTTGCTCCTGATGGGTTGTATTATTTTCATGTGATTTTTTCTCCTCCATGTTTGCATCTGAAATATAAAATCGGAATAACTCCACTTTACTAAATCAACCGCTACCGTCAAAAAGCAAATAGTGGAACCCATGGCTCTGTCCCACCTCTCCACTTTCAAATAGAAATCACTGTTGGCATGCAAGTGAATTTTTAATTCAAAATTCTGTTATTGTTCACTAATATTACAGCATGCAAATTTGAGCATGAAAACATAAAGCACATCACCCGATGCCAGAACTGCGATTATCTCCCTCACTTTTGCGTCTTAAATAAGATGTGACTTTGGCTTTAAGAAAATGTGGCTGTCTGTTTCAACGATGATTTTTAGCATGTGGCCAAGTAAACTGCAATGGTATTATAATTACATTTAACTTAATGGCATGAGTAAAGGATCAACGAACATGTCGAGGACACCATTTATTGACAGGTAAGTTTGAACTTATGAGATCTATCAGAGTGGTTTTCAGCTTGATTTCTCTCAAAAGTTAGTGCAGATTCTGCAATAACTATCGGTCGGTAAAAATACATGTGAGTGCTATGAGTCTAGTATGACCAAACTAGGGTAATGAATCAGTTATACAGCAGAGTACCCCTCATGAGAAACGATATCATAAATCCAGCTACCTTAACATAGCCCATAACGGCATAATGCACGTGTGTGGCAGCCCAGTGTTGCAAGTGAATATAATCATACCAAGTACTTAGCAAATACCCAGTCACTCCAGGGCAGTAGCTTTTAAAGGTCAGTAAAACTGGAGTACACCTAAATAAACACCATACCATCGTCAGAACTGGGCCATGGCTACTGGCTATAACCTTGATGAAAAAGCAGTAGGCCTAATCTAGTCTTTTAAGACTTAAAAAGTGGAATGTCTTTGGATGGTGGGTCATTTTCATAAACGGAATTTTGTGCGTATGGTTACGTTAATGACAATGTACTACACACCCCTGGTACTTTGTGGTTAATCATGCACTTGTTGTTTTCGGTATGTCAACTACACTGCCCGGTGCTGTGCCTGCTGTGGTAGTGAGTGTGGTGACCGGGGCACTGCCACTGGCACTGAAGTCGGCGTCGTCAGTTCGCGAAGTTGCCGTTGCCTTTTCGTCCTTCATAAAATATGGTTTGTAGATATAATACCCTCCTGCGACACCCAATACAATGGCTAATAAATATTGCGATTTAGGTATATTACTTATCACATCAGGAATGCGAATAAATGGCATTATTAATCACAAACTTTAATCATGACCAGTCCAAACAGCACAGGAAGTATCACACTCGCTGGTTCCCTGCGTGCTAGGTGGTAGGGAGCCAGCGAGAATTTTGTGGCGCCCCCTGTTGAAAGCACTTAAGACATTTTATAAAAAAATGGTACCAACTATGAAATAGAATATTCTGTACAGCGATAATTGTTCACTATACGTCATTAAACCGTTTCTCAGCAAAACCATAGACTGGGTTTGTTTAATGAACGTATATATCAAAAATCTGAGGATATTAATTTACCGCTAGAGGTCACTTCCGTAAAAATCCACAATGGCGTCCAGGGATGGGGACACCGCTTTGTGGCTCCACAACAAACTCGGTTCTACCGATGATTTGTGGTCAGGTGGGTTTTGTTACAATAATTCTGTGCTCCAGGGTGTTTTTATAACACCCTTTAATACGTAGCACTAATCATTGGATGTGGTAGAATCGACCTATTTGTTTTTTTTCACATTTATAACTGGTGACCATCTCGAACTTTTTCGTTTGTCTTCGATAGTCTGTGTACATTTCTTACGCAAAACCTTTTTGTTTCCAGGTAAATCCATCTGCTCACAGTTGAGCCATGACAAGCTGCAAAGTATCCTCATCTGTTTTCGAGCTTTGCAACCTCATGTCAAGGTCAAGCTAATGTTGTCTTTCCTACATCTGGCTCGCCGAAATATTGAGGAGGTACAAATGGGCAGTGTCAGTCAGTGGTCGGATATAGTGGACCCTGATTTAGAGAACCAGTTTCATCCAATGTGCCAGTTATGCAGTGATTGCCTGTTTCCCTAAATCATCGTCCACTATATCCTACCAATGGCATGCATGCGTAGATAGAAAATGGCCCTCAATACGGGACACTGTGAGTCAACCGTGTTGGCAGTGATTGATTGATGACAAAACATCATTAACCGTTTTAATCACTGAAGCCATGATAAATTTTTGTCATATTAGAATACTGTAAAATGTCACCAATTCAGGACAAAATGCGGCAAACAAGTGAAAATTTACGCACTGTTCTTGGTTGTACTTCTCTTATGAATAATTTGCTTGTCATAGGATATCATTATTTAGAACGTAGTGTTAATTTGCTTTTTACATCTTGTACACTACTGAGAAAAACTCAAAACATATTATTCATAGTTACATTCACTTATAAATAAATGATTAATTCTCATGTTGGACTAGTATAAGCCTGGGCTTTGCATTTTAACTGAACACATACAGGGTTTATGGTACCAAAGGTAATGTTAGTTTTATATTTTTAGACTCTTAAGAACGTGCTGAAAGGAAGTGTGTCCTGTTTCTAATAAAGCCTTGTATCGTTTTACACTCGTTGATGCTATTCATTGAGAGACCCACGTAAAAACCTTGAAAATGTAGGCTCTAAGAAATATAAGCTGGTGTACCTATACTTGCAGAAAGTAAGTCAAAATAAGTATGACATGCTAGATGGTTCTGTTCAGCATCAGAATGTATTTTACAGTGGTTTTGCATTTTGTATAAATCGGTTGCTGAATTGCAATAATAAGTGATTTTGTCTCCTCTCCAGTGGAAGGTTGAACTAGACGAGATCTTAGAACTGGCTGCTGAGGACACAGACCAGTGGGTTTCAATGGTAGCGGAAATCATGCGGTCATTCCCATCCACCGGCACGCTTAACCTAGACATTGAGGACAACAGTTTCACATGTGCGTCCATTCTTTCTGATCTGAAGAAGATGGGTGAGTTCTCTTTATTTTGTGTGTTTGTATAAGCTACTTTGTTGATGTTCAAGCATTTTAACTTAAAAGTTAATAGTGCAGTAGTCTCGGGTGGCAGGGAACTAAGTGAGTTATTGTGGAATGTACGCAATCAGTCAGTGTTCAAATTTAGCACAAGCTAATGGGTATTACGTATAGCCTTGGTTTTGAAAATATTATTTATAGGCCTTGAAACTAGAACCACAAATGCTTGTAAATGTTTGTTTTTAAGAATGGTTAAGCCTCAAAAGGCTTTAACTAACTACATGACTTTTGAGATAGTTCTCACTCTGTCAGTCATTCACACCTTTGCTTCCCAAGTAATGCTATCATAATCTACACGCATGCACACACTGGACGTTTATGTCACTGCCTTGTTGTCTTGTTCCTGTTTATTGTACATTATATTCATGAAAACAGTGCCGGAAAGTTTTTGACAGTTAACATTGAGCCTTTACATAACTTTATTTCCGTGCAGATGCGCGTGCTCCTCAATGTAACATACAAGTCAATTTACAACAAGTCACAAAACTAACCTAAACATGGTGTCGTGCTGTTTTTGGGCTAAGTTTTTGATGCCTGTTATTCAGTGGAGGAAACTAGTTCTCAAAATCCGGAACCCCTTTAAGTAATTATTACCACAATGTCTGTTGAGATTGACTCCTGTAACCAAAAAATTATCCTAGTGTCTAACCTTAGTATCATCAAGGAACAGGTGTCTGTTTAATGAAAAGGGACTTAAGACTCAAGACAGAATGTGGTTTTATGCTCCTACTTTACGATTGCCAAATAAAGGTTTAGTCGTGTAATCATTATCACGTAATTGTCTGGAAGTAATTTGCACAAATGTCTTCAATAAGAAACAATTATGGATATGTTCCCATGTTTTTTTTTTGTTTGCTGAGNTTGATACAATGATAAATTACGATGTAAACTCTTCAAATATGACATAAGCAATGAATGTGCAAAGCAGCCGATACCCCGCCGTTCACGTCACTGACACATCAGCCAATCAGCGATCGCTTTCAGAATTTAGTGTTTTGACCATGAATACGAATTGGCTTTTGTTTGGCACGCAATTCAGGCAAATGTGAGTTTTATTTATATGTTAGAACCGATTAACTGCAACATTATTTTGACTACAGTCCCCTTTTAATTTTCCAGAAATTAATAGTGGAGCGTAACACCAAATTTTTGTTTTAAGTCTTATGTCACTTTTTCCTGAAACAGACCCATGTTCTAGATTTCATTGCCCCATGTACTTTAATTTAAGTGGAGAAGGTCTGTTTCTGGCCTGCTTTCAGTCAAGAAGTCCACAGATACCCGCATGTTACCCCTGGAGTGTCTGTATCTCAACCTGAAGGCTTTGCAGTCTACTGCTGGCAATCAGCCGACGTCCATTAAACATTTTGCTCTCAAGCGCAAACCCAAGTCAGCTGCACTGAGGGCTGAGTTGTTACAAAAGTGTGAGTATTGAAGTCGTGAATTGCCTATAGGAAAGCAGATTGGTTAGATGGGCATTTGTACTATTATTAAGATCCAAACTATGTTAATGCAATCTTTGGGGTAGCCTGTGTGCCATTCCAAACTTGTGATTGGATGTTGAGGAAGGTAGAATTGGCAGAAGTCAGTGTAGTGTTCAATAGCATCCAAGCACCCGCACACACTTACAGTCACTGGCAAGGATATATATGAGTGTGTGTGTGTGGGTGCGGGTTTGTGTGCATGGGCGCATTTTGTGCCGTTATTGCTGGCAACTCAGACGACTTCCACTGCTGTATCTCCAAAATCCATTAATAGATGTTGATGATACCGTTCCTAAAACTTTTGACAACTTACCCGTCACTTTGTATTCACACCATTGCTGAATGTTGTACAGTATTTCTAACTCCTTTGACCAATTATTCACAGACATAAGTGATTAGCCTGTAAATTTCACTTCAAAGGCATTTAACAAATACAATACATGGCAGAAATAATTGGGACAGAATAACATTTTCCCATCTTGACTTGTATCAGCTGTTTTGATGAATTCCGTTCCAGATTCTTTTGGTGTTTACTATGCTCAAAGAGAAGCATTGAAACACTGCTTTTAAATTTCAACTCCTGCTTTATGCTCACCAACAAGTCTTTTAATCTAGGAATGCAGCAGTAATTTGTATACGATCATCGAAGAGCTGTTTTCATTGGCCTCGCCTCAGTAGGTTTGCAAATATGTTGGGTGATTGCATTTGTAATCTAAAAACTAAAGGTTATTGATAAAAAGGATTTTTTTCAGCCACTTGTTAATGTTGTACGATGTGAGTAAAAATATTTCATGCTTTGTATCCACCCAGAAGTTGAAAAAATTACCAGAAATTTTTGGCTTCTCAGACATTATGGCTGAAGCCTTCATCAGTGTTGTGTCTTGCCACCAGGTGCCACTGACATCACCCTGATGAAGGCTTTGGCCATGATATCTGAGAAGCTGAATATTTCTGGTAATTTTTCAATTTTACTTGTGGATGCAAAGCACAAAATGTATTTTAATTTACTCATATATCACACATCCCGATGTGTTAATTTAGAGTTGTATGATTTTTATTTTGTGTGTTCAATGTTCCAGCTCAAGAAGCAGCCAGTAATAAAGGAAAAGTGACAATGAACAGTATTCCAGTAAAAATGAGAAGTTTTGCCAAAAAGATGGACGATGCGTGTAAGTAGGCTACACAGCTGTATTTGCACAGCACTTGACTTGACTGGCGGGGCCATTGCCATGTCTGTCTGAGGGTCCTTTCTGGGAAAAACATCGTGTTTTGAATTTGTCATTTTTCATAAAAGTAACATTATCTCAGCCCTTTTCTGGACTTAGCGACCATTGCACATATCTGTCTGAGGATTTTTTCAGGGAAAACCAACATGTTTTTGTGATTTTCCTAAAATTGTGATAATCTCGTTGCCCTTGACATTTTCCAAAGTTACGTACTGCCCCCCTGGTCCAAGTTCATATCCATTTTCTGATATAGTGGTGGCGTGATAGAACAATAGCAATACATTGGCGGGTGGACAGCATTTTCATTCACGTCTGAGGATACAATGCAGTATGATTTTCAAAATACATTTTTATGTGCCTACATAAAGTCAGTGGACAATTAGCTGTAGAACATTTCATGAGTACTTTCCCCTGGCAATTTACTTTTTTCATCAGTGACTAAATAAAGTATTAAAAAATTTTGTTTAAAAAGTTCCCATGTTCTAAGTTGCACATTTTCTGTAAATAACTGTTGAACGTATTTATAGATTAATTTGTCTCATATATTGAGCATTAGAGGTTGCTGTAAACAAAAGTATAAGCCAGTCACAATTTGAAACTACGTAACCCATTTCTGGTACCCGCGGTTGATGCATGTTCATCTACCACGGGTACCAGAGCCCAAGTTTGGTAATTGTCCACATATTTTGCACAAAACAAATTAGAAATATTTCTGAATATTCAGGGTGTGCTAAATAAACTGAATATACAGATTTTATACTTGATAGCTGACGGGTGTGCGAAATTAACTGAGGAAACAAGCATTGCAACTGTTCATGTGCAAATACTGAAATGCCCCCTACTTGTTGCCGACAGTAATTGAGTTACTTTATCCTGTTCTAGCATAAAGGTGCTTAATCTCATCATTGGTGAAACACTTTTTGAGCAAATAACTCTGAGTGACAACACTCTTCTAGGTCACCCCTTTCACCTCATGTCTTTTTCTGTAATAGTGAAGTTTAAAAAAATATGTACTAACAATGATGCACACATTCGATCTGTCCCCGTGCTTGATTCACGCCCCGTCATATTTTGTAACTCTCTGACTGTAGAGTTCATTTGATCATTTCATTGTAGCCCCCTTTAGGAGCCTCAATAGGTCTGGTAGTAGCAGTGGCTTCCTGCGTTCACCAAACCCGTCGTTGGGCCGTATGAACAGTTCAATGCAGAGAGCAGCTCCTGGTAGAAAGGAGGGTGGAATAAAAGTGAGTGAATGTCTGCTGTTCAAACATTTAAATTAGCTGGAGCTCCTTCCGTTTGAACCCCACTGGTATTCTCACCAATGGAGTATTATTTGTCATGAACACTCAGACAGTCTTATCTCATGGCCTGTATTTCAATCCATACTACATAATTTTTTCCCTACAAACTGTTCTTTTGTCACTATTTTGTGGGTATTGTAAGAAATTATAAGTACATGAAAGAATATAGCTTCGTAGGAAACGAATTTTGTTCATTGTAAACGAATGTTGCCTGTGGAATGCCAGGATGCCGTTTGTGAGGCAGGCTGATACCTGAGCGAGAGTGAATGAAGATTTATGTGCACAAACATGAAACCTAGGGATGCTATGTGGCAGAAGTATGACTGTTGATTCCACTGTGTTGATTTGATCAACATTTTTGTAACTGTTGACTTAGAGGTCATCTTTACATGTAAGAGACCTGCACAGTGTGAATTAGGTCAAGCCAAAATCACCAACTTTAAAATTGAACACATTAAATTATCAGCAGTGTGTATGAAGCAGTCAATCAACTCCGTTTAGGTCAGAGTTATTTCATTGTATTCAGGAACGGTAACTTAAAGTATAAAAACACAAAGTAAAGGGTTCCATCCCAAAGTCTGAACCAAAACAATGGTTTTCAAAGATGGTGTTGCATTCATTAGGGTCTTAACAAAAATTGTCTGATAAGCTGTTGTTTGCGCTAGCCGTTTTGGTATTGAGGCCAAGTTTGATAAATGTTAAGCTCTCTGTAACTTTTAATCACTCTAATTGTAGCTTTTCTTCTGCTGTTACTGTGTTTCTGTGAAGTTTGATCTGGTGAAATTTTTTTGACATTAAATTGTAGACGAGTCAGTCTTTTATGCTGCATTTCGGTAGCTGTTGAAGTTTCAAAGGACAGCTTAACATGAAAGTATTCTCCTGTGGAAATTGTATTTGTGTAGTTCTGACAAGCTTTTGCATATTTAATGTAGTCTCTCATTTCACATTAATAACAAGTTAACCTGATTTTACCTTTGCCGTGAATTTTTAGTTTTTAGATATCACTGAAATGCCTCTTGGTGCCAAAGAAGCAAAAAGGAGGAGAAAACAGCAGGGTAAGCATGTGCACATAATTCACAGGATATGCATGTGCACACATAATTGTCAGGTTTAGCGTGTACATACATAATTGTCAGTATAAGCATGTGCACACATAATTCTCTGGTTAAGTAGTTGTCTTATCAGCACACCTGCTGTGTTTAACTAGTGTTCATTTGACAACACTTTTAACAAGCTCTGGACTATCATGATTTGCATTTTATCCTCATGAAATGAAGTTTCTATTGATTATTATTATGACGATGTTTATTATTTACTTGTTTTTCTTCCTCTTTAGAAGCTGATGCTGCAGAACAACAGAAGAAGGAGAAAGAGGCTGCAGCTACCACACCAGACTATGCGGCTGGCTTGATGCCTTCGGTATTATGTTTAACAAAATTTTATCATTTCTTGTCTGTGACAAACCTTACGTAAATGCAGTACAGTTAAAGTTCTTCAGTTTGGTATACAATATGTTGGACCAGTGAAATTTCATTTCGCCAAACTTCTCAACAAAAATAACTTCAGGTAAATTTACTTTGCTTTTAGCATGGTTTGTATGCCATAGCTATTACCAATTAACATTTGGTAAAATTTTGAACATTTGCAACAATATGGTAAGTCTCTGAAAAATAGAAAGTATAAGGTGAATTTAGCAATTATATTTGTCCCAAATAGAAGAGTTTTTTCTGTAAGTATTGATAAGAGAAGAAAAATTTACGTTGTCAATATTTTTGTGGATCCCATTTATAAATAGTTGCAAGGATGTTGTCCAAAAAGACATCTGGCATGATTTCTAAATTATATTCTACGTCTATACTACAGGGCTTGGAATTTTCCGCGGAAACGCGGATTTCCGCTTTTTTCAAATGTTCTGTCCGCGCATTTTATTATATTTCCGCGTAAAAAATCGGATTTGATATAAAATTTCCCCGGCAAATTCCTTTCTTACCGCGGCGTTGCAGACGACGTTCACCTCGAAAAGCGGAAGTTGCTCTTCATGTTTCGGAGGAACGTAAACTGTCAACATTGCCGGGGCATCTGGGATAGCGTGGTGGGATTTTCAATGGCGTCTCGTGTTATTGTAAACCGCGGCGACAAATACTACGGCTCTGCAGCCAAAAATGTGTGGGTTGGGAGTGGACGGACGAGCTAAAACGGCGCAGACTAATGCTACTGTTGGTGGTAACGTTTTTTTTTTGGTCCTCCCGATTTTTGTCGGTGAAAGGTTCACATCGCATCGACCATTTCAAGGCTGGGTAGCGCGCATGATATGGCCATTTTGGGCCGTAAAAGTTTCCGCGTTTTTTGTCATCGGGCATTCCAAGCCCTGATACTATTTTTCAACAGTTTAACTTTTACAAGTTGTTTATCATGTTCTGACATAGTGGAAAATATTTGGAACTTCTTGTTGAATCTCTCATTGTGTAGGAATTTTGGTATTGGTCAGATATAAGGGGCTCGAATTTCGAGAACAAGTTTTCTCCACCGAATAACAGGCATAAAACTGGTTCTCAAGATTTGGGCATGTTATATCCGGCTACTGCCAGGATTTCTACAATGTAGCAAATACAGTTTGGGACTGCATCGCAGTTAATGAAAGCAAAGTTGTATATCCTAATTTGGAAATATTAATACGCAAGTTAGTATCACAGTACTGGAGTGTTAATAAACGATGAGAGGGGAAAGTTTTGGAATAAAAAGTTATGGCTAATTCTATAGTTTTCTTGATTTCCTTTACAATTTTATGCTTTCCTTAGTCTAAAATTGGTAGGGTTTTGGTGAAATTCACTATTTCTGAAAATAGTGACCTAGAAGTTAATTGAATCTTTTTGTCATGTTCACTCATCTTGTAAAAATGATATTAAGCAACTGAAAATCTATTACTTTCTTGATGTTTGGATTTCAACATAACAGGTATTATCCTTGAATCACTCGCAGCAAACAATTTTCCTTACGAATGTTTACCTTGTTTAAATGTTAAAATTCTTTGTGATTGTTTGGTTAAAAAACTAGTAAAAGATTTGTTTAATCCATTTTGTGTTTCAGTCTGGTCCAAGCTATCTCCCTGCCACTGTAAATCGCTTACCAAATCCAAGCATCGGAGGATCAGCTACCCTCCCCAGTAAGTGCAGGAGATACTGTCTGTGAGCTTGTAAACCTTCATATTGATCGTTCTCAACTGTATCTAGAATGTAGTGTACAGTCATTTTGAGTCTGCATGTATTGATGACAGATTGGACTACATGATGACTTCAACAGGCTGTGCTGACTACTGGCGAATTAGTTTTTTGTGGCTGTGGTATAATACATGGACATCAAAAATAAGTTTTCTGTGCCTGTGCCTGTGCCACACACGCACCTCAGAAGTAATAGGACAGAATTCCATTTCCACATTATGGTAGGCAATCACTGTTATGACTTGCCATTCCAGTTACTTTACAGTCAGGACAGCGAATTACCTGCTTGCACTTCGCGGGGAATTCTGCCTACGTTCAGCGATCGCAACTGTGAATTCACACTGTTTTGGCCGATTTTAGTGTGTACTGTAATGTCCGTTTCTGGTCGTTTTGGATAGAATTGACATTTTATCCATTATCCCCTTCTCCTGATTCTGCTAAGATGAGGCCGTCTTCATGCAGGCTGGTACACCATTACTTTCCGTACCTGTCCTGGTTACCGCCCATGCTCGGCTTACCGCCAGAATTGATTTAAGCGCCGTGGGCAGTAACCTGGACGAGTATGGTAGGTTGCCCTAATGGTGACATAACTCTAGCATGTTCATGGTGTGTACAGTGGCTGATTGTTACAATCAGGTTCATGGTGGAGAGCCTTTACTGCCTTGTCTGACCTCTTTACTTTTTCTCCCAAAATAGCATCTATAGTCTCCTCGGCCACTCAGCAAGCCAGAGAAAACTTACAACAGCAGTTACAGCAACAACTGGGCCAGTCACAACCAAGGTTACAACCCATCCCACCTCAACCAGTGGACCAATCACAGCAAAGGATTCAAAGCACAGAAGCCAACCCGCAATCTCAAACAACGCCTCAACAAAACCCCCCAAAAAAAGGTTTATCTCTCACGGTGAGAATTTTGTTCTGCATCTGTTGAACATCTGAAGCTTGGTTTATAAAAGATATGTTAAAATAGTTTTACCATTTAGTTCCTGCTATACTTTCGTTAGTAGCATCCAAATGCCCTTTAAAGCATGACAGTTTTTACTGTGTAACTCAACGTTATATTCTACAATGCAGCATTGATGTGCACTTGACTTAACGGATAAAATTCGATGCATGAGCATCCTGTGAGCAGGGACTTCTGGGATCCCTGTGTGTACATGATGTCTCTCGTTATCTGTAAAAAGGTAAGTGAAGTGTTGAACTTATATATTGAAAAGTTATTCCTACACAGTCAATGAGTTTCGTACCCGTTATTGTTTTCAGCTACGAGTTCTACAGTCTTTGACAAACTAATGATGTGAATGGGTTGGACGGGTGACCCACCCACCCACATCATTAGTTGACTAAGGCTATAGAGCCCATAACTGAAAACATTAACTGCTGTGTAGCTCATTGACTGTATATGAAGAGCTTTTCAATATTATGTATCCGCCAGTTAGTTGAACTTGTTTTGTGATTTGGATGTGGAAGCGTTGAACTATCAGTAACCATGCTGTTGTTTCCACAGAGAGAACAAATGTTAGAAGCCCAGGATATGTTTAGGAACTCAAATAAAGTCACCCGACCAGAGAAGGCACTCATATTGGGTTTCATGGCAGGTTCAAGAGGTACGGTTACAGTTGGTTATTCAGTGTGTGTGTTTTTTTCATATGTTGACTTTGTGTTCACAGGTTATTTGGTCATGTAGGAACTTTTGCCTGAGGAACTTTGTGAGTTGTGAACAGGAAAATATGTCGTCAAGTTTATTTCTTTTCTGTTTTGACGAACTCTGACACGACTTCAAAGATTGAGAAATCTAACATCAGAATGAAGTGGTAGGGGTACAAGAAGTCTTGCGGCTCGTTTTTAAAAGTTTTTTCCTTTTTCTCTTTGTTGATTGTAAAGGTGCTATTGCTGTTTGTGTATAGATTTTAGTGTAGCTTTGAAAATAATCTAGACACACTTCAACAAAACTATGTTAAGTTCTGTCGATTTGATATACTTCATTACCAGTCCTTTTTATTCTGTAGCAATGAAATGTAACTTTTTCTCGATAAATTTCCAAAGGCATACATGATTTTGAGTCCCCAATGCAATACAAATTTTCAAGCATTTCAACTATTATCAAAATTGGACAATGTACATTTTTTTTGAAAACTACAGCATGCACTTTTAAATTGATAGTCATTCTCAAGACTAGCTATGCTTCAACTTTTGTTTGTCGTTATTTCAGACAATCCTTGCCCACAACAGGGTGATATCGTTAACATACGGCTGAATGAGCAAGTAGAAAAAGTGACACAATTGGACGGTTCATTCCGGGAAATGATGGCCGACACGTTCTTTCAAATGAACTATACCACGGGAACGTGGAAGCGAATAAAGAAATTACGAGAGATGGGCACACATTTATGAGACAGTCTGGTGTCATTCGCTAAGTGTATTCACACACTGTAGGACTGACCATCACTAGTGTTTCAATTCACAAAATTTGGATACAGATTACCAAGGATACCTGGAGATGTTAACATCAACTATTTTACTAAAGTTGTGAAGCTACTCCATCCATCGAGGTGAACATCCAAGGCATTCAAATTTAAAAGTAACTCAGAAGACAAGATAGTGGGTGTTAAATCAAGTGTGGCAGATCGTGGGTATTAGAAGTATATTGGATTAGGTATTTAGAATACGGATTTTATTTTTAATGCCTACATATAACTAAGTGTAATTGATTGGGGTCAACTTTGTGCGACTGCCATCAGAGCCGTCTTACCACAGTGCCATTATGAGACATTTCAATTGTGCAGGTTTTGAAGGGAATTCTTAAACTTGATGCAAACTTGGCATGACATGGTGTAGTTCACAAAACATTTTGATTTAGTTGTGGTAAAGATCTTAAAGACAGTGCTGAGTCGGGTCTACATAATGCCTTTTAAGGGATTCAAAGACGCAATGCTGTGTGCGATGCTCTGTGCTTAATGAAGAAACGCCCTAGTGATCATAAAGGACAACAGGTTTCGGTGAACACTTGGCTGCACACGAATGACTAGATCTTGGACCAGAATACACTGATGTACTGTGTACTAAGACCGGCAGATCCATGTCACCTTTGTAGTGACCAGCATTAGTATGTATTGTTAAGTCACTCAACACTCCATTCAATCAAACCAAAGTTTCTACTGAACAGGTTTCTGTCCTTGTTGGAGCCTCTTTTTTCAGGGCTTGTTGGTCACATACGCCACCTGGTGGTGATGGCAAGCTTTACATTCATAGGTTATTGTAGTGATTGGTCTGAGTAAGGTTGTAATCGCTGAATTGTTCTTGGGGGTTAAAATACAAAGTAAATACAAGTCAGTGTTTCTTTGTTACTGAAAACGTCCTCGGAGAACCATTGTACATGTCGTTCTAAAACTAAGCTATGTAATTGGCCAACATTAATGGCAGTATTGTAATTCATGTTTTCATCAATTACTCAATACATCGTCATACATCTATTCTGTGAGAAGATTAATGTAATCCTCAATTTTTCCACATTTAGATCCCAAAGTACACAGTATTTCTCAAAAACTGAGGGAACACTCGAAAAGGCCAACATGTTTACTTTACTAAGTCTTTAAACAGCTGGGCTCGTTTATAAGGGTGTCTATGCTTACAAGGGAGAATGTAATATATTATTCGTCATTATTATTGTCACTAAGTTATTTAAGGCAGTTGTATCATTTTCATGGAGTATGTAGCCTACTGCTCATCCACAGAGACTGCCGAGGTTGCAACTTAGATTACCAGCTGAGACCGATCTCAGAGAATCACTTTTCACCAATAGTGTCCCTTTAAGACTTCAACACCGTATATTTAATATTTTATTTTAGTTCACATTATTGCCCAGGTCAAGCTTTGGTCCACGACTAAGCAGGAGTGTTGTCTTCAATGAAATTTTCTCATTCTCCATTGTGGCTGCCCAGTTATAAAGTGAAAGAGTTACTAAGACCATCTGGGAAGTGTTGTGTAGATGCGAGAAACTTGAGAAAAGGTGAGATCATGCACCGAAGTGAAAGGAGAGTGTTTCGTAAGTAAACCCAAGAACTCACTTTTCTCCTAGTGTAATCTAGCAAAATGGCCGCCACTGAAATGATTGGACAGGGCATTTGGAATGTTGAAACATGGGATAGAATTCACGGTCTCCGCTTCATTCGTAAAGATTTCCCAGTGCTAGTGCATGCTGGGTAATGTCTCTTGAGTCTACCGAATGCACCCTTGTATTACATGTATGTATCCATTACCTAGAAGATATTTCGACTGTAACCATTTAACTATTTGTATACAAATAAAACACAACTTTCATGGTTGATCATGCCACGTTGTAACTGAGTGTAAACAAACATCTGTTTATTGTCATTGCATAAATAAAGATCCATTGTTATTACTCACTGCTATCAGTGTTTTTCACTGATTTTGATCTTTTTTTGCGTTACTATCTCCAAACACCCATGTTTCGAGCCGGAGAACGGAGCAGTAAAATGTGCCTCAATTAATCTGTAATATGCTTTAATTTTGAAAAAAACAGCTATTAAGTGGAAACCCAATGTTTTTAGCGACTAACTTACTAGAAATTTGCAGTATCTATGTAATAGAGATGTACTCAACATTTTAACAGAAAAAGTAGTTAAAATTATAGTGTTCCCCTGGCCCTTAAAAGTCAAAGAAACATAAACGACCCAGCGATAGGCCTGCTTCCAGTATCTGCATTCACTTTAATTGAGCAAATACAATGACTGACAGTGTTTGATAGCAAAATAACTGACAGATCATGTTTGAAAGCAAATTCTGTCATTTTTACACAAAGGAAGAGAATAAACCAGATGCGGGTCTTGATTATCAGTGTTACAACACTGCAAAATATCGTAAGATTCTAATCCTAGTAGGGATAACAACAAAAACAATGGGTTTCCTGCGTGTGATTTAGATTGAATTCTGCTGTGGGGAAAAGGACAAATTACAAACAAAATTTAATTATAAAAAATTAATACAAGACAGATTCAAAGATCAATGAATGAATGAGAGTGATCAAATAATTTACAACTCTACCTTACTGAGGAGAATAGTGGATCTCGGTTGAGGATGAACTCACAGAGTGAAGTTTTCATCTTCACTGTTAAACCGGAGACATTGCACTACTAGCCATTTCTATAAGTCACATCCTAAGAGAAGAAAGTTTAGTACACATTTGTGTAGAGATATAAATAAAATTGGACTACTGATTTTCATGGCAACATACAAAAATATAAGATAATGTTTTCAACATAATAAGATTTCCATGAAGAAACCTTCACTAATGAGAAACTGGATATTCACCAGATGAGGCCTGTAAATAGTGTTCCTTTCTGTTATTGGAAGATTAGGAACTGAACATTGCTTGTCAATATAGGGCTTTCTGCGTGGCAACAGTTCTATGAAACTACAAGAATGCATTTGTCAGATATAGAGCAGTAATGTTGTTTCATTGTTGCATGATGTAATCCAGCCTTGTACCATGAACATTAAGGTAGTGTTCCATGAGCATAGCTGTTATAGTTAAAGAGACCCCCAATAGGTGTCGCCATAGGATAGTCTCTCAAATAGACATATTCATCACAATGGTGCTGATTTATCTCGGTCTACTCGGTCTGCCAGCTGAACAAAGGCATGAAACAGGAACCACACACATGAGATTCCAAGTCATAAAAGTGTACTGACAATTAATAACTTGAGTTTTGCCATGCCCCAATTCACTAAACAGCACCGTCAGCATCTTGAACAAATCTTCTCTACCGTGGTCCACATCCATTGAAAGCAGAAATCGCATAATATTCCCTAGTGTTGTACTTTCAAACACATAGTGGACAACTCATTAACTCATTCAGTTCCAGAGGTTAATGTCAAGTCAGCATTACTTGCACTCCATCAGAAGCACACCGGTGACCTCTTTTGGGATAAAGATTTAGTCATACATGTAAGTCTGCACACATTCAAAGTAAGACTTTCAGGTTTGCCTGGACTCATCTGCTCTGCTCGTGGCAGAGTACGTTGAAGACATTGGGTAATACATCTATTTCCCTTCTCACTGACTGCCTAAAGCAAAAATTGCCAACCAGCATACTCAAGCACAAACAACAGATCTCAAACCATTTCATCATGAAATGATTTATGTCCCAAACCAGATCAATCAAACATCTGCGTTTATGTAAAAAATTGACAAAACGGCACCTGTTTTTACAGGTTTGACCAATCCTTCCAAAATTGACATCACTTCATACCAATCACTGGTGATATAAGGGCTATGTTTGATGGTACATGGAAAAATATGAGACTTGGCTGTTAGAGGTAGTCGGCTGACTTCACGAGTTCAATGTTTAGGCCATACAACTGAAGAAATTCTTGTTAACTGCCAATTTTCACCACTTGCATGTTTAAAACATCCCATTAGCAGACTCTTGTGGTTCCACCACCCAGTCATTATGAACACAACACAATACAATAATTCATCCAGCTGAGTTGACTGCCACAAGACTGAGCACTGTCCCTCTGTTGTTTCCCCCTAATACTGCAACTCATTTCCCATGGCAGCCTGTTGTTGCTCTGCCTCTTTCTCCTGTTGTTTGACAGTCTCTTGGGCCTCTTTTTGCATCCTGTCCAGTTTTTCAAGAGTTACCGACTTGAGTGGCATCAACTTGGGCTTACAGAGCACAGTTGACGGTGTCTCTTCTTGGTATATGATTCCTTGCTTGGGAAGGACTTCCTTAAAGGTGGGCTTGTTTTCTAGTGGCATTTTCAACCTGAAATTAGATGTCAGATAAATCAGTTTTAAAATACAATGTCTGGTACATAAACACCTGTTTCATTAAAATGATCATCATATCAAAACTGTCATGAATTGCTCAAAGATAAAAAGGTAAAATCAATAGTATGAAATATGGTGGACAAGTGATAATTCATTTTATCATTTTTTCATGAAAGAAACCCCATTTATAATTGCTTATGTTATATTGAATTAATTCTGGGAAGTACTTATAGTACAAAACACTGGTCACCCACAGTGCACAGGCAGAAAAAAAAATAAAAGAATGCTAAACTAAATCATAACAAAAACAAAACAACGAATATTATTCAACAGTAAAGAAATAGGTTGAAAGCGCTCCGAAGAGTGGCACTTTCCACAATAGAATATAGAACTAAGAAGACTGACGAGGAAAATAAGCGTTCTGACGTCATGACAACAACCAAGACATGATGTTCACATAAACAGCAATGGTGATGCCACCTAATCAATGCAATAATTTTGATCGTCAGCTGAAGTGCAGTTGTTTTAACTTTCATTTAATTTAGAAGGCAAAATATATTTGAATGAAATCGCCAAAGATCACACTTTGCCGAGAGACTAGTTGGTCCACCAATCCTGCACTTACAAATTGTTTTAAAGAGATTTAGATTGTCAACGTAAGCAGCTGCTCGCCTACTCAAGTTTACATAAAGAGCGTCTGATGCAGGGAAAAAATAGTTTACCCGCAAATGTGTTTCCACTACACACATATTTTGTTACATATGCAAAGTTTTGCTTTCAAATACACTTTTGGTGAGTGCAACCCTCTATTTAACATTATGACTGAACGTCAAAACACAGCTACTAGTAGTGAATAATGTGGAAATATAAGCAGGGCTCCTGGTCCTTTGATTTTGGAACCGGGTATTGCCACTATTCCCAGTCAAAAAGTAGTTAAAAATCACACATAATGCACACAGGCAATGATTTATTCAGCATAGAATAAATCCCCCCATGAAGGTGAACCAGGGCCCTGTTAGGAGAAGCTCGTTCCCTCAGTTCGCCAACAACAGTGTGATTACTTGCATTCTACTTGCGACAAAAGAGAAAAATTTAGCATGTCTAACCCTTTGTAAATTTTTTCAACTTCAACATTCACTGAAATGACTCGTTCCTACCTGGTTCCTTACCTTACACTCAGGCGACTCAGCCACTTGAAACTAGCAAAAAATGGGCAAAATTTTCCTGCATCACTCTCCCACTTTGTACAACAAAGAAAAGTTTGACGGCAACTTCAAAATAGTATGTTTACAACACGCACATGCATCGCTTGGTGATTTGCTCGATTCAAGTTCAGGGCCCGGTGATTAATGACGGAATGTCAAACTCAAGTCTAAAGACTCGGGGAATTTCTACTCGAAATCAGTCTCACACGAGTCGAACTTGAAAACACGTGCTAAATGTTCATTTTTGAGTAGAATCAAAACCAAGCCATCTCGAGAAATTATACTCGAGTTACTAAGGAACTTTCCTGTGTTATAAATTAAACACATAAACATTTTCTGCGAGAAGTGCAGCCCCTGCCAGGTAACACTGGGGTAACAGGTTTAGCAAAGTGGCCAAATTCGCCTCTTTGCACCACCGTCTACCGATCGGCCTGAAAAAAGTGCCAGTGTTTTATCTCGTTATTGAGGTCAGGTCAAATAACTGTAGTTAAAACTACCAAAGCCACACTCTAGAACTCATCATATCACTAAAAAACATACCCAAATACGACAGGTTCGGTCGTAAACCTTTTTTACGAAAATATTCGACAGTCAACACTACAAGTCGGTCTCCAAAACAAAAGAGTTTTGTTTGTAGCGACATCTGGTGGTGTGCTGTAGTAAGTATCACTGGCTCGGGTGGGATATTCTATGGGTTCTTACAAGGTCATAAGCCAAAGGTAACTACTCTAAAAACAATAGTACTACAAAGGCATGTTTACCAAACGTAGATGGACTTCTCGACTACACTTTTGGCGAAGCATACCACCGCAATAAGTATAGCCCAACCAACTGTGAGCTTCAAGTAGACACTAGGGCCTTGATCTGGTTGCCACACGGACGGCAGAATATACTAAATAGACAATTTTTTGATGCTGAGTTCTCGCTAAAGTGGAATGGACATTGTGAAATATAATTACCCTTATATTGGAGCTGCAATCCGAGTAAAAATTTGAACTTCCGAGTTCATTGGACTTGAACTGGGTCGCGCTTGATGCACAGGTCAACTCCCGAGACTCGCAAGCTTGGCGGACTACGCTGTGAAACCCATTGTCAATTGTAAATAGTATATGAATAAGCACCTGTTGAACAAACACTTTGTTGAGTCGCACAAAAGCAGCACGGATTGATGTACATTTTTTACTTTACATTCGCTGAATGTGTTTGTTTTTTAGGAATTAAAATTCCCTATATAACTTGTGATCATAAGCTCGGCTTCGCCTCGGTCATCCGGGACGGCGGAAACTGGGATTTCGATGAAACACAATTAAATCTGCATTACTTCACAAAATGTTTTTAAACGAAAATAAAATCGCGTTGTCACAGCAAATGAGCGGTCAAAATGGATAGTTGCTGACTCGGTCGCATCATGAGTTTATAACTTCGAATTCTGTCCAACTTCAAATGCTATTAATAATTTCGTGAAAGTGATTTGTCAGGTGGTATTGAAACAGAGAAAGAATGCAATTATACAAAAGAAATTGATAAAATTTTCTGCGTGCTCGTATTTGTTAACTGACATGCTTTTCCACAGATTTTGCGTGAGTCACCAGGTCATGATGTTCATCGACAATTTTTGTCGGCTCACTTTAAAAAGTGTTGGACACCAGCCTTTGTTAATATCACACACGCCTTAAACTTGTTAATTTGACAGCGTTTTCTATTTCGTGGACCATCCCTATGAAGTTTAAAATTTTATCAGTCTTTATTCCTAGTCAACATGTTTTCGTCAACATCAAAACTGTCAAGCATTACTCGTATTATTGTCGCGTTACTGCTGCTGTTGCGGCTAGTATTTTGTTATTATCATGGACCCAGTTTTGCTGTGATGGTTATGCCAACAAACATATAATAGGACTCATGTCTCAAATTGATAGTTGAGTGTACGAGCACATTTGAAACGAATTAAAGTGCTCAAAGTGCGATTTTTGGAATGCAAGCATAGGCGGATCCAGACGGAGTCAAAAGGGTGCGGATCCCCCACTTTTCCCTTGATTTTAGGGATAACGAATCCAGAATTTCCAAAATATCGACTTGGACTTCCCTTTAAAAATCCTTGATTTGAGTCCTCCTTTCTTTAAATCCTGGATCCGCCCTGGCAAGATAAACTCATAAACTCACTGGTACCACTTGAGTAACCAGATCTCCAAATCTGAAAATTTCTATAGGGTAGCCTCAAACCTCATGTCTTGTGCTCTCTCGGTTAATTCTCAGGTACATTTATATGCGCTAGGAATTGTCTTGCAAAAGTATTACCTCTTAACAACAGGCAGTTGTGTTGCCATGAGATGACATAGTATGTAAACTAAGGCTGATTCATAGATTAGTTTTTTACTATTATGAATTAATTTGTAAGAAATTGATAATGCTCACGTGAACTTTGATGGAGGTTGAAATTCGCGAAAATCTCTATGCATCCTACCCTATACAGCCAATGACACTTGGCTTCTGCCAATCTCTAAGAAACCGGTGTTTCTGTGAATTTTGGCGCTTCCCGTGGAGTTTGAGCTGTTTACATTTATTTCCCGTCGGTAGAATGAACTCGGGTACCCATGGAAGTTTAAGGAAGTGTATCAGAGACATCGGAGCCGTACTTTGAAAGTGCACTTTTTCAGTGCGTGGCCACAACGAACTTAATAATACCCCAAGCGAACATTAATGAATGAGTATAAACAACATACAGTGTAGGTTTATCAGAACGTAGTACGCAAGCAAATCAGGCTTGAGGATAAAATTGCTTACCCTCTATGAGGACCGAAAAAGCATCTCAAATGGCTATTTCTACGAATAATATCAATTTCAGCTAACACTAACATACTTGTCTTACTAGCTGTAACTGTTAACAATTGAAGTATTGGGAAATCAGTACATGTACATCTCGTAACTTTGACCTTGACTGACCTTGAAAATATCAAAAGAACGGAAACGATGGTAAGCATAAAAATTTACTCAGGGTATCAGATACTGTCAAGTGGTTCGTCAGATATAAACATTTCTAATTTATGCTAATTAGGGTCTAATTCTGAATACAAACTCCAGGTTACTGAGTTTGAAATTGATTGCCTTGCGTAGGCCTATGTCAAAACGGTCACCCGGTACGAAGTCATTAACATACATGCCATAGTTTGACTATACTTATTAAGCATGTGTCTTTGTGCGGGCGTGTGTACATTTTTGGGGGAAAGAAGCAGTGCCTGTATCCATTACTGGTGAAATAGTGACCCACAGGAATGTCATATGCCTGCTGGAAAGTGTGACAAATACCGGAGAACTTGTAGATACGCTTATTATCTGGTAGTGCACCTCGGTCCGGTTCTTACAAGACAAAGAAAGGGGAGAAGAAGAAGACCGTTAATTAACAAAAACAAAAGCATTTATAATAATAAAGGGCTGCTGTAAACAGAGCTCCCCGTCATACTTAGCCAACCACAACATTGAAATCTGTGGCTTTCTGAAGGCCAACCATCCCGATGTATCATCAGTGAGCCAATACAACTTCAAAGCAAGCTTGCGTGCGGGAGAACATCGGAACCTAAAACGACTGTTTGGCTAGTGATAATTATGGTCGAGATTTCTTATCGAGCGATTATGAGGGGTCTTTGAGTTAATTTGGTCTTAGTGATTTAACTTATCATTGACGGAAAGATAACTTGTACTAACAACTCAAGTGGGACAGCTGTACAAGGTACGTGAATAGCTGTGCAGGCAGAAAGGCGCGAACAGGTATGACGTACGTGTAGACCCTTAGCTTTCAGCAAAATTTAAACTCAGTTTGACTGTTAAACATACTTTACCAACACACTCTTGCTACAGTGTAATAGTTGTACATGTCTGGATCTGTACTCTGTTCAGTTATTCATTTGCACAGATTATCATTCTACAATGGCAATGAAGATTCTTTTTTAGTTGGTAAACTTTGCTAACAGACCACTTCAATCAAATTCGTTTTTTTAGCAAGAGGTACATGTAATTGAGAACAATTTATAAATCATTGCACTTCCGCTAGTTAGAATAGTTGTTTCGACGTGTTGGTTCTTTCTTGACCGGCGATTTATCAGCCGCGTTTTTTGAGAAAAAGGTAAAGTTCTACTTTCGCTGTTGTACGAAACGTATCCTCCTCTCTTCTGTTCACGTGACCGTCACAAACTATCGAAAAAACCTACAGCGATTGAATTTTGCCTCTCGACTCAATGCCATACATAAATAAGGTCTATACTGTACGGCCAGTCAATGCGGTTCTCGTTTTGTTTCCGTGGCTGCACGCTAACTTAGTTGCAGGGGCTCATTGAACTACAGTGGGTAACATTTGATGATTTCACTCAAATGAGGACGCTGCGACCAAGCCAGATATAGCTAGGTCGGAGTTCTTATCAGCAGCCGTGAACGGATACAACACGACAACAAACAAATTCTGTTGCAAATTGGTCGAATACTTTTCCGACCTATTGTCCGGTCGACCATAAAATGTTGTGTAGCGTTCGGTCATCCAGTCGGCTGTCGGCGTGATCCAATGGCGCGCATACGATGTTTGTGGCAAAGAATGTAACTCGCTGATAAAAGAGCGGATTAAATTTTCTTGAGTGTTCTTGTTAAACCCATGAAAAAAGGAAATTTGGTCTTGATGTCGTATCCGTTTATTAAATATGCAGATAGCGTATCAAGTCTTTGGACAAGTAACCTTACAATTATTTTGCAAAACGTTGCGAGTTGTTCCCAATCGAAAAATGAACTAAAATGTTTGTAGCAAAGGCATTCAACAATTGTTTTGAATTGCAACAAATCATGTCACATAATTTGTCATTCAGTTGTTAGAACGACCACGAACCGGCGTAGGACTGACCTCCGTCCGTGAGTCATGACTAGCCGGCGACCTGTATGCTTTACCTGGGCGTGGATTTAGTGTTTGAAGGTAACCGGCCGTTACGCCCTTAGCTCAATGTTATTGTAGAAAATACAAAATCCCCGGTAAATACTGCGAATAAACTTTGTGAATCGATCGGATTCGCCAGTAGCCATGAGAAAAGCACAGTCGCACTGTCTTTTAAAACTTACTCTTGCTGATTGTGCACTGCAACTAAGGTAAGGTTTTGATTTGTAAAAATGCAGCCCAAACTGTGTTCCACAAGATTTTTACCAGAAGCGTGTCCATAAATAGGAATTTATAGACACGTTACGCCTCTAGCTCCGCCCATAGCTAAGACGTAAAATGAAGCATTGTCTTGTGATCAGAGTTTAAACCCAGCACTGAGCTAATGTTGGAACGTAGATACACTTAAGTGCCGTTTCCACGGATCAGCTGACACGGAGGAACTTGACACGGCGTAACTACGTGTGTGAACAGAAGTTGCTACGGCCAATAGTCTGTTGCTTTTTGTCTTATGACTGTAGGAAAAAGTTCTAATCTCAGTACTAATGCCAATGTTGATTTTTTCGTCTGGGACTAATATCTATAAGATGTACATCAAATTTCGAGGAATTTTCTACCAAATACAAAACAGCTTGAAATGTGTTCGTTTTTTAAGAATAGAAAACAGAATGCAGCCTACACATACTTGTACTGAGTAGTTTAATATATTCCTACACATAGACCTCAGTCCATATGTACAGAAACAGCGTATAAAGTATAACAGTGCAGTTGAAAGCATCGCGTTAGTATGGCACGGTATAAGTAAGAATTGTGAACTACACGCCTTATGTTGGTCATATCACGTGATACCTGTCTCAGTTGGACTCGAACCTATGGGACTTTCTGCTAACAGTGCAGACGTTCTAGTCCAGACCATCAGTCCAGTGACGGATTCAGAGGTGGGGCCTAGGGGCCAGTGGCCCCCCTAAAATTCTCTCAGATTCCATTTGGCAGTTCGGGGGTGCAAATGTCTGACGGGCAAAATCCTGGCTAATAATCTACCATGCCCCTTTCAACTCAAAATCCTGAATCCGCCTCTGCAGTCGACTTCAGAAAACAAACAAGACTAAACACTGAGAGTCATCTTACCTAAACTTGTAAGTATACGTAAGTAGTGTCTTGTGTTAAAGGGATTCTAAACCCTTTTTAACAATTTCAACCAATCCTCGTTCTGTTACCTGCTAATGTATCATTGGCGTCAATCTTGAAAGGTAAAGGCATGAATCAACTAAAAACGTATACTCGCCGCAGTCGCAGATTGGATGGGTCTTGGTGGGTGGTCTTTGCCCAAAGTTGCCGTTTAATTCGCTAAAACCGCAAATCACGCTAGCGCGGTAAGAAGACTTCGAAAGGAGTTTTCAAAATTTCCTCCAATTTTTAAGGTTGTCGAGGGTTATAGAGCATTATTTTGTTCATGGAATTTTTGTTAATAGGCCAAAACCGGGTTTCGTATCCTTAAATTTCAAATTTGAACTGAGATAAGTCCGTGCACAGTCTGTATGCGTCAATGCATTCCGGAGGCAAGGACTGTCAAATGCAAAGAGGTGTCGACGAAAGTGACTACCTGAATGTACATGTGTATAGTGCAAATGTTTGAAATGCCTAAGCGCGCACTTGACTTTTTTCCCAAATATATTCCGAAAAATTAAATGATAAAAAATTTCCGCTATTTTTGCCTTCATGCGATAACTTTTACGGAATCTTGAAATAAAGTGTAAATATTCGGCAAAAATGACTCTCACGAATGGGCCCACATGTTTTTGAGCGTCTTTCACGTATATCTGCACGTCGTGCTGTGCGTGACTGAAGCACTGTTTAAGTAAGTGCGGTGACAACAAAAGTTGTTCCAAAAACATTATGGTCATATTTGACGCTTTTTATCATATTAGGTTATTTGGTTTAGTGTGACCGCTGCCATGTTCGCATCACGTGACTTCTTCGGTGCGTGCTCATGTGTCGCGCGCGCAAGGACTTCTAATGTCTTGTCTCTCCGGCTTGTAATTCAGTTTTTATGTCACTGTGTTCTTGTTTGTTTCCCATAATGTTGTCATCCTTGTTTACATTCAGAAACTCCTGTGTATCGTTTTGTCAACCACTT
Organism: Phoronis australis; assembly: GCA_002633005.1. Lineage (NCBI taxonomy): Eukaryota > Metazoa > Phoronida > Phoronidae > Phoronis > Phoronis australis. The sequence goes on along the minus strand of NMRA01000315.1, from coordinate 25,207 downwards.
ACGAAGGACAGCACCGTGATTTAACAACTGAGCAGACACACCCCGGCCAACCCGCGATCGAGAACGCCCGGAAGGCGATCGAGAACGAGACCTTGCACAGTTATTGTCTTTTCGCGTAATTCTCAAAATTACTCCACAATCTTTTCTTGCACTTGCAGAATCCAGCTTAACGAAATGGTTTTCATTTCAATAATGATCACAGTCCTATCTGTTTGTTGTGTCGGCATCCTACTCTTCGTCATTTACGCGAACATTAACAAACATCAGTGCACAAGTGAAAAAGATCTTACTGATAAAGTGGTCGTTATCACCGGTGCCAATACAGGTATGTACATCCCCAATAGCAGCACTTCGCTTATTCATGTTATCGTCGTCTCCTGACGACAATGCCTTTCCATTTTCGGTCAGATTCGACGTATTGCGGTGCCATGACATCTGTTGGCCATTTTTATTGTTCTTTAGTCTGTTTTTGTCGTCCTCCTCTCTATGTCAGGCCAAACCACTCAAAGGATCAGTATGAAAGTTGGCAGAAATATTTCTGCTGATAAGAGCACGACTGGCGTTAATTTTCAGATGAGTCCCAATTCGATCGGCGACGCAAGCAGATGTTGATATGTGATATGTAGAGATCGCTTCTAGTAGCATTGCAATTAGCCAGATGCTCAGTTTATTATTCATACAATTTAACAGGTAGCATTTAACGGGTAGCATCAATCCAAAATCAAATGCAAGCGTATCGATCTCACCATCGCCTGACGCGCGTCGATTTTCGCTATCTTTAAAAGCTTAAATTGACCCTAGCAATCGTGTACGTGCAACTCAGCTTCTTTACGCATCCGCATTTCCAGGAATAGGATTTGAGACTGCACTGGATTTAGCAAAACGAAATGCACGAGTTATACTGGTGTGCAGAAATAAAGAGAAAGGAAAGCGAGCAGTAGACAAAATAATCGCAGAAACCGGAAACGGAAATGTCGAGTGCAGACTCTGTGACACCAGTTCAATGAAGTCAGTCAGGGAGTTCTGTGATTCGTTCTTGATGGATGAAAATCGGTTGGACATCTTGATCAACAATGCTGGGGTATCTGGTAGGTCTGAACACACGAAACACAGCCAAGACGTGCAACGAGATATTGTTTATAAAATGTACGCGATAAAGTGGACGTTGTGCGATATTTTGTATTAATATTCTGAAGAGTGTGTGTCCTAAGTCATCAAAGTCGTCAAGAATCAAATACCTTTACGGTGTCAATGTCGTGAGACAGCTTTAACAATCATACATTATTACTGCTAAACCTTTTTACTAAATTCAATGATCCTACGATGGAAAAATAACCGACGTATAAATGGAACGAAATAATGTGATTGATAAAGTTCGTAAAAGAATTCGAAAGTTGCACGTACAGTGTTCTTTTCGAGCGCATTCATGGCTTGATAAAGATAGACCCTCTATATTGCTCTGGATTTGTTGTACATTCTTGCAAAACAATTATTATCCAAAACAGTCGGATTTAGGGGGTGAGGTGGGCATGTTCCATCTACGGACTCGACCAAAGGAAAAATAATGTCACCAAAATTATGGTCGACGCCTCTTGCGACAGTGCACTTAGCTTAGCTATAAAGAGATCGTCCTTCGTGCAACCTGCTTTTCACGTGAATCAGATTTCGTTTCGTTTTAGGTTTACCGCTGACAATGACTGAAGATGGATTAGAGCTTACCTGGGCTACCAATTATCTAGGTCATTTCCTGATGACCTATTTACTATTAGGTATGGCATTAATTTACAAAAAATAATATTCATCCACGTGTACTTTACACAGTTTCCATATGAATCTTACAAACCATTAGAGGTCAAGTTCGTCTGTGGCCTGTTTTCTGCATGCTTTTCACTTGAGTGTGTGTACAGTTGCACACGTATCACAATTCATAATGAGCCGCGACGACTAATAAAATATCTTTCTTATACCACAAATTTACTGTCAACAAGTAGAGCGTTCTTAAATTTCTATAATTTTATTTGAACATTCCATATCAAATTTATTTTGCACGCAGGCAAAGCCTGAAAGGTGTACCGACGTTGATTGTGTACCTTTTTATAAGCCTGAAAGAAATGTACGTGTTGTGACAATACGTGATCGTTTTACAGATATTCTAAAAAGGTCAGCGCCGTGTCGCATAATTAACGTCTCATCCAGCATGCATTTGAAGCAAGCAAAGATTAATTTCGACGACTTGTTCTCTGTTCGAGACTTCCGTCCTTATTTAGTGTATAGGGACACAAAGTTGGCGCAGATTTTGTTCTCGAAAGAGCTCGCCGAACGGTTGTCGGAAACAGGTTAGTACAAGTTAGAGAGTTTGTTATAGCCGCACAGTACCTGTATTTATTTCTGGATAGTCACTAAGTTGTGTTGGATTGCGGTGCAAATAAATGAGAAAATCACAGTAATAATTAAAATCGGTTTATTGCTATTAAAATAAATACCTCTTTTATACTTGCCCTATGTTTGTCACTTCACCAGTTTTTCTTGTAATTGTAACTTATCACTGTGACGTTTTCTGCAAACAAACCCTATGAACGAAATTGCAATGTTGATGACAACAATAAGCGTATGGAAATGAGTGATGTCATACCCCATTAAGAGAAGCCAAACAATATGTCGTCCAATCTGAGCAATGTTGTTCGAAGGCCACAATTATATCAGTAGCTGTCGAAACTGAACGATGTCTACCGATCATAACTAAAATCCGCATTGATCTTTGCCATTTTCATCATTCCGCGGAGGCGGCCATTTTGTTGGTGCACCTCCAGGAATTTCAAAACTCAACTTTAAAATTCTCTAAGAAACAACGCGCAAGCTAACGCGGCTTTTACTTTGACTAGTGCACACGAGACTCCGCTGGTTTATTGATTTTTTCTGCACGTATCGAAGCATCTTAATGTTCTTTGAATGTTCCTCAGGTGTCGTGGTGCTGAGTCTACATCCAGGAATTGTTAAAACAGAAGTCACGCGACACAACCCCGTAGTAGACAAGGTGTTTAGTTTGCTGGCCAAGGCTAGACTACTGAAGGTAATTATCGTGAGATGTGACCAGTGAACAAACCATTTTTGAAATTGTTTTTCATTGATGATATTAGTGTAAAGGCATACCCTTGATATTAACGATTTTTAGAAGTTATTAACCCATTACAGAGCATTGAAATATATGCCCGGCGGGTGTTTTGTCTCAAATGATGGAGTTGCAGATATATTTATAAATGTATATCATGTTTCCATTCCATAGACTCCTTGTGAAGGTGCACAAACCACAATCCATTGCGCCGTAGCGGATGACGTAGTTTCGGGATGTTACTATGACAACTGCTGTGTTGCAACAGAGACAGTAATGGTGAATGACGCACCTCTTAGAAAACGACTTTGGAGCGTGAGCGAGCGCTTAGTGGGGATACAATGAAGTCAAATTCCATCAGTCTGTTTGGAGATGGCGTGACGTTCCCATGATGTGATCACGTGAGGCATCAACTAAAGAACAGTGATACACTTGGCAGCAACTTCTCAGGAAATGCGAGCTCGTCCTGGATCTTGCTGAGCGGACTGGAGATGGGCTTGAACAACCCAACTACTGTACATACATGTAGATAACTTGTTAAATATAAATTATCTCTCTACCTGCGCGGACCATGTGAGGTAGGGCTGTAGCAAAGTCAGTAAGCCGCGAGGGGGCGTAAACATTCCGGTGTGCAGTCCCATTCAAGTTATTAGTGAAGAAAGAATCCATAAAGACGAAGTTATTTCGGAAATATCCGGTTGGAGAAGAACTGTTGATTATGTAGTGTAGTAACTTAACGTAGGCGGCAGGCAATGTTACAAATTTCATCTAATAACAAAACATTTAAGTCACAACATAGTGGTTGAGAATGAGCATTACTTTTCTTTGTTCAGACTGGAGCTGTGCCCGCCTTTTATGGTTTTTACGCGACCGCACTTATTGTATGTCCTGGCACATGCTTCGTAATGAAGGTGGATAAAGTTAGCATCCAATAAATTTGCTTCAAGATATGAGTTGGAGATGTGTTTCAGAGATAGCTTGTGACTGAAATATTGGAGATGTAATTTCCACGATATCGTCAATTTGTAACCCTAAAAGTGGAATTAGTGATTATTTTCACTTGTGAGTTATCTTAAAATATATTTGGATATTTACATGCAAAACACACGTAGTTGAACCTTGGATGGACTCGCTGGCGTCCAGGCAGTCCTACGTGAACACTCTCTTGTACCCTTGTATATCTCGTCATTTAAATACGCAAAATACTGAAAGTGGAACTTACAACATGTATATTGACTTTTGACTCATACAAAAATGAACTATTACTACGTTTTCTCTATCAACTGTATTTTTTGACAATGAACTATTGAAAAGTTATCGCATCGCTCACTTTGGTAGTTTCTTAGGCACGCTACCGGTACACAGGATCAACACCAATTTTGCGACCAATCATCAAAAGATCTACCGTTCTAGAACTGCGAACTTCCTCTCTTGAAGTCCTAGCTAAGGGCTTGATTGGCAAGTGGCTAAATTTTCATTCCTTCTTAACATCCTCACTTGACCAGAAAGAAAGCTTTTGTCAGTGACAAAATGGCAACGAATCGGCAAAAAATTCTTCATTTTTTCTTTCGAAATTTCAGACACAAATTAGATGTCCATTAGCAATCTCAATGCAGAACAATGAGAGATAAAGTGTTTAGAATCTCATCTTCGTCGCCTTGTGAATTGTTGACAGTTCCGGATTTATAGCACGGCCCTGGGCCCTACTCCGAGAGAGGACCCCGTCTTAAAAGCTAAATATTATTAACAAATAGAAAAGAGTGTCAGTTACTTTCGTCATCGAGTAACCCTCCAAAAGATGACCATCCTTAACATGAAAGGTTGTTTGTGTTCGCAAAACAGGAAAATAGAGGCAATCAGTTCCACCGTTTGTCCATCTTTTCGTTAGTGTCCACTTAGGAAGTGTCAATAAAACACGAACAGGATGAACGCATGGATGCCATCAACGGACCACCTCCACGGGATGGGCATCTAAATACGAAAGGATGTATAATTTCAAAAAAGCAGGAAATGAGCAGCAATTGGTGTTATATGTTAGTTTGTCAATTTTTATCGAGCGATGTACAATTTCGATAAACAACGAAAAACACAGCTCAGCGACAGATTACTCCATTATTCCTTGACAGAAAGGAGTCTCTGGAGAAATATAGTTTTGCATTCCTTAAATTGTCTTGAAAAATCCATTATTATAATTTTATGCTTTGTAAAGGCTGTGCTTTACAAGTGCACGTTTTCAAATGCATTTAGACTATCTATGCTGAAAAATGGGGCCCCCCTAACAACAGCGTTCTGGTCAGGGCTGTCCGACTCAAAGAGTAAAGCAAGAGCTGATAGTTGCCAAGTGCTCTCTTTAACTTACTCTCTTCTCCATGTTTAACTGCCTTTCTTCTCTCTACCGCCCTCGGCCACACCCCTATGCTGGAAGCCACGATTTAACTTTAATGTGCACCCCCCCCCCCTCCGCTTCCTACCGCCCTGCTGAGTTCATGATACGCTACATATGAAAACTCCATTAGATGTCAGCTGGTGACTCCAAAAACCTTAAGGTTATGCAGGACCTTATCAGCAAGTCTCTATGTTTAGCCAAATATCTACAGAACTACAGGGTTTAAATTAGCAAAATTACATATTTCCTTAAAGCAGAAAGTACGTAGAGTTTGATTTTTTACTTAATACCAATCTGCCAGTTGTTAGGTCACGTGACCTTATCATTTTAGTAAAATTTAGCAAAAAAGAAAGGCAAATTTATGGCAAAACACCAGGATCAATAACATGACAAAATTTTGTATCTCATAACTGTACAAAATAAAATCTCAAAAATATCGTTTGAAAGTTTTCTAATTTATATTTTTTTCATGAGATTCATGTCAGTCCTATTTTCGATAGCCCCACATGCTGAAGTGGAACATTTTGAAAACAATCGTAACAACGGTTTGTAAAACAGTGGACAAAACATACTATTTGAAAGTTTCATATGGTTTTGATGAACCATTTCTGAGACACGGTGTTCCAAAGGTGGGCAGTTTTCTAGGCTTCTACATAAATTTAATGAAAAGAACTCGTGTGTTCTGCAAAGGAAAGATTCTCACTTATTTATCCAAAATGCCAGCACGTGACTATGAAATATTGGCTTCTGATTGTTTTACAGCAGTATAGTGTAAAGGTGAGGTTAGGCCCATTGTGACAGTCGTCGACGCTGTACTACACTGTAAATCCAAATGAAATTCCTCACGTTTCTAAGATTACTATCTATTTCAACAACCGCAAACATTGAAGTTCATGAAAAAGATTACTTTTTATGAAACAAAAACACTAAACACCTGCCGTAACTCATACATGTATACAGGAATATCGTTCAACGTACGACTGTTATGCTGAAGTGACAAGCACCTGCATTTTCACATCACCGTCTGGTTGTTGCAGACGGTAGAGCAAAATGACGGCCACTTAAAGAGGATTGGGATGAATTTGGAATGTTGAATAAAGGGATATACTATATGTAACAGGGGCGGATCTAGGATTTTGAATTGGGGGGCAAGGAGGAGTATTTGCCAGGATTCTGCCCGTCAGACATTCGCACCCCCGAACTGCCAAATGGAATCTGGGAGAATTTTATGGGGACCATGGCCCCCCTCTAAATCCGCAACTGAGTAAATCTTTAACCGACATGGAAATATAGATCACAAACATTTTAAGTCTGGTCTGCACGCCACCTGTTTGCCACGGTTAGCAGAAGGTCCTGGGTTCGAGTCCCGGTAGGGGGTAGAAATCTTTTCGGACTTATGTTCATTAGGTCACGTGATGTTGCCAACAGGTGGCGTGCAGGCCAAACTTAAAATGTTTGTGAATGGGATGTAATGTTTCCGTTCCATAAGCGAAGATTGTTCGACGCAAGTGTTTCGCGAGTGTCTTGACCCTATGGAAAACAACCCAGCGCCTAATAGGACCTCAAACCCGATTTGGGCCATTAACATTTATCAACAACAACTTTCTCATCTAATTTCCTGAAACAAAATATCTCTCCACTGTACTCGACAACCCTCAAATATTTGGAGCAAAATTTGAAGAACTCCTCAAGTCATACGTCTGCTAAACGAGCAAGCGTAACATTCCTGTACGCTTTAGGCGAATTACACGGCAACCCACTACGAACCATAATGTAAATTCAATGGCGCACACAATATTTGTTTTAGTTGAATCCTGCTTTCATCACTGAACTGAGACGCCAATGCAACATCGGGAGACATAACGAGGGTTGGTTGGAATCACCGAAACAGGGCAGTTGCTTGACCTGAGGTAAAATTGGTCACGTGGCACTTTCATAATGAATATTTATTAGACGTTGTGACATCGTCGATTAAAACTAAACGAGTTTATTGAAAAAAAAAATTATAATTCGTAAAATCTTGCCTAATCTCAATTTCAAAGATTTCAAATCCAGAAAAAAGAAGGATTTATCTACTTACATGTAAATCAATAATCACTAACTGATCGCATATGTACAGTCATCATGTCAACAGTTCATCCTGAAGCTTCCACAGATGATGTCACCCAAGCCTTATTTCAGGTACCACTGAGCTAGTTTCATATAATCACCCAGGGGGTGTTCGGGAGGCTCAAACGAGCCCCTCCGAGGCGAAGTGGTCCACCTCAGAGAAACAAAATAAAAAAGGGACAAAGTCCACTAAAAAGGCAGGAACTACCAAAGTTCGGCGAATGCACAATTCATAGTTCAGACCGTACTCAGTTTTTTTAGTCAAAGGTCCAAGTGCTCAAAAACTCGAACCCCTATCATTTTAGGCTGGGTACGCGCATGGGTTCCTAGTTTCTTATGAGATGAACGTATAGAATTCCCCCTTCAGCTTAAACAATCATACTTGGTTGAGAAAGTCAAATTACTTTAAGCTCTGACCAAGGTACACGAGCCATTTCGGTGACTACCGATCAGAAATTACTATTTTGTGAACGAAAACCCCCAAAGAAAAATGAGGCGGGAACTTCTACCGACAGGTCGAAATTTGTCGAAGAGGAACGTAAACTCTACTTCAAAATGAAACGGAAAGGTATAAAACTTCTCAAAATGTGAAAACTGGTTGGTGCGCTTCCTCACTCACAAACAGTGGCTTGAGTGGAGAAAACGAGGGAGTTCCTGGAATCAAATTGTTATTGGAGGAAAAAAAAAGTTAAATCGAATAACGTGTAATTAGTTTATTTTTGTGCACTGACCAGTGTAGATAAGCGTTTTGCGATGACTGTCGGTCAGAAACTTTCCTATTTTGTGGCTGAAATTTTGAAAGAAAAAGTTGAGAGAGATTTTCTGCTGATGTGTCGTCATTTTGTCACTGCCAAAAGCTTTCTTTCTTGTCACAGGAGGATGTTGGAATGAATGCAAATTTAGCGCACGTGCCAACGAGGCCTGTAACCAGCCTCACGTTCAACAACTCTAAGACCTAGCTAAAAAGCAAGACTTCGCGAGATTACACGAGATATCACTCACACAAACAGTGGCTTGAGTGAAGAAAATGAGGGAGTTCCTGGAATCACGCCCAAATTGCTATTGGGTAATTATACAAAAAAGTTAAATAGGCTACTTTGAGCACTGACCAGTGTAGATAAGCATTTTGCGATGACTGTCGGTCAGAAACTTTTTTATTTTGTCGTGTCCGAAATTTTGAAAGAAAAAGTTAAGAGAGATTTTCTGCTGATCTTGTCACAGGAGGAAATTGCTTAGGAATGTAAATTTAGCGCACGTGTCAACGAGGCCTGTCACCAGCCTCCCGTTCAGTAACGCTAGGACCTCGCAAAAAAGCAAGACTACGCGAGATTACACGAGATATTACAGCATATTTTAAATGAGAACACGTGACTTTGACGAGATTTTATCTAGGACCTAGCATAGGTCCTAGCGTTTTTGATTGTACACCAGGATTACGCGAGGGGATGTTCTCAGTGGCAGATTTAAGGGGGGGCAAGGAAGCCGTGGCCCCCTAAAATTCCCCCATATTCCATTCCATTTGGCAGTAAAGAGGTACGAAAGTCTGACCGAGTATAATCCTGGCTAATACTCTGCCCTGGAACCTCTCCACCCAACTCAAAATCCTGGATCCACTCCTGGAGGACGGTGGATCTTTTGATGTTTCGCAAAAACTGGCATCGTCCCTGTACCGGTAAAAAGTAAACAAGTAAGCGACGCAATAATTTTTCAATGCTTCACTTTCCAAAAAATAATAAGTTGGTACGGCAAATGCAATAACAGACGTACAATCTATTTAACTCAATATTTATGTTGCAAGTTACACTTTCAGTGCTTTGCGCATTGCAACGACGAGATGAAAAAGGCTACAATAGAGCATTCGGGTGAGTTTGCCTGATCGCCAACGATCCTATCCAAGGCACCCATAATGCATTCACATACGTGTTTGCAGGTTATATGTGTATGCAAGATTACAAAGACAGATTTCTAGCAACTCTTCTCGAATGCTGTCATCGGTACCTATTAACTGTACGAACAAAGCCATGACGGAATCGAATTTTGCATTGTTTATTTCCTTTTTAACTACATGTATCGGCTTCCTTGACGTGTTTTCCAATAATTTCGATAATTTCATTTTGTGTTTGAGGCAAAGTACATGTGGCGATCTTCATTGATGGATGCTGTAAATGTCTTCCTTGGCCGTGTCAGATAACAATGGTTCTTGATTTTGGTCATTTTCTTTGCAATATGACGTGAATTTCGTAAAATATATCAATGGTACATTTATCGCATGAGCGTTCGACGTGTAATGTAACCACTAAATAAAATGGTACGTTTTAGGAGAAGCTTAGCAACGTAAAATGTAACAATGACCTAAAATGTAACAGTTAATTGTAATATGATACGAAATTGTTACATTTGACGACGTATCAGTGCGTCTTGGTGTTGTGATCTTACGTGAAGCGCTTTGAATCAGAAGCACGAAAAGCTTCGAAATTGTTACTGTTTTTGTTAATAGTAGTAAACATTTGTTGTTGCTCAACTACATCCTTTCTGGCTGGGGCTGGAAGTTTTACGCGAA